>JARFJB010000317.1:1802500-2237500 GCA_036346205.1 Vesta saturnalis | reverse complement strand
AGACGAAAGAATTAAATACGTCGATGTGTGCTTGTTATACACCTGGGTTTGCAAATACGGGTAGTTCCCAACTGGACACCCACCCGTATATGTCGGGAGAGAGTGTGACGAGTTTACCATAAGGTATAATTAAGTGTTAAATTCTATCACCTGAAGATCTTTACCATCCGGTGCTTCCAATGAAGATACATAAAAAACTTCTGTTCCCGCTTTGCCGCACATGTGTACAAGAAATAAGTAACGAAGAATGCTTAACATGATATTCAAGAACAAACACTTCACGACACTTGGTGTACAAACGAAATCGTAGAAGCCGTCAAAAGGGTATACAATATATTGCAAATACAGGAAATACGGTCATATGACACAACACAGTATGATAAAACAGATAGATCAGAAGATTTATTTTCCGGTTTCATATATACGTTGTTAAAAAGCAAGAAACCTCGGGGTGGCCTTCTAACTGTACAAAACAAGAAGACGAAGCCCGTTACATCGCAGAGTTCTTTAACAACGAGGGTGTACAGCTCGAACATTGTTCTATTGAAAAACACTGCCCTTAGATCTCTAGCAAAGCTTATGTTAAACAGTTTCTGGGATAAACTTGGTCAGCGCGAAAATCAAAGCAAGACTTCAATTATTAATACTCTAAAAGGGTTTCACTATTTAACGTATCTTTCCATCAGCTGAAGTTAATCATATACAGGAAATTAATGAGGACAACCTAATTATAAACTGGACATACTTGTTTAATGTAAACTGCGTAATTGCAGCCTCACGTAGCCACTTAAGCACGATTAAAATTATACTCGAGGCGCTAGGAGAGCGAGTGCTACATTCCGATACTGATTCTGTTATCTACATTTCAAAAGAAGGTACCCAGATCTGCCTGTAGTAAATTTGTTAGATCTTACCTATGAAATTGAAGCTCAATACGGTTGTGGTTCTTATATCACCGAAAACATACGGTTAGAAAGTTTATTTACCAGATGGAACGGTACAGCAATCGATTAGAGTAAAAGGAATAATTTAACTATGACAATTTAGGAAAAGTTAACTTATAATCCTTAATTAACCTAGTGGATGACTTAGAACATGAAATTTTAACTTCTACTAGCGTTATTAGGCGTTCACTCGTGACAAAACCGAAATTATAAGGTTCCGATTAAACATCAACAAACGTCTCAGAATACAAAATTACGACACCATACCATACGGATACAAGAAAACGAAAATGATTTAGTGTAAAATAATAAAGTGAATATGTTACCGTTACCGTTTTTTACGTTGTTGTTGAATTGTTTACCAATAAATAGAATAGAGCAGACAGACTATATCAAAATAATTAATAGATCTTTGCAGTTCTTAAACTCCGCGTGTGTATGTATTCAATGTACTTAATCTTAAATAAGGAAAAGAAAAAGCATACTTGTATCTCACTTATTTCACCGCACATATTTATTTAACGAATTACTCTAGCCAATATCACATTATTAATTTACTTAGAAAATAAACTGTGCTACACAAACGCATATTCTTAGACACACACAGCTTGATATTCGTGTTATATAGCGTTATGTATTATTGCACAGCGAATTACCTATATAGAAAACATAAAGATCATCAGACAGACGAATATTTAGAATCTACAGAGACTTCCGCGCATATGATAACACTCTTAATGGGCTTCGAGATATTTCGAAAAACTAAAGCTCTTTGACAGCTGAACGTCTAGGTGGCTTGTCATCAGGTTCATATTATACGTATAAGAAGATGTATTTTTTACCTTAATTCACACCACAGCCGACACACTTCGATATGTATTATGTACTATTCGGTAATGATGCATGGCGGTAATTGAAAGAGTTTGGCAATATGGCTTATATTCTATATACAAATAGTACTACTCTCGACTGAATCAGCTGACAAGTCTTTTGACGTTAAATCCACTCACCGCTACCACAGCGTAATATACGGTCTGTAGTAAATTTCAGGTTCGTGCTGTAAAACCACCATTACTGCTAACTAACCTATTCAAATAGGTACGTATGTCCCTATACAACATTTGGTTAGATGTTAACGAAAACTTTTCTAAATCCTAAACCTTATAACGGCTATAAGTGAGAGAGTGCATCATTATACGTGAGTGTGAAGTTTATCTAGAGCCCAGATATTCTTGAGCTGAAAATTATAAAAATATCGAAATTTAGCTATAAACTAAAA
Organism: Vesta saturnalis; assembly: GCA_036346205.1. Lineage (NCBI taxonomy): Eukaryota > Metazoa > Arthropoda > Insecta > Coleoptera > Lampyridae > Vesta > Vesta saturnalis. The sequence continues at coordinate 2,235,277 of JARFJB010000317.1, read as the reverse complement.
GCAGTGATCGCATTCACACAGTTTAAAATAACTTTACCGTCTCTAACCATCAGTTTAGGTTTAATACATCAAGCAATATTTCTGTATTGGGTCATAAACTTAAATCAACAAATTGCAACACGTGTTCAACAGGTTGATAATTTTTAAATAACCTTCAAATAACGATCCTCTCACTGTATATAACTAACTCCTATGAGCGAGCGCTTACTTTGTAGAAAGGTCTAACTCACACTCAGAGCCGGTACCTCCGTGAGGCACCTAGGTGGAAAAACAAACGGTCAGCAGCTCTAAGCTTCAATCTATTAGTAATTTATATCCATCCATAAAACACCCCGCAGATTAGCGTAAGAGGAAATTCTATAAGGGCAAAATCTTTACTGAGTGTCAAACATGGGAGAGTTTAACACCACAGTTTACTAAAATTGTATTAAAAGATATGAAATGGAAATGGAACAATGGACGAAGCTCCTATAATTACTACTGAATTATTTATAGCTATTAAGCCCCTCGGGATTCAAACACGCAAGACAGAGGTGCGAGGTTAGTGGTGCCAAGCATGAGCTGGCCTACCGTCAAGTGATAGCTTTACATAATGAGGAAATTCCCTGGACTATGTATTAGAAAAGTTTTTGGCGTCGAATATTGCTATGGACCGAGCGCCACAGACGAAACGACTACTCGGTACATTTGGGTAAGCCCTAGAATAACCCACCTCTTCAACCGTTAGGATATGATAGGGATAGGTCGCTGTTTAACACATTCACATTTACAGGTTGAGATTTCAACCAACTCGAGTGGAAGAAAGTCTTCGTTGTGTATAAGTGTTAAAATACCGCAACCTCTTCGAAAAAACCGACCTCAAAGGTGGATAGCTGCTCAGCTAAACAAGCAAATTCTGTAAGTTAAAGGGATACTTTATTAATAAAATCAAATATTTAAATATTTTAAACAATATATATATATATATATATATATATATATATATATATATATATATATATATATATATCAGTATTATCAAGATATATTCCACGCAATCTATACCGCTCAGTTGAACTGAATTACCTTACGTAATACGATTCAGCTTATTCCTTGTCCTGTATCATTTCAACAGCTATAAATTCAATTTTGACACGCTCTACATAAAAACGTATGCTAGTGCTTTCTAAGCAAATGGAATTCAGAATAAAAACTGCATGTCAACAATTAAGGTAGTAACGCTTAATACACAGACGTATCTAACCAGGCAACATATAGACAACTTTAATGATATTGATGATTTTACTGGTAATTACCAGCATTAATAATTGACTGAAGTACTGAATGAATTATTTCGAAAGAGCTCACTCAGTTAGAGCACTATTCAACACTTTGGAGGACTAAAAACCGGGTGATTATGTTGAAGACAGTCTAAGATTCACTTACACAGACCTATTCACAAACACGATTACACGATATATTGGATAAGAACGAAAATGTTACTTATTCCGCAACAAATGATCGTGATCACTTATGTACACAGATTCGTATTTTATCAAATTTAGAATAAACACTCCTCATTGTAATATTTAGTAACAGAGTATCTGAACAGAAACTTCTCTGTTCTAAAACATATAATGTTAAAAATTATTTTGCAATATATAGCTCTATAAATCCTGACAACTGCAACGCTATATTTTACTAAGGAATTCAAATATCGAGTAAACCGTGTTGTCTCAATGATTATACATTGATAATTACCAGATTTTTTAATGAATCATTTGTATATTTACCTATTCACCACAAGAGGTTACTAAATTAGAATCGAGATTTATAAAAGGAGTGTTTTTATAAAGAAACCGCGATCATACATACCTAAATGTCTTTAAAAAAGATTATTAATTCTAAAATAGATATAATTTATTTTGAATTAATAAAGTAGGTCATTTAACGAATCAAAGTGCTTCTTTGAACGGCCGAATTGGATTAAATCAAAAAAACTGAGGGTTAGCAACTCCAAATTAAAAACCATATTTAACGTAGAACGCAGACAAGAGTGCAGCTCCGCGACAACCCTTTCTCGTCGTGAAAGCAACTTTGAAGCAGTGTTGCCAGATGAATTTTTGTATTTTCAGTAGGTAAGCTTAGAAAAATCAGTAGATTTTCTTTTTTACGTTTGCAAAATGTTAGAAGGACTTTAAAAAGGAACCACGTGATTTTATATGCAAAAATAAATAAATAAATTTTTTGTGAAATATGATTAAACCTCGGTTCTCTGGTACATTACATTCTGTCGGGTTTATATCAAAACCAGAAAAATCATTTAAAATGTCGTTGTTTCGAAGAAGCCGCCACTCGTTATCTAGTTCTTGAATCTGGTTTTCGTTAACTAAATTCGGAAAATATTTTGCCAACGGAATGATAGAAGATGGCTTTTTGTTAATGATTTTTTTCCGAATCAATTAAATTCATATTAATTAACACCTCATTATCAAAATCAAATCTCTTTCGTGGTCTGCGCCTTCTATAAAAAAATCTAAACAACCTTCTTTTTAAGATTAAATCAGACTCTCTATATAAATTTATTAAACATATCTTAGCACCTAAATATAGATTTTCTGTCTGAACAAAATTTGCAGGATCTTTATAATTAATGGAATCTAATGGCTGTTTTTCAATTTGATGAAATATTTAGAAAAGTTTTGTACGTCAAGCTAACATTACTATACAACTTATGTGTCTTTGGCTTTTCAGACTGCATTTCTTTGTTTAGATTATTAAAAAGGGGTAAACAAACTGTAAAAATAGTAAAAATGGTTTAATGGACCCTGAAAATTATTTAAAATGTTTTGAGCAGCAAAAATTCCCTCACTGAGAGCTGCATCAGTAAAAAATAAAATGAATGCATTATATTTTTCCAAGATTCTGTTAACAGCAGACTATGACAGCCACCGTGCTTGAACTGGATGCAAAATCTTATGAATAAGGGTTTCAGTAAAAGTTTGAAATTTTTTTAGTGTGCCGACGCGTTTCGGACTATTGAAACAAAATTACAAATATCGCGAAATAAACCGCTACGTGTCTGGGCAATTTTGAGCAAGCATTAGAGGCACACAGATTAAAACTGTGGCATATACATTTGAGTGTAAACAAAACATTTAGTTCTTCCACGTTTAATCTTCTTGGCTACCTCTGAATCAGGGCATATTTTAGGGAGAAGCTGTACAAATGCTCCATTAAGTTATAGGATAAATTATGTTCAGATACGAATGCCGTTAAGTCGTTTCTTCTAAACTACTAAATTTTTTAATCGACGATAATGTCTGTTGGCCTTTTATAGATTTCAACCTTTTTCTGTGACTTTCCGAGTTACTATGTCGAATCAAGGCTGGTTTTCCCGTTGTCTTTATCGATATGTTTTTGTCACAAGCTTTACAGTAAACGCTATTTTCTGCCTCGTTAGTCTTGTAACGAATAATTAATAGATTTCACCTCATTTTGTATTATTAATCGTTAATACACCCTTGAAACTTGAAATAAAAGTAAATAGATAGTAGATACTTAGACACTATCACAAATCACAATCACAATTCGCATCACAGTGCATGTATTTTGTTTTGATTTCCAATAAAATATAAACTGATCTAAGTTATATTCCCCGATTTCGCTTTACGATAGTATCGTAAAATTCGTAAAGCGAAATCGGGGAATTATCAGCTAAGATATAAAACGATCAAATATATTATAATTCAAGTTCATTTAAAAGAAAACTACACATATGACATCGACGTATCTTAGGGTGGAGCGAAAAATATACCTATTGTTGTTCTTGAACGCTATAGCAAGAAAAAGTGTCTTCTAGTTTGTAGAAATACACTGTAAAAGAAAAATTCAGTCGACAACTTCCGTTCGCGCATTGTCGCTAAACTTTGAAAATTTTTATAAAAGGGTACAATTTGTTGGAAAATTTTCCCCTAATTTTCACGATTATTCCAAGCTTGCTATACCTTTTTTCGTTTAGTTAATAGTCCAACTAGCTAATTTTAGTAAAGAACCAATTAATATTTTAAAGTTAACCGTTCGCGTATTCCGTCGGAAAATGAGAAGATACGAGCATTTCAGCTTTTCCTGTGCAGCTCTTCGCTCGCTTTGTAGTGGTGCAAGAACTATAAAACGGCCCAGAACTAACCACAAGGAGGTGGCTCCCGTCCAGTTCCATCCACACCCTGCCCAACCATCCAACCAATGAGGATCTTTAATTTATGTACATATTTACAAACATTTACATATGTGTTTACAAAAGTGTTTTCTTCTCCATTTTTATTTGGACCATTTCATTTGAAACACTCGATATTGTGTTTTTGTCGAGAATTCGGGCATATTTTCCCTTGAAATAAATGTAGAGCGGATAAATCCGTCCCTCGAAATTTAGACACAAACCTTACTCGATGCCTCTGTTACAAATTTCACGCATCTCTCAACTGCTTGAGTATGGCAGGGGAATTTTATGAAATCCAGTATTAGTTTGAATTCATGATTGACAAACATCTTTATTTCCTCATCCACTACGTTCCACAACAATGGTGGAGGCGAAACATCACGAGTTTGCTAATCAATGATGTCTTCCTTTCAAATTCTTCTGTAACCTAGCTCACAAATATGATTCCTTTCATCTAGTATCAATGTTATCAGTAAATTTTCAGGGTGGGCAAAGTATGTGTTGAGCTGAACCACAGGGTCGATGACTTTAGCTAGATCCTCTGGTAAATACCTTGACGTTTGAATAGCCTTATTGGAATGTTTTGGGCCATCTGTGAATTATTGGTTAACTTTCATTGCGAACAAGGTTGGCATATATGGTTTAACGATGAAGGTATCGATGTGAATTAGGTTTCCTGAAGGTTCGTTCAAACTTATATACAAACGCAAGACCCGATTGGCAGTTGTTAGCTAACGTGAATGTGACAGGGGACCAGGATCTCTTTTTGCTAAATCTTGAGGGCACTGTCCTAAATTAATTACCTTACAAACATCTAGCGAATCCATTTCTTAGTATCTGTCTGTCTACTTCGGAAATTTCACAGTCTACAGGTTCGAACTGAACTACAGGCCGTTTTTCACAGTCATTTAATTGCCATCGGTATGTTGAAACAAATGGTGGAATGATAATTCATTAAAATAACAAATACACACTCCACTGCAGAGGTCGATTCACATGTAATTCAATCTGAAGAATGACACCGTTCTTCCATCCAGTGTTAGTTGCCGTGCCGTCACATCCGATCACTTCTAGTTTATCAAGAAATAACCCAAGCTGCGATAGGTGAGATATATACTGTTCGTTATGTCAGAAGCTAACCTACTATTGGGAGAAACGTGTCCGATATAATTTGAATCCGGTTCACTAATCAGTGAGTAATGTTCTTCTCTTTTAATCCTTCGAAACTGTTTTAAACCAAATTGTCTACATATAATGTATCATCCTTCCTACCATCAAATTTTAGATCTGTCGATTATATTGACAGTATCTGATTCTGTAATTGATCCTACGTCTTGCAGTACGCTAGAAGCAATGGCAGCCGTTGCGCGATCAAATACAGAAAAGTGATCACTATTTAAAGCAGTTGCTTTTAAGTTAATACGCATTTGCCACTGTTTTTTGAATGCGAAGATGGATGGGCCGGTTCGTAATCAGACTCATCACTCTCAGTAATCATAGGTGAACTATTTGTATGTTCCTCATCAGATTCTATCATGTTGCTAACTTCACTTGATACCAAGCACTCGCTTTGCGAAACAAGTTGCATTTTTCGCTTAAGCTTTCCTTTACTGTTTTTTGTTACATTTGCAAGTCCGCCAATTTTGCCTAATCCAAAATTCCTTTGCAAATAGACAAACCGACGCTCTAATTCGGGAATTTTATTTTCCTTCTTACATTTACAGATGACTATTATAGGGCATTTGCACGCAGCTGGATTTTTTCACAAGAAAATCTAATTTATGATACGTTTACAAGCTGAAATGTCAAATAGACAAGATGCATTTTTATTAAGCTGAGCAAATTTTTCCTTTGAAACTTGGTTATTTTGGTCACGAGTGAAAGACTTTCTCAATTTATAATATGATTCGTGATAGGTATTTACCACTCGAATCACACTGTAACCACTTACAGTCGGGATCGAGGCTTTTCGAAAAATATACTTTACCTTATAAGATACTTATACTTTACTAAAACTCACCCTCTTATTATTAGTCTCGCGTGACATGTGAAAGCAGCAGCGAAGAACATCTTCGCGTATCGGTAGCCTATTCGCAGGTAGGTCTTTCGGTTTGACAAAAATTCGGCAGTCGAATTCCTTTCTCAACACACTACCTGTTGAAGATGTAGAAGTATTCAGTAATAACCCACTCTCAAAACAAGCATAAAACAAAACCAGAGAATAATCCAATTGGCACTTGTATTTGAATATTCTAAATACACTACCACAACGCAATAATGCCAGCGGCAGACTGAACGCACTGGTTTCCAACACTTCTAAAGGTTGAAACAAGTGTAGTAATGAGTCACCGTAAGTGCAAACAATACCTACGGAGCAGCTGATAAGCACCGCGGCGCTGGACGGGGTCTGCTGCGAGCTGATTTACGGTATATTCAAGCCTTCTGCGCGATAACGTTGCAGTTATCAGGATCTGTAGAGTTATTTATTACGAAATAATTTTTAGCTTTACATGTTTTAGAACAGAGAAGTTTCTGTTTAGATACTCAGTTACTACAATACTACAATGACGAGTGTTTATCCTAAATTCGATAAAATACGAATCTGTGTACATAAGTGGTCATGGTCATTTGTTGAGAGATAAGTTTCTCTCTCCGTAATAAGTGGGAAAAAAAAACTTATCTTTCCAAAGGAACTGGATGGACTAACATAAATGCCCATGAATACACATACAGCGGTCGAAGCGAAATGCAAATATTAGGAGCCTTTGTTGTGAAACCCTTCAATAAATGGAAAGACGCGCATGAGACCTATAGAACGCATGAAAAAACTGCCTACCATAAATTTGCAGCAGAAAGAAACTAATTTTAACGCTATTGCAGAGGGACCTCATCTGGATATTCAACAATATTTGGACGCTAACAACAAAATAATTGCACAGGAAAATAGAAAAAGAGTAGTAGCGATTATAGAAACAATTATTTTATGTGGGCGACAGGGGCTTGCTTTCAGAGGTCCATGAAGAAAAAGGTGAAATAGGACTTACAGAGCCTAAATATAATGATAGCAATTTCGGAGCACTTTTGCGTTATCGAGCAAGATCTGGCGACGATTTATTAAAACATCATATAACTAGTTGAAGGTCACAATGTGGAGCCATGTATACTTCTCCCGAAATTCAAAATGAACTTATTGAACTTTGTGGAAAAGCTATAAAAGAACAATTTTTTGCTAATACTAAAAAATGTGAGTTTTCTTCTATCTTAGCTGACGAGACTCATGATATTTCTGGAACGGAGCAAATGGCTTTGTGTCTTCGGTACGTAGATTTTTCTGCGGTAAGTGCAGTACTGAAGGACGATTTCCTAGAATTTGGTCCCAGTAGAAGAAGTCACTGCAGAAGCTCTCGCATCTACCATCGTACAGAAGCTCAGTTTTCGTGATTTAGATCTGGTAAAAATGGTTGCCCAGGGGCACGACGAAGCAGCAGTAATGAGTGGACATTTTAATGGGGCGAGATCAAAAATAATGGAAAAGTACCCAAAAACTCAATTTGTTCACTGCGCGGCCCACTGCCCCAGTCTTGTATGTGCACATTCTTGTCGACTACCTACCATTCGCAACTGCATTAGTATAATTAAAAATGTTATCAATTTTTTTCGTCTTTCACATCTTCGGAGTGTAATTTTGAAGAAGATTTCAGATGACATAGGTGTCCAACATTAAAAACTTGTCCCTTTGTGTGAAACTAGATGAGTTGAAAAACACCTAGCTGTCGAAAGGTTCGCAGAAATGCTTCATGCAGTAATGGTCACTTTGCATACCTTAAGAAACTCAGAAAAGTATTTTTCAACTCAAGCCCATCAGTTGTATAGAGCCGTAGAACATGGTCAATTTGTTGTTTCTTTGATGATGTTAAAAACAGTTTTTCATTTACCGCAAATCTTACCAAGGCTTTATAGAGCGTTGATATAGACTTAGTTAAGGCTTGTGATCATGCCGCTGCTGTTCAAGAAGCATTACAAAAAATGAGATATGACAAAGCATCCAAGAAACATTTGAATCGACAAAGAAGTTAATCCCAGTCGAAATATCTAAGTCAAGAATTACTGGCAGACAAACACATAGAGACAACTCTCCATCAGACGCGGCAGAAGATTATTATAGGAAAAATGTCTATTTCCCATTCCTTGATCATGTACTATACGTATTGGAAGCAAGATTTTCTCCACATAATAAAACCATAGCATCACTGCAGTATCTCACACCACGTCATTGCACTGACAATAAAGATATAATAAAAAGCTTCTTATCATCAACGACAATCTTTTTTGATACCTTAAGTGTGAAATCATTGAAAACTGAATACATCCTTTGGAAAAATTATTGCAAGAAGCACATACCTGTAACTGTTGTATCTATCCCAGAATTGATTGACAACTGCGATCCAATTATTAGAAAGCTTTTAATAATTCTATGCACACTACCAGTCTACTGCCACAGCAGAGAGGACTTTTTCCTGTTTAAGACGCTTGAAAACTTATTTACGTAATAGTAGTAATGATCATAGACTAAACGCATTAGCATTAATGAATATTTATAGAGATGTAGATATAGATCATCAATATTATTAAAGATGTCCATATATTGCCTGGTTAGATACGTCTGTGTATTAAGCGCTGTTACTTTAAATTGTTGACATACAGTTTTTATTCTGAATTCAACTTGCTTAATAAAAAACACGTATTAGCGTGCCTTAACGGGGTTTGTAGAATGATTTTTTGCAAAATTAATGAATTTATAACTGTTAAAATGCTTAGGACTGATCGACTGTTTTCCCGCGTCGGTGCCCTCACGGAAAGTACCGACTCAGAGTGTGGGTTAGATTTATTTACAAAGTAAGCGCTCGCTCGTAGGAGTTAGTTATATACAGTGAGAGAACCGTTATCTGAAGGTTATTTAAAACTTACCAACCTGTTGAACACGTGTTGGAAGTTGCTATTGATTCAAATTTATGACCGAATATAGAAATATTGCTTGATGCCTGGGTATTTATAACAAACCTTTTCATGTATGTATAAAATTTACGTTCATATTGGTAACTTAAGTGCATTTCGTGTAGCGTTAGTTGCATAAATAAATTATTTCAAGTATTATACATCTGCACATCCTTTCCGCGCTGCGACTCATTTTCTGTCATTGCGTGTTTAAGCAGAAGCCATTTTCGGTTTGTTTAAATGTTTTATTAAGAGTGCCACATTTATATGGTGAGTTATTAAAATTATTATACTGAAATTTGAGACATTTACATTTCAGGCAATTTTACTTATACTCTTACCACTTATTTTTACTTTGGGTTTAATTTTATTTTAACGTTGACTTTGCAAGATGATGCAATTGCGTTTGCTACTAGGAAGTGGGATTTCAATTACCAAATTTTACTGTGAACCATACAAAATCAATTCGGGTTGGAGGTTTATAAAGAAATTTCTATATATTTGGAATTACCAGCATATCAATCTGATGTTTACTTCAATTTCCATCAAAATTGCGCAATAAATTTAAAGTGATGAATCGACAGAATTTCTTTATCTGCTGAAGTTCCAGTGACATCCAAAATGTAAAAGAAATTACTTCAGGTTTTTCATATTGTTAATTAATTCACATTTTAGTTTAAGGCAGTTAATTAAGAATCACTAACATTAGTTTTTAAGAGATCATCATTCTAATCAAATTAAGTATCGTAATAAAACTCATTGTTCTCATTATTTTTTACTTGTTATTTTCAAGAGTTTTTTGTGACTTTTCTGTTTTTTAAGATTTATTTGTTCCTTAAAAACAAATTGGCCGAGACAACTTTATTTATTTTCAGGTTTGAAGCAACACCTTTTTTTGTAAAGCAAAAATATCTAAGCAATTCTATTTTTGTTAATAAATAAATTAAATGACCTATTAATCTAGCGATGAGCAAAGTGGCAAAAAATTTTCTAGTTATACATTATTTTCCATAGCTAATTACAGTTCTGAGCTAGAAGTACAAATCATAAGTGGGTGAATTATTTACACGACCCCCGTTAAGATTAGATGTTAAACCTAAACTGATGGTTAGAGATGGTAAACTTCCCACTCACGTATAAAGTTGCACTTCTCTCACTTATAACCGTTATAAGGTTTAGGACATTTAACCAAAATGCTCCATAAGGGACATACGTATCTATTTGAATAGGTTAGTTAGCAGTAATGGTGGTATCTACAGTACGAACCTGAAATTTAGTACAGGCCGTACATTATGCAGTGGTAGCGGTAAGTGGATTTAACGTCAAACTTCGAAAATATTGAGTGCTGGTCAAAAGATTTGCCAGCTGATTCAGTCGAGAATGGTATTATTTGTATATACAATATAAGCCGTATTGACAAACCCTTTTAATTACCGCCATGCGTCATTACCGTATACTGTAAAATACATATCGAAGTGTATCGGATGTGGTGTCAATTAAGGCAAGAAATATACCTACTTATACGTATAATACGAATCAAATGACTAGCCGCTTAGACGTTCCGCTACGTCAAAGTACTTTAGTTTTTCGAAATATCTCGAAACCCATTGAGAGTGTTATCATATGCGAGGAAGTCTCTCTAGATTGTAAATATTCGTCTGCCTGATGATCTTTACACTTTCTATATAGGTAATTCGGTGTACAATAATACATAACGCTATATAACACGAATATCAAGCTGTGTGTTTCTCTGAATATGCGTTTGAGTAGCACAGTTTATTTTTTAACTAAATTAACAATGTGATATTGGCTAGACTAACTCGTTAATTAAACATGTGCGGTGAAATAGTGAGAAACGAGTATGCTTTTTCTTTTCCTTATTTAAGATTAAGTACATTGAATACACACGGAGTTTAAGAACATCAAAGATCTATGATTTATTTTAATATAGTCTTTCGATGTATTGATGTCTATAACGTGCTATTGTAACGTTCCATTTTTAGTATATAATGCAAGATAAATATTCACAGTTTATTCTTGTTTTGAACAATGTTTTGATCTTATTGTCTGCTCTTTTCTGTTTATTGGTAAACAATTCAACAACATAATAAAACGTTAATATATTCTAAAACGCGATTGCATTTACCTACCTGGTGTAACTAATATTATTTCATACTAAATCATTTTCATTTTTTTGTATCCGTATGGCATCCTGTCGTAATTTTCTATCCTGCGACGTTTGTTGATGTTTAATCGGAGCCTTTTAATTTAGGGTTTTGTCACGAGCATGTGGTCGTGTGTACGCCTAATAACGCTAGTAGAAGTTAAAATTTCATGTTCTGAGTCATCCACTGGTCAATTAAGGATTCTAAGCTAACTTTGCCTAAATTTTCATAGTTAAGGGTAATTCCTTTTACTTTAATCGATTGCTTTACCGCTCCATCTGGTAAATGATCTTTGTAACCGTATGTTTCCGGTCCTACTGACACAAAGTCGGTGATATAAGAACCACAACCATATTGAGGTTCAATTTCATAGTTAAAATCTCCTAACAAATTTCCTAGAGGTAGATTCCGTGACCCTTCCTTTGAAATGCAGATAATAGAATCACTATTGTTAGATAGTACTCGCTCTGCTAGCGCTTCGAGATTCGAGTCTAACTTTAATCGCGCTTGCGTGGCTACGTAGGCTGGGGTTACGCAGTTTACATTAAACAAGGGCTTAACTGGATCTTCCACGTATGTCCAGTTTACAATTAGGGTGTCGTCATTAATTTCCTGTATATGATTAACTTCAACTGATGGAGAAAACATTAAATCGTAAAACTCTTTTAGAGTATTAATAATTGAAGTTTTGTTTTTATTTTCGCTCTGACCAAATATACCCCAGAAACCGTTTAACAGAAGCTTTGCTAGAGATCTAAGGGCGGGATTCTTCTAAATAGAACCATGCTCGAGCTGTACACCCTCGTAGTTAAAGAACTGCGATGTAACAGCAGCCACACTTATTTGTACAGTTAAAGGACACACACACGAGCTTCATCACTACTTTAAGAACGTATTTATGAAACCGGAAACAGAGACACACACTGATCTAATGTTTTATCATACTGTAGTTGTGACATATGACCAGATTTACAGATCACTAATTGTGTCCACACTTTCGACGGTTTCTACAATTTCGTCGATACACCAAGTGCCGTGAAGTCCTGAATATCGTGTAAGCATTCTTCGTTACCTATTTCATCTACAAATGTGCAGCAAAGCGGTAACATACGATTTTTGATGTATCTTCATTGGAAGCACCGGATGGTAAGGATCTTGAGGTGGTAGAACTGAACACTAATTCATACACGTCAGACACAGGCAACACTCATGGTAACACACAGACACTCCGGCGATACACACGGAGCACAGTTGAACACTTCCGTATTTACAAAGCCACGGGTATAACGAGCACACATCGACGTATTAATTCTTTCGCCGGATTTTGCTCACATATTTTAGTTTTAGTTTTGTGCACAGACACACAGACACACAGACGCGCAGACGCACAGACGCACAGACACACAGACACACAGACACACAGGCACACAGACACACAGACACACAGACACACAGACACACAGAACACAGACACAGACACAGACACGACAGACACACAGACACACAGACACACAGACACACAGACACACAGACACACAGACACACAGACACACAGACACACAGACACACAGACACACAGACACACAGACACACAGACACACACGACACACAGACACACAGACACACAGACACACAGACACACAGACACACAGACACACAGACACACAGACACACAGACACAGACACACAGACACAGACACACAGACACACAGGCACACAGACACACAGACACACAGGCACACAGACACACAGACACACAGACACACAGACACACAGACACACAGACACACAGACACACAGACACAGACACACAGACACACAAACACACCACACACCACACACACACACACACACACACACACACACACACACACACACATACACACATACACACACACACACACACACACACACATTCAAACCCAGGTAGTCACGAATGCACACATATACATCATGACCTATCTGGCCTTTTGTTAGTATATATTACACTAAGATAAAATTTAACATACCGCTGTCAGTGTACCGTAACAATTAGTCTTAATGCCTGGTGGCGGATAGGCGAACGACCTTGCAAATGATCGTAAGTGATGCAAGGCCAACGCCTCACTTTTTATACTACCCTTGATTGGCTTTCGTTACTTTAACTCTTTCCTGTCGGACCACACTCGCTACAACTCTTGATCTTTTCTCTCAGCTGAAGATGTGAGACCTTTACTTCTTGTTTATTTTCTTCCCAGGACATTTGCCCTCATTCTCTCTGAGGCGTACTTCAAAGTCTAGCAGGACATGGCTAGGGAGTGTCGTACAGGTAGCGGTCGGTGGTCTGGACTTAAACATCCGGATCAAGAGTGGAGAGCCTCATCAGAAGCCTAAAACCTGAATGAGGGAGAACCCGCCTGACGGAATGCATAACTGTCTAGATCAGCGACTAAGTAGTGTTCTCACCTCAGAACACCAGTCGCAACTCCGTTGAATTAAGAACACGAATGGAGGAGCCTTGTGTGTCGACGGCTTTTCCCCATACTTAAGGGACGTATATGGAACACTAAGGTAAGAAGAAACTACCCAATCCTCTGACGGGCGAGGTACTAGGCAGCCTATAAAACTGTCTGAGGCATCCAGGAGGAAGCTTAAGAAAGGGACGACGAAAAAGGCGGGTTCTAAGGCAGCCTGTCTCTCAGTCCATCTCTTTAGAGAGCGAGCAGCCCGGGAGCTGTAAGTGACCGGAAGCACCCAAAACCACAGGGACACAAGAACGGCACCGATCACGTGGTAGTACTCCTTAAGGGCCTGCCCAGAAAATTAATACTGGGACCCATAAGGATACCAAGACCATCAGTAAGCCGACCTCAGGCTTCAAAGTGGCAATTGTTAGAAAATGAGGAAACCTTAACCGAGGAACAGTCGGGGACGATTAGGACCTAGATCCTCGAGAGAATAGACTCTGTAAATCGTGGCGGTATCGCCTAGATTTACAGTCTTACCCTCGAGGAGGTATACTGCCCATCAGGTGTAGAGACTAAACCTCGATCAGGTGGGGAGCCCCTTAGCGGTACAACACCTTGGGAGAGTACAAATCTCAGACTTATCGAAGCAAAATTCCTCCCAAATCAGTACGAACGTACGTCTGGACCTTCGGGATCCCAGAGAAATCGAGATCCAGAGCGCCGGGCTGGCCACTGGCAACTGGCGGGGTCGTATAGGGAAAATGACCTAAAAGGACAAACACTGATTGTCCTAATTGATCCAGCTTCCTGGGAAAACCTCTGTAAACCATCGGACCTAGGTGAGTTTCAAGAGGGTGAACTTCAGACTCCTCTCCATGCTGAAGCAGAAAGGAGAGGGGAAGTGGCATCGGCTATTGCGGGACCCTGAAAGGAACCGCAACCTGATGGTCCGAGTACCCCAGAAAACTAGATTCAGATAAACCTGCACCACTGTAAGGCTGTAAGGATAAAACGCACCTACTGTGGTCGTTCATAGGAACCCAAGGGTAACCAAATGGGATTCCTACAGAGAGAAACTAGCTGATAAACTTGGGAACTGTCCCGATAAAGCAATTCAGCGGAACTTCCTGTAATCGTGTAATCAAGTCTCCGCATAGCCATTATGGACTAGTACCAGGTAAGCTGACCGATAAGGAGAGGGGAACATCGGCAGTGCCTTTGTGGTACGAGGGACTATCTCGATTGATCTGTAATCTGTAATGTACCCTGACCAGTGTAATGACTGCACAACTCGAATTCAAGGACAAAGTTATTGCGCGAACATATTTAAGTCAAATGATCGTCATGAAAAGCCAGGTAGGACCACTTACGCTGTGCAAAAGGGTTGATACGCGATATATCTGTTGCGGTGTATAAGGAGGATAAAATAAAGGTAACACAATAAAACACAGTATATAAATTGTTAAGTAAGTGCAATGTAGTTCCACTATATTTATTCCGAACTGAGGAAAGGAACAACAAAGACGAGAAAGATTTTTAACCGAACGAAACGCACCGGGAACTGAGACCAATATAAAGTGTCACTTACAGAGTATTACAAGACCTTAAGAAAGGTCAAACGGGACTCTTGGAGAAGATACTGTGAAGAGGTTGAACAAATCGCTGAAGCTGCCAAACTTCAAAAAGCTCTTCAGAAAGGAACAGAGTACAGAATCGGTTCCCTACTCAAAGACGACGTGGGGTATATAGAAGCAGACAAGGAAACCTTGGAGATTATGCTTCAATCGCATTTCCCCGGAGCAAAAACCCTCATTTCGACGGACAGAACTGAACCACTCGTTCTGGATCATATTTGTAGGGGGAGAAGAAATGGTTGGGAACTTGCCCGTCAGGTTATTAACCGAAAAAACGTTAGGTGGACGGTAGGAGGTTTCCTTCCATACAAATCCGCGGGTATGTATGGAATATTTCCTGCTTTACTACAACACGGACTCGACTTGATAGCTCCCACACTGTGTATGAAGTAGAAGCTTCAAAACAATTCAGTTCCCAAATAGCAAGGAAAACGGAAATAAATTTGATAGGGTCGTACTAATAATGAAAGAAATGCTAATAAGGAGAATTTTCAGTGTTTCAGATGTGGAAGAAACAATCCTACAAAAAATAACTGTATAGAAGTTAATCTAAAATGTAAGTTCTTAAAAATCAGGACACGTGCCATCGGTATGTTTTAAAAACAAAAAAAATTTTTATCAAAAACTTTTATATGAAGATGTTTCAGAATCAGATGAGCAATTTCTTGTATATTCTTTACAAAGTTAAGAAATATACAGCAAAATATTACTTGATACCTTGACTAATGATATTCCTTATCAAATGGAATTAGATACAGGGGCTGATGTGTCTACTATTTCTCTAATGATTTTAGAGAAATGCTTCCTGATGATATATTATGTACAACATCAGTTAAATTAAGAACTTATACAGGAGAGATCATTAGACCAGTGAGTAAAATTGAAGTAGAGGAAAAGTGGCAAGGAAAATCATTTATCGGTACATTATATGTATTAGATGGTAAGTTTGATTCAATTTTCGGAAGAGAATGGTTAAACCTAAGTGATTTTAAATTGAATATCGATAATGGTCAAAATCAAAAATTACAAAATGACAAAGATTAATATTTGAAGAAACTTGATGATTTACTAAATGAATTTGAAGTCGTACTTAAGGAAGAAATTGGGAAAATTCCAACATTTAAATGTAGTTTAAAATTAAAAAAATATGATTGCAAACCTGAGTTTTTGAAACCACGACTAGTACCACACGTATTAAAAGCAATGGTCGAAAATGAGTTACATAGATTAGTTCTTGGGGAACTCCGGTTGTACCAGTTGTAAAGAAAAATGGTGATTTACGATTATGTGCCGATTATAAAACTACAATTAATTCAGAATTACAAGATCATAACTATTCTATTCCTAGAAAAAGAAATTTTTGCTAAAATGTCAGAGTGAAGATATTTTTGTACATTAGATGTTCGGAGTAAAAGTAGCTCCAAATAACTGGCAACGATTTATGGAACAAATACTGTTGAATTTTGGTGTGGGATTGTTTTTTTGATGACACTGTTATACAAGGTAAAATATATGATGAACTATTACAACGTTTATGAGTCGTTTTAAAAAGATTGAAAGAAAATGATCTACGTCTAAATAAATCCCAAATGTCAATTACAACAGGATTCCATTACATATTTAGGACTATGAAGGACTTCATCCAATACCTGACAAGGTTAAGCAATTCTTTATTGTAAGCCACCTTCCGATATTTCTAGTTTACGAGTATTTTTGGGATTAGTAAATTATTATCAAAAATTTATACCAAATTTATCTAGCCTGTTAAAACCACTACATAACCTTTT
This sequence comes from Vesta saturnalis, assembly GCA_036346205.1. Classification (NCBI taxonomy): domain Eukaryota; kingdom Metazoa; phylum Arthropoda; class Insecta; order Coleoptera; family Lampyridae; genus Vesta; species Vesta saturnalis. The sequence goes on along the minus strand of JARFJB010000317.1, from coordinate 2,218,051 downwards.
ACAAAAAAATGTAAATTTTTATTGGTTAAATTCATGTCAAAATCGTTTGAAAATCTTAAGAAGAGAATAACTAGTACACATTATTATAAGTTTTTGTGTTGAACGAATAAGTTCAAAGGTAAATATGTAATGAAAAATTATTATTAATTTTATTAAATACATAAATAAAAAGTTTACCTGGAGTAGGATTTGAACCTACGACCTGTACTTTGCTAGAGTACCGCGCTAACCAACTGCGCCATCAAGGTTCAAGCCCCAATTGATGTAAACTTTGTCTTGATGTATGTAGAACTGATGTAAATTGTAAATATAATGATATTGCAATCAAATTACCTATATTAATGGAATGTAAGCCTGCAATATCGCAAGGATTCACACATACCAAAGCAACTTGACTAATATTAAATTATTATAAGTTTTTGTTATGAACGAATAAGTACAAAGGTAAATACGTAATTAAAAATTATCATTAATTTTATTACATACATAAATAAAAAGTTTACCTTGAGTAGGATTTGAACCTGCGATCTGTAATTTGTTAGAGTACCGCGCTAACCAACTGCGCCATAAAGGTTCAAGGCTCAATTGATGTAAATTTTCTCTTTATGTATGTTGAACTGATGTAAATTCTAAATATATTGAGATTACAATCAAATTACTTATATTAATGGAATGTGAGCCTGCAATATCGCAAGGATTCACACATACCAAAGCAACTTGACTAATATTAAATTATTACAAGTTTTCGTTATGAACGAATAAGTCCAAAGGTAAATATGTAATTAAAAATTATTATTAATTTTATTAAATGCATAAATAAAACGTTTACCTCGAGTAGGATTTACATCAGTTCTACATACATAAAGACAAAATTTACATCAATTGGGGCTTGAACCTTGATGGCGCAGTTGGTTAACGCGGTACTCTAGCAGAGTACAGGTCGTAGGTTCAAATTCTACTCGAGGTAAACTTTTTATTTATGTATTTAATGATATTAATAATAATTTTTAACTAGTACACATGTATCAACACCATTTGATGTTACATTCCCACTCATTTGGCAACTGATGCTTCACCGGATGGTCTGGGAGCAGTGATTTCACACATAATGGCTAATGGAACTGAAAAACCTATAGCATTCGCTTCACGGTCTTTAACAAAAGCGGAAAAATTATTCACAAATTGATCGTGAAGCTAAGGGTATAGTGTGGGGATTACGCAAATTTTTCAATATTGTTATGGTCGGAAATTTACTTTAGTAACTAATCATAAACCTTCAGTAAACTTTTTTAATCCGTCAAATGGTATTCTTGCAACTTCAGCTATGCGATTACATCATTAAATTTAGAAAAACTAATGAGCATGGTAATGCAGATTTTTTGTTAAGATTTACTGTTGAAAAACCAAAAGATTATTGTAAGAATGATTCCGATTTAGTATTTCAACAAAATCAAATTGACACATTGCCTGTATCGCAAGAAATTGGAAAAGAAATAATTCGTGATCGAGAATGTAGTGAATTATTTAAGGCTATACAATCAGGACGTGATTTACAAAATATTAAAATTACATTTTTCGCTACATAATGGATGTATTTTTAAAGAGATTCGAGTTATTCCGAAATCATTACAACAGAGAATTTTGAATGAATTACATTGTACACATATTGGTATTGTAAGAATGAAAAGTTTAGCAAGAAGTTATGTTTCGTGGAGAGGAATTGATAAAGATATTGAAAATGTTGCTAATACATGTTCTAGTTGCAACAGACTTAGAAATGATCCTCTAAAGTCACATAACATTTTTGGGAATATCCAAAGTATCCTTGGCAACTTTTACATATAGGTTATGCTGGTCGTTTTATGGAAACATATTTTTTAATTGTTTTGATGCCTACACAAAATGGATTGATGCTCTTCCTACAAAATCAATGTCATCTAATGTTACTATAAAAATGCTGAGAGAATTATTTGCTAGATTTGCTTTGCCAGTTACTATAGTTTCTGACAATGGACCTCAATTCAAGTCAGAAAAATCTGAATTATTTTAAAGAGAAACGGAATTGATCATAAAGTCTGTGCTCCATACCATCCGTCAACTGATGAACAAGCGGAAAGATACGTTCAGACTATTAAACAGGGGTTACGAGCTATGCTTTACCAAGAAGGAGATATCAATGTTAAATTATGCAGATTGAAAGGAAAATTACCAAATTCAACTAGTGGCGTCAGTCCAGCCGAGTTGATGTTCAAATAGAATTCATAACAAGAATTGACTTGGTGAAAAGAAACGTATGTCATGACATTAATGAAAACAATAATTACTGTAAGAAAGTAACAGAATTTCAAACTGGACAAAATGTGCAAAATAGATTTTACAACAATAAGGAGTTCAACTGAAAGACAGGAATTATTACTGTAAGAACCGATAAATTACATTATAAGATCTCTATAGACGGTCAGATCCACAAAAGACATATTGGTTAAATTAGAAATTTTACTATCAACCAAAGGAATGGCGATGATGAAAGATTAAATGTATCTTTTGATAATAATGTACCAACGAGTTCAAGTTCAAACTAAATAATTTACCTAAGTTACACAGTTACCAATGAAGAAGAATCGGAATTAGAAGGTGATATTAATGTAAGACGTTCTTCGAGAATTAAGAAAGTTCCTGAAAGGTTAACACTGGAATTTCGATGGGCAGGAGAAAGTATATATATATATATATATATATATATATATATATATATATATATATATATATATATATATACATTGGCAACTGTTAATAGTTAATTGTAATAATAAAATTATTATCGGTTTATTCTCGTATTTGTTGTGATTAAACATAACAGTCCATATGGGCTTGTGGAGGAACGTTGAGAAACAAGTGAGGACTATCTCCAAGTATGATCCACTGGACATACACAGCGATGATCAAACCGGTAATAACGTACGCTTCTCTGGTGTGGTTGCACAAGATGCACACACAGCGCAGCATGTGGATACTTAGCTTGCTTTGGAATAACAGGGGCGATGAGGGCGACCTCGATCTCAGCTATGGAGACACCCATGAAGTTGCCGCAGTTACAGCTTGTAATTAGGGCTAAGGCGTTGAAAGGGAATATAGACTTAAAATCCTTGGAGAGGATAAGTCGTCCAGAGTTGGGCACTCTTCCATCCTCGAGAGTAATAAAAACAGTTTAATGTAAGAAAACTTTGGTACTAAAATTCCCACACGTAAGGAGTTGGGATGAAAACTCCAACAAAACAAAGTTGGAGGAGATCCTTTATTATACAGATGGTTCTAAAACCAGTCATAGTACCGGCTACGGAATATACGGGAGCAACGAACCAGGTCATGGAATCTCTGGAAGCCTGGGCTGGAAGCCTGGGGTATACAATCATATTTCAAGCCTAGATCTACGCGATAATGGCTGCGGTCGACCAACTATTGAGAGAAACACTTTCCAAAAAGGACTTTATAGTGACGATAGCCAAGTGGCCATTTAAGCACTGAACTCATTTATATTCTACCCGAGGCTAGCCTCGGAGTGTGTGGAAATGCTAAACATAGTGAGTGAAGGCAATACGGTGACACTAGTATGAGAACCTGGCTATGCAAGCATTGCAGGAAACCAAAAGGCGGACCAACTTTCTAAAGCAGCAAGAGAAACGCTCTTCATAGGACCAGAACCTTCCTGTGTCGTTTGCTATATCACAGCTAAAGCCGAGATGGAAACAGGATTCGCTCGATATGACTGCTAATATACTGGAAGGAAACCGCAGGACAGATCCACTCAAAGATCTTCCTGTAGAAACTGAACAGTAAACTTAACGCGTCTATCCTAAATCAAGGTAGAGCGAATATAAAGCTGACGACGGAAATTGCCAACTGGCACTGTCGCATGAAAAAGCGTATGCACGTAATGGAACTGACAGTATAGCTTACGAAACACTTCACCACGTGGTCATTGTGAAGCTTTGAAGATGGCACGAAAATATCTGTTTCGAAAGGAAAAGGTCACACAAGAAGAAGTAAAGAAAATAAATCCCTCTAGGATCCTGACCCCCCAGCGTTAATAATAATAATATGATACAGGGTAGCTGACCATATTTTTACCCATTTTGACCTTGAATGTCCTCGCATTGGGGAAATATAGCACAGAAGGGTTTGGATTTTAGGAATGTTTTTTTCATTATTTCGTTATACCGAAAATAAAATGGCCGATTTTCGGGTATAGGATAACTTTGTTATTTTATATAGAACACTTTGTTTCACAATATTCTTAAAGTTGAATCTTCCTTTTTTCAGAAATTGCATTAGCATTTAAATAGTATTCTTAATCGACATGCAGTAAATTTTCCGAGGCCTATAAATTCTTCATTACTTTCCCATATACTTACGTATAAAGAGAAAGCTATGTAATCGGTTTAAATATAAAAATTTTTTTTTCGTTTCTCGACGTTTTATAGCCTAAACCATACGAAAAACGCATTAAAAAAGAAATTCGTGTCTGTGGGTGTGCACCGATATCTTTTGAACCATTTACAAGTATCGATACGAAATTTGGTATAAATTTTATATTCCTTGCCAAATGAAATCTAGGTTAAGTTCGTTAATGAGCAAAATTCGACCAGTGGCATTTTTACGGACCTTATTAAAATTAAAAAATTCATCGCTTCAAATTTTAAAAGTGAAAAATTAAAAATCTAAACTAAAACTTTTGTAGTATAATTTCAATAATAAAAAGACAGCAACCAGTGGCGCGTGTTTTACGGTGCAAAATTCTGTATTTTGAATTTATCAACCGATTTTTTGAAAGTTTTATAGCTAAACCATACGAAAAACGCATTAAAAAAGAAATTCGTGTCTGTGGGTGTGCACCCGATATCTTTTCAACCATTAAAGTATCGATACGAAATTTGGTATAAAAATTCCTTGCCATGAAATCTAGGTTAAGTTCGTTAATGAGCAAAATCCGACCAGTGGCATTTTTACGGCCTTAAAAAATTAAAAAAATTCATCGCTTCAAATTTTAAAAAGTGAAAAAATTAAAAAACAAACTAAAACTTTTGTATATAATTTCAAAATAAAAAAGACAGCAACCAGTGGCGCGCTGTTTTTACGGTGCAAAATTCTGTATTTTTGAATTTATTAACCGATTTTTTTGAAAGTCGGGTATTGAGGTTGTTAAGAACGCTAAGTATAAATCATGTGTCAAAATTAAAAAATTCATAATGTCGGATAAAAAATTGACGATTATCGTGTTTAAAAACCGTTATGACTTAAATTCTGGTTTTGAAGTTGCGTATTACAAATTTTTGGTCAGAATTTGTTCACATATACCTATGAGAAAGCATTATGGCAGATAATTTGGCAGCGGTTTTTATGACATTCAGGCTTATGTTACATTTTCTGAAAGGGAAAAGGTTAAATTTTAAGAATATTGGAAACATAGAGGGTGTGTATTAAAAATAACAACAACCGAAAATCGGACATTTTGTTTTCGGTATAACAATCGGTAACGTTGTCAAACTTTCCGAAAATCAAAAACCTTCTGTGAAAACCACACGTTGCTACCTTTTCCCATTACGACGTTATTATAGGCCAAAATGGGTCAAAATATCGCCGGCTACCCTGTATTTTATGATTTAATTAGGTGATTGATTAGCATGGCAAGTTCTCAACTGCAAATGCTCTTACAACTTCTGAATGAAAGTGTTTCGCAACTTGGCTCTTTCATTATGATTAAATTTTGTTAAATTTGATTTTTGATCACGACATTTTTCTTTCAGAGGCTGATCTGAAATTTCAATTGTTAGGCGGTTTACCAAATGTATTAAAGTTCTAGCTTATCTTTGCAAAAATAAAAATAAATTCAGTACTGTTTGAAAATTTAACTATTTTTTTTTAAACCGTTACCGTTTACTAACGACAATAAGTGTAACTGTTATCGAAAAGTTGGATTTGTGTAAAACATAAATTAAAATAAGCAACTGCAGTGCAATAGAAATATCGTTATTAAAACAACATTACTTTAAAAAAGCTATTTCACTTTAACTATATAATTGTTCAACTTACGTGAACCTTCTCAAAATGTATTCTAAAACAGCAGTAAACACGTCGTGCACAGTATAGCAAATGTTTGAAAATATCTAACTATATAGTATTAGTTTTATTCACATATTAGTCACTTCGTCAGGTATTAGAATACACCAAACATTATACAATACATTTGCATACTGTATACTTTGTATGTAAAATTCATTCATTTGATTGGCCTTGTTTTTTGTACAAACTAAAATATTTTTGCCCTCTACTTTGTTATTTTAAATGACACCCCGTTCATTTTTTAACAGCGTCTGATTCCCCTTAAATTTCACGTTGCAATCATTATATGATGTCATTTTTTTAAATGGCTACTGAAAACCATTTTATTGTATTTAGTAGTTGACTTTGATTTGAATTGTGGCGGTTACTACTGTTCATTCTGGTACGATATTAAAAGATCCCCGGTACACAATTTTATGTTTTTTCATTTATTTCGTTCTAATCAGTAGCTGCAGAGACTTTGTATAATTTTCCTATATCATAAAAACTAAGATAGAAACAACAATTTTAAATTTCAGCCAAGTGTACATTATTTATTTATCCTTCACTTTACTCAATACAATTCATCGTTAAGCCAGTATAACAGTTTTTAATTAAAATTGTTATCGGATTTGTCCATTATAAATTAACAACTTTAATACTTATATATATTATTGCAAAATTGATTCCATGCCGAAATAAAGAAATTATTTCACCTGTAGCCAACGAACCTTTACCCTATCTTTTTCACAAACCGTTTCTAAAAAATTAAATATTGCCGTGGACAGATTAAGGCCTCTTTCAGTTACGTGTAGGAAGTTACTTACCCGAGGTGCAAATCCAATTACCGGTTTTCCACCTATTTTTTAACTTAATGTAGGACGTGTATTTACTTATTATTGCACATCCACGTGAGACCGTGTTTTAACCTAATTATTTTTACTCCTTCATGAAGGACCGTAGTACCCTTTATTTTAGTATTTCTTTTGGGGTTAAACCTTATGTGTATTAGGACCTTTTACAGCCAGGACTTTTGCTAACGTGATGCTGGTCCTGGATTAACAGAACTATTTAGGGGTGGGGTGTATGTAGACTAGGGCTGGAACTTAGGGCTGGTCTAAGGATAAGTCTTAGAGTTTGGTCTTGGTAGTGGAGCTAGGGTTGAGTCAGGCCTTGGTGGTGGAGCTAGGGTTTAGAACTGTATTTAGGGGGTGTTTTGAAGAGATAAGTCTTAGGGTTATTTCTGATAGTATTAAGGTCCTTCTGATAGTTTACCCGGAGGCTGGGCAGACACATACCCTACATAATTGCTAATTAATAAGTATTATTATTTAGTCTATTGCTTTAAAAGGGTTAAATGCTATTGGAGAAAACGTTTCTAATAAGGAGATGAGATAGCATCTGTGTTAAGGATTGATCTTGCGTGGGGGAATTTGAATGACAGTAAAATTTAATTATAGAACACTTATTTTTATAGTCATAATTAAAAAAAAAAATCCTCAGTGAACTATAAAAAAAATTACTGACACTCCTAATGAAACAAAACATTTTTATTAAGTTAATTAATCACATTAACAGTTTGTGTTTTCTAAAACGCATATTAAAAACATAGTTTACCTGCATTGAAATAGTATCCATCCGTCCGCTAAGAATGTTGTACGCCTTAATATTTTTTAAAAGAAACTTAATGCTTGTGTTTTATAACTGTAATTAAAAATCTGTAAATAAATAAAAGGGTTAACACCACACTTACCAGATCTGTACTTAAAGAACGTTTTAGAGGCACTGATTTACGCGTGATAGTTACTGTTTTGTGCTGCATGTCAAACTAAAGAACAACTTTCTAGATTGTGTAAAAACCACCTATAATTAGAGTGTAAAATATACAAATAACCTCATTGTCTTTATCATACTTACAGCAACATACATTTACCTTTCTCTTAAAATAAAACTGTTTTGAAAATATTCGTATACAGACACACAAATTGTTTTTATAAAAACCATATTAAGTGTTTGGAATGTTTAAAATTCCATAACATTTTGTAGTAAGAAATCACTGTTCACGTTTACTTTTAACTAATTACCGTGTAATTATATAACTTTGTTTAATTTAATAGTCTAAAACCAATATAAATGGTTAATATAATTTCTAAAAATATTATTAGAGTTGATACGCCGTTTTATTTAAAGTAATTGTTTTCAATATATATAAAATGTGTAAGTGGACCTGTATTATTTGTTGTAACCTTCTACTTACATAAATTCAACTTATACACGAATTAATAACGACCTCCACTAGTTTATAACACAATCGCTATGTAGCGTGTTTTTTATTTACACCCGTACTTCTATAAACTATTAATGCTCCATTTTAATAGGGTGATCAACTATCTGAAAAAGGTTTACTGTTAAAGTATACGATGAAGATCGTTTGAAGCAAACCCTGTATTATTCTTATATACGAATGATATTTCAAAAAGTACTAGTATAATTAACATGAAGGTTTATAAATCTACATCCAGACAAGGAATCAGTTTTAAACACAAAGAATTTATCTGTAAGGGGCAGACAATGCTATTACATAAGACGTTTTTACAAAAACGTGGTTATTCCACATTGAGAAAATTGTTAGTCATGAGAAACAAGCTGGTCTTGAAGTTAGCCTTGAAGTTAGCTAGTCATAGGTTTTGAAGTTTACCTTGAAGTTAGCCTTGCGAGCAACTTTTATAAAAAATGTACACCTGAGTTTAAGTTGACGTATATTGGTTTATGAATATTTTTATTATTCTAAGAAAAAATGTTATTAAAAAATGTTTTCTATTAATTACCCTTTGTAGACTATATGTTTTATCTATACACGAAATTTTATTTCACAACAGCATACTCATTCTACCTTGAGAAAATTGTTAACCTAGAGAAACAAGTAGGTTTGAAACTCAAACAACCCTCTGTTACCACTCTCGTCAATGTAGATAGAGGTCCAATTCTGGTCTGCTTTGTCTGCAGGGTCCGTGTTTACGATAATCGCACTCGGTCGAGGTGCGTGTCTGGGTAGTTGATTAGAAGCACATACAAGTCGAAAACACATTCTTATTGTAGCTGGGGGTCGATTTCAAGCATCTCAACACTTCTGTCGCATACATCTTTGTGGATTTTTTATCAGATGGGATTAATAGCAATGTCAACTAAACGTTTTAAAAAAATTCTAATTTGAAAATAAGAGTGACGTAATCTAATTTTATTTGAAATTTCATGGAGAGTATCATCATCATCGAGATTTTGAGATACTACCATCTCATCGTCTTCACCTTGAACGATTATATTGTAACCTATAAAAGCAAGCTAATAACCCTAGTAGTTTATCAGACATTATTACATGGACATGAGGTTAGTCCTAAATTAAATGGTTTCAACGCTGCTCTGGGAATGCTGTACACACTTAAAACCTTTAAGTCTGCTCGCCGAAGTTGTACCGTATTCACTTTCTTCAATTTTTTATCTGCACTCTGTTTCGAAGCTGTAATACGTTTTTATAATACATAAACAGAATCTTCAATACTGTGATACGTGTAGCAGCAAAACACATGAGCTAGTTAGTTTCACCTCTATATTACTTTACATGCAAGCCTGATCTTATCATAAATAAATACATGTCAAAAAAAAAGCTGATTAAACATAACTCCACGGTCAGGTATAGCAAGCAACGCTTCCAATTATAGCTCTTAGTCAACACAATAGGGCCTACAACTACATACAATCGACTAGCACTGCTTTAGCACGAGGATCAAACGAAAAACAGACGCACGCACGCAAGCTCGACGTACGCTCGACGTACGCACGCACGTGCGAACGCTCTACGTACGCACGCACGCTCGCACGTACGACGAACGTACGCACGCTAGCACGTACGCAAGCTCACACGTACGCGTTCGCACGCCCGTACGTACGCTGCGCACGCACGTATGCGCACACACACACACACACACACGAGAGGCGAAAACACGCTAAATCGAAAAACTTGTAAACTTGCAAACATGAATCAAGACGGTGGAGCACCGCTAGGAAAAAAAACAGGTTTATTAACAAAACCGAAGGAAAGCTTAACGTTTTGAAAATATATTATTATTATTATTATTATTATTATAAACAACAATACACCATTTATATTGGTTTTTAGACTATTAAATTAAACAAAAGTTATATAATTACACGGTAATTAGTTAAAAGTAAACGTGAACAGTGATTTCTTACTACAAAATGTTATGGAATTTTAAACATTCCAAACACTTAATATGGTTTTTATAAAAACAATTTGTGTCCGTATACGAATATTTTCAAAACAGTTTTATTTTAAGAGAAAGGTAAATGTATGTTGCTGTAAGTATGATAAAGACAATGAGGTTATTTGTATATTTTACACTCTAATTATAGGTGGTTTTTACACAATCTAGAAAGTTGTTCTTTAGTTTGACATGCAGCACAAAACAGTAACTATCACGCGTAAATCAGTGCCTCGAAAACGTTCTTTAAGTACAGATCTGGTAAGTGTGGTGTTAACCCTTTTATTTATTTACAGATTTTAATTACAGTTATAAAACACAAGCATTAAGTTTCTTTAAAAAATATTAAGGCGTACAACATTCTTAGCGGACGGATGGATATTATTTCAATGCAGGTAAACTATGTTTTTAATATGCGTTTTAGAAAACACAAACTGTTAATGTGATTAATTAACTTAATAAAAATGTTTTGTTTCATTAGGAGTGTCAGTAATTTTTTTTTATAGTTCACTGAGGATTTTTTAATTATGACTATAAAAATAAGTGTTCTATAATTAAATTTTACTGTCATTCAAATTCCCCCACGCAAGATCAATCCTTAACACAGATGCTATCTCATCTCCTTATTAGAAACGTTTTCTCCAATAGCATTTAACCTTTTTAAAGCAATAGACTAAATAATAATATCTTATTAATTATGCAATTATTGTAGGCGTATGTGTCTGCCCAGCCTCCGGGGTTAAACTATCAGAAGGACCTTAATACTATCAGAAATAACCCTAAGACTTATCCTCAGCTCTACATACAGCCCCACCCCTAAATACAGTTCTAAACCCTAGCTCCACCACCAAGGCCTGACTCCAACCCTAGCTCCACTACCAAGACCAAACTCTAAGACTTATCCTTAGACCAGCCCTAGCTCTACATACAGCCCCCACCCCTAAATACAGTTCTAAGCCAAGACCAGGACCAGCCCCTCACGTTAGCAAAAGTCCTGGCTGTCAAAAGGTCCTTAATACAGCCATAAGGTTTAACCCCAAAAGAAATAATAAAAATAAGGGTAATACGGTCCTTCATGTAAGCGAGTAAAAATAATTAGGGTTGAAAACACGGTCTCACACGTGGATGTGCAAAAATATGGGTGAAAAAACACGTCCTACACGTAAGCGTGTAAAAATAAGGGTGGAAAAACCGGTCCCCCACGTGGGCATATAAAAAAGTGAAAGGGGCGGGGCTTGTGACGTAAAAAAAGGAGTGGGGATGGTGTCCGGGTACTACTGTCACCTTATATATTTGTTGACGGGATGTGGTGGGCTATCCTTAAGACTACAAACCTAAAATATCTTCACTTGAATCGCAAAGTTTATACAGGGCGATTTATATTGAAGTTGCAATTTTTATTATTATTATATATTATTGAATATTTGGGTTCCTTGCTCAAATCTAATGTGACTTTATGTATCACACCTGGTGCCCAAAACGAATCGTTTAGCCGCAATGCGTCATTTTCGCAAAAAGTAGATGTCTGAAAAAAATTAAATATTGCTGTGATCACAAGAGTTAGAAGGCCATGACTCTGCGGAGTTGCTAGACATGAAAAGTACTAGCGTAGACCGGACGGTCAAATCAGAATTATTCTTGTGTAGAGAAATTACTTTCGCAATTTAAAAAATTTCATACGATGGTAACTTGATTTATTCAAATGGAACTGCCATATTTTCCATTTTTGCATCAAATGCTGAATTTTTTTTACCTTTCTAACGATATAAACTTGTCGGTATCTATCTTTGGTAGATTTCTTTTAATTTCACAATTTCTGATTATTTTGCTGTATTTTTCAATTTTTAGTTTGTGTTATCTAGTAGCCTATGGAAAATAAACAAAAAACGATTCACATTATAAAACTTTATTTATTAACCCAGATGTTACTGAAACTTTTGATGTCTCTATTTTAAACTAAATTGTGTTTGTAGTCATCACTAGTATATATAAGAACACAAAATATCAAAAAAAAATTTTTTTTCTGACATATATCAAGATATGGTATGTTCTTTTAAAAGGACAGTAGTAAGATAGGCTACCTGTTTCAAGTAAATATTTTATTGTGATTATATTACAGGGTATGGAAATTCTTAAAACAATATTTTGGATGTAGAGGAATTTTACACTTTTCACATAAAAACTGAACTTTTTTATGACAGTGTCCACATCTCGATGTGGACACTGCTTCTCTTGATAAATTATCGTGTGATTTATTCCGTCATAACGCGAATTTGCTACTATATTTGCATTGCGTCTGGTGGGTACAGGTTTGGTATTCTTTTTGAAAGTTTTCAGAATGCTGCATGCAATTGACCTTCTAAATTCGAGTTGGTCAAGTTTTCCTTCTTCAGCTTTATGAATTTGCCAAGCATTTTGTACGACCTTGTTCACACAATGAGCAAATAGAGGAAGATACCATTTTTTACCTCTTATTGACACGCGATATAAACTTATGTTTTGATCGCTGCGGTCTACGCCGCCCATGAAATGATTATACACTTTTATTATGTTTGGTTATGGAACTTGTATGTACTTCTTCTCTTTTTGAGAAAATCTCTTGGCGGAGTGTTGTGGCATTACCGTAACAAAGTTAGATGCGATAGTAACGACACTATTGTCGTTCCAGCGACAAATTACAGTTCCTGTACCTCTATCAAGTCGGTACTCGTATTTACACCTTTACAATTTTTTCATACTGAGGGAATTTGTCAGAAGACATTTTATGGTACGGTTATCTCTTATCGTTCGTGTACCAAAAACGCTTCTGAGTTTGAGCTCGTTCAGTAAATTAACTGAAGTAAAAAAGTTGTCAAAAATTAGGTGGAACCGTCTTTGTGGCCATACTTCCTTCAACTTATCAGCGTACGACAGAACCACCGATGTATCAAGCCCTAGATTCTTATATTTCTCAGGTAGTTGGCTCGAACTACCTTGATACGGAGTAAACCAAACAATATAGCCTAGACGAAGTACCCCTACCCATAGTTTATAGCCCCATCGTATTGGCTTACCCCGAATAAATTGTTTCGTGGGATGTCTGCCAAAGTAAGGTACCATGACCCCATCTACACTGTGTTGTTCGAGTGGAGAAAATTCCATAAATTTTTTATTTAGGACGTCAAACAGTGGCCGCATTTTTCTCAAATTTATCAGAATTGTCTAACGACTGATTATTACAAACATGTAATACTCTCATTATATGGGAAAATCTATCCCTAGATAAAGCATCTGACACTATGGGGTTATGAGAATCGTTACGATTTTTCCAATATATGTACCTTTTTGGCATAATGGCGTATCCACTCAAAACAAGTATGCCTATAAAACACCTAATTTCATTGGTCGTAATATCATTTATCAAATTTCTTTGTCCAACATAAATGTTAGTATACTGAGTAATCATGTTGATAACGTCTTCATCAAAAAACAAATTGAAGATTTTCATTGGCGAATGATTTGGCTTCGGTTCAAATTGATTTTTCCAGTAAACAGGAATAGGTTGTTGGTAGAGATGACCTTCTATCCACTGTGCAGATTTTACTTTTTCTACAACAGGGGACACTTGTTGATGGGGTAGAAGGAATTTCGAGGACATATCGTCACTCAAATTTTCTTGTTGCAAATTTAAAGGAGTCTCTGTCGAGTCAGAGGCATTGTCAAAAATCAGTTCCATATTATTTCTCAACTGAATTCCTGGTAAGTTGTTTATAGTGGAAAAATCTTCCTCACCCGAGTCGCAATCTGTTACGTCATCATTCGCATTTTCAGGGGGGGGAAATGACTATTCCATCCGGAGAGGTTGGTATGTCATCTGTTTCAAGTTCCTCTAAAAGTTCGTGCAATTTCAGAGGTCTCCTATAAACATATATGATTTGATAGTATAAATTACTACCGTCCTTTTAAAAGAACAAAATGATTTTATAATTTTCGTATCATTTAAACAATATAAGAATTGTATAAGTTTAAAACATGCAAGAACAGAGACCTTATTAACAGTATTTCTGAACTTAACCTTTGAAAATTATATTGTTTATAATTATACTCACCTCCAATCATACTGATCCATTCTCAGTGTTGCCTTATGTCCGCCAAAAAAGATCGATCATTTCCTGTTGTAAGTATGAATGGCTCAGTTATTAAGTTTTCAGACTATATTACTCTGTTGGGTATGACTGTATCTTCAAATCTCTCATGGGTTGACCATCTTCTGTTAGCTACCAAAACAGCTGCTCGTAAAATAGGCTTTTTGTACAGATCTAAGCAGTACTTTACCTCTCGACAACTCCTTCTGCTGTATAAGGTCCAAATGCGGCCTCATCTGGAATATAATTCTCACCTTTGGGTTAGTGCTCCACAATACGCTCTCGATATCGTTGATCGTATTCAAAAGAGAGCGATTAGGCTTATAAATGACCCGTCCTTAACTTCTCACATACAGTCCCTTGAGTATAGAAGGATGGTTTCAGTTCTTTCTTTGTATTATCGTTATTACAACGGCTATTGTGCTGGTGAATTACATTCTTTGATACCATCTCCGGCTATCTTTGCGAGAAACACTCGGTTCGCTCATTCACATCATCAGTATGCCGTACAAATCTCCACTTGTCGTACCAAACGGGCGCAATCCACATTTTTCTACACAGCTTCTAAACTCTGGAATGATCTCCCTAGTTCCTGCTTTCCTCTCACTTATGATATGAGAAAATTTAAGGTAGCTGTTCATAGGCATCTATTGGCAATTCATTATCCCTCTATCCATCCTCCTAAGTGTTCCTGAGTGCTTTAGCACGATAGGCCTTATTTAGCCTGTTCAGGTCCACCATCATAAAAAAAAAAAATTCTGCTTCAGAAAAAACAGTAAAAATAGCTATATTTCACACAAACAGTAACACGTGCACACACGAAATGGTAGGAAGTGTTTAATACTGGCTCTTTGACATCTTGCAACTAGCGCCACATATCAACAACGGGTTGGGTTAACTAAAATGGTGGAAAAAATGCGCTGCCTTTTAAAAGGACGGTAGTAACATCTGAGTTAAGTTGAAAAATACATAAACACTAAAAACATAATTACGAGCTAAACATTATTTTAATATTATTATAAGTTTTTGTTATGAACGAATAAGTTCAAAGGTAAATATGTAATTAAAATTATTATTAATTTTATTAAATACATAAATATAAAGTTTACCTCGAGTAGGATTTGAACCTACGACCTGTACTTTGCTAGAGTACCGCGCTAACCAACTGCGGCATTAAGGTTCAAGCCCCAATCGATGTAAATTTTGTCTTTATGTATGTAGAACTGATGTAAATTCTAAATATAATGAGATTACTATCAAATTACTTATTATTTTAATACGTTCAAAGTGTCTACCACCTTGTTCAAGAAAATTTGGATTCCACGACGAAAAAAATTTTTAACCTTATTTAACATTACTGGGTTGATAGTTGCAAAAACGTTTCCGATTTCATTTTTCATATCTTCCGCAGTTGTTGGTAATTCCGCATACATACACGGGCAACATTTTCGTCAAATGGAACTGTCTCGTCACAACTCGCTGGTGGTCTGAGGAAAATGCCAATTTTACGATAAAGTCTTATGACCAATACTCATTTAAGATGAACGTGTGGCGTGGCATTTACAAGAACAGATCAATAGGACCTTTTTTTCGCCAACCTATAAATGCTGTATGTTATTTAAAGTTTTTACAGATTTACATCAATGACTTCGTGTACGAACTACCCTTATAATAACGTCAATGTATTTGGTTCCAACAAGACGGTGCCGCATGCCACAGTACATTAAATGTTAGCGAATACTTGAAAAGTTAGTTACAAATACTCTGATCTTTTTTGGCCTGCTGGATCCCCTGACTTAACCACCCTTGATTACTTTTTATGGGGTTACTTGACAAAGATTTACCAGAAAAGGCCGTTTCAAGATGTTAACCATTTGGAGAGGATAATTTCAGAAACATGCCAGGAAATTTCTCCAGAAATGATAAGGAATATATTACTTGAATTTGCCTATAGAACGATTAAATGTACGATTAAATGTACGAGAGAGTGGAATGTCGAGGCATTAGTGGAACGAGTCCAAATTAAATTTTTATTTATTTCTAGTACTAATATTGTGTTAGTTATACAACTAAGTATTTGAATGTATTTTCTTATTTGCAAAATAAACACCTATGCATTTATTACGTGCTTAAATTGAAAAATTGTTAGACAACATTAAGAAACGAAAAGGTTACCGTGTGTTTCATCATCACAAGAGATAAATTTTCATGCAAAATTGAAAAATTATTAAATGTAAATGGATGTAATTGCACGTTTGAACGTAGTTTAGTTCTGCTTTTTTTTTAATACCAACTTTCGGATATATATTATATATATATATATATATATATATATATATATATATATATACATATATGTGTGTGTGTGTGAGCGTGTGTGTGTGAATGTGTGTGTGTGTAAATGTGCGTGCGTGCGTGTGTGCCAGCGTGCATGTGTGAGTGTGCGTGTGCGTGTGAGTGTGCGTGTGCGTGTGCGTGTGTGTGTGTATGAGTATGAGTATGAGTATGAGTATGAGTGTGAGTGCGAGTGTGAGTGTGAGTGTGAGAGTGAGAGTGAGTGTGAGTATGAGCGTGCGTGAGTGCCTGCGTGAGTACGTGGATGGTTGTCTGTGTGTGTGTGTGTGTGTGTGTGTGTGTGTGTGTGTATGTGTATGTGTGTGTAGTGTGTGTGTGTTGTGTGTGTAGTGTGTGTGTGTGTGTGGTGTGTGCATGTCTGTGCGTGTGTGTGTCGTGTGCGTGTGCGTGGTCGTGTAGTGTGCGTGTGGTGTGCGTGTGCGTGTGCGTGTGTGTGTGCGTGTGGTGTGCGTGTGCGTGTGCGTGGTGCGTGTGCGTGTGCGTGTGCGTGTGTGCGTGTGCGTGTGCGTGTGCGTGTGGTGTGCGTGTGCGTGTGCGTGTGCGTGTGCGTGTGCGTGTGCGTGTGCGTGTGCAGTGCGAGTGCGTGTGCGTGTGCGTGTGCGTGTGCGTGTGCGTGTGCGTGTGCGTGTGCGTGTGCGTGTGCAGTGCGCGTGCGTGGCGTGCTGTGGTGTCGTGTGCGTGTGCGTGTGCGTGTGCGTGTGCGTGTGCGTGTGCGTGTGCGTGTGCGTGTGCGTGTCGTGTGTGTATGAGTATGAGTGATGAGTGTGAGTGCAGTGTGAGAGTGAGAGTGAGTGTGAGTATGAGCGTGCGTGAGTGCCTGCGTGAGTACGTGGATGGTTGTCTGTGTGTGTGTGTGTGTGTGTGTGTGTGTGTGTATGTGTATGTGTGGGTGTGTGTATGTACGTGTGTATGTGTGTGTGTGTGCGTGTGTGCGTGTGCGTGTGTGTGCGTATTCGTGTACGTGTGCGTGTGTGTGTGCGTGTGCGTGTGCGTGTGCGTGTGCGCGTGCGTGTGCGTGTGAGAGTGCGTGTGCGTGTGCGTGTTCGTGTACGTGTTAGTGTCCGTGCGTGTGCGTGTGTGTGCGTGTGTGTGTGTGTGTGTGTGTGTGGGCATGAGTATGAATATAAGTATGAGTATGTGTATGAGTATGAGTATGAGTGTGAGTGTGAGTGCGAGTGTGAGTATGAGTGCGAGTGTGAGAGTGAAAGTGAATGTGAGTATGAGCGTGCGTGAGTGCGTGCGTGCGTGAGTGGATGGGTGCCTGTGTGTGTGGGTGTGTGTGTGTGTGTGTGTGTGTGTGTGTGTATGTAAGGGTGTTAACTTAAGGATTCCCTAGTTGCAGTACGCCTAGTTGATGAAAAAGTCAATAAGTTACCACATTTGTCATTACTTTTGTATATTTCGGTTCAAAATTTGAGCTTTTTCAGATAGATGTCGAAAAATGTGTATAATTTGTTCATATTACAATTAATTCCCAATTACCAAAAATTTAATTGAGCTACGTGGAAAAACACTGGGAACATACAAAAAGAGACACGAGAACCATAACATAACAAAATAAATACACAATTAATTATGGTATTGGAATAAATAATAATACTGGTAAGCACAGAAACTGCTCAACAATTATTTAAGTGATTTTTGAGTGTCACTTAGTGTATACACACCTATAAAACTGATAACTGCAATAATAAGATAGAAAAACAAAATTGTTTAAAAATTCTACTAACTGTTATGTGCATATGAAGTCAAAATCAACGTTTAACGTTAAATGAACAGGAAAAGGGAGGGGTGAGGTATATTAGTGCAGGATATAGGACAGAACTAGAACGTAAACCAATTTGTTGTATGTAGCAACCTCGAAAATATTTTAGGAGTTGACTATTTTTGTTTGTAAAGGGTTGTTTGAGTAAAAAAGATTATTTTTAAGCACCAGAAATAATATAATCTCATTCACAATAAAACCCTTATAAATTACAAGCGTAGTACTTTATATGATTTGAAAGGCGGTGCTACCTAGTTGACGATAATGTTCTGGTAAACATCTTCAAGAATACGAAATTTATGTACAAATGCTCAAGAATGTTACTCCTATTTTGCCTTGTAATCCTTTTTAAATCTTTTTGTTCTTCCACATTATTCTTTGCTTTCTATTTTCAAAACCCATTACCGCTCAACGTCCTATTTAAAGGACGGCATTCAAAATATTTATTTATGATATGACCGCTGCAGTTATTCCTAAATCGCTGACCTTCTATAAAAACAGGTAGGTATTGGCATATACCGCTGCAAGCATTTGCAAACCACTTGTCTTTATCGGTTGTTTGTCGGAGTGTAAAGATTGATTACTTTTTAAACTTGTGCAAGGTGTTATTGTTTACCTAATTTCGTTAAAACTCTAAAACTTAAGTACATAATTATTGTTGTTTTGGTAAATAGTTGCATCACATTGTGTTATTGAATGTATAACTTTAGTATAACATGTTTGTTTTTTTATAATGCTATAAATTTTCCCGTCATATAAATATGATACTGGGCGTTGCAGTGAAAACTTTTTTACTGCACTATTATACACTATTTATCGCATGTGTTCTAATGCAGATATTATTTTAGTGGTAATAATGACTAATGAGTAAGGTTGGAAGAAGCGTGGGAATATTCTAATTCACAGAAGTATGATGCCGATTTATTGGCCCTTCCGCTCGAAGTCGACGAACTGACAGACGAGGAAGGTTTTGACGATGAGCAGCTTACTATCTTTGTTTTAAAAGACATCTCAGGACGTGTAGAAATCAACTTCGGTGAAGAGGACAATGAGAATGACGATTACGACCATGAAGATAATTTGCCACTATCTGTAAAAATAAAGATTTTCTATTTCGGCTTAGCGCTTTATTACTCTGAGACAATGGAAATGTAATCCTATTCCAGAAGTTACCAAACGTTTTCAACGAACTCAGTTCGGTACTGAATTCAATATTCCGGTATCTCAAATACTTTTCCAGATATTAAATTTCGAAATTATCAAATTTTATCTTTTTGATAAGGCCAGATTTTTTTTATACTTTCGTTACGGCGGTATTCGAAGTTCGTTTTTTAAAAAGATTTTGAGGCAATGTATTATTTTGGAGTCTAAATACGCAAATAGCCATCTATTACAATAGATTAAATAATGAGGAATTGATTACCACTTTCATCACTGTCTACTAATTATCCGATTAGGTATAAGTGCATTCCTATATAGTATTTGAATGTACGTTATGTTCTGCATGTACAATTAATGTCACTATTAGTAAACAATAAAAACTGGTTTATGCATATCAATTCCTTTTTAATTACCAATTAATGATTTCGTTGTTACACATTTCAAAATAAATGAATTATATTAAGTAATAAACCTCTGCATCCACACACAAAAAAAACTTTGCAACATAGTTAAAATTAAAAATCGTTCAAAACGTTTTATAACTTCTGGAATAGAATTAAAATTCCATTGTGTTTACCTCTCGCGAGCGGTCTTAAGTCATTGACCAGGTAATTTACGCTTTCACTGAAGTCGCGTACGTTTCTATTGAAACCCAAACGTTAGAAAAAAAACGGCTGTATATTCCCAATGTCTCAGAGTAATAAAGTGCTAAGCCGAAATAGAAAATCTTTATTTTTACAGACTACAGCAGCATTAATTGAGAAATGCGACAGTACTCACTTACCTGCTAAGAGAAGATGCAAGGAAGTTGTGACAACGGAATGGGAAATCATATTACCAGAGTACCAATGGACTGCGTTAGAGGATAAACCACACCAAATATTGCAATTATTCACCACTAACCTAGAGGTAAGTACACCAGTCAATGTTTTGAGGAACTTTTCAACAGAGCCGTTTATGATATGATTGTGGAAGAAACAAATAGATAAGCTCACCAAAAAAATAAGCATACATTCCAAGTGACCCCAGAAGAAATAAAAATATTTATTGGATTCCTGATGTTCTCTGGTTACCACACGCTAGCCAGCGAAAGGGACTATTGTCTGATGTGGAGGATTTAGGAATACCTTTGGTTCGCAATGCTATGAGTCGCAATACGTATTTAGAAATAAAATCTCTCCTACATTTCCAATACAACACAAAAGCCAACGAAAATAAGGGAGATAAAGCCTTTAATATTACCCCATTATTACAAATGGTAAATTTGAATTTCTCTAAATGGGGAATATTTCAGTCCAACCTATCTATTGACGAAATGATTGTTCGATACTCCGGGCATCACCCTTTAAACAATTTATAAGAGCGAAACCCATTAGGTTTAGTTACAAGCCTTGGGCTATGTGGGGAACTGACTGGTACTGCTTCAGCCAGCTTATCCTTGTACTGTGGAAAGGATGCTGCAAAGTTCTCCAATGATCCTCTTGGAACTGGAGTGGTGTCAAGAGCCTAAAGGTTATTGCGTTTACTTTGACGAATTTTTTAGTAGTCGTAAGCTTTTCGGTAAACTAAGAGAATTAGGATTTCGCTCAATAGGTATTATTAGGGAAAACCGTACAGAAAAATGTCCACTTAGTCCAGCCAAGGAATTTGAAAAGAAAGGATGTTGAGCATCTGAGTTCCGTTTTGATTTAAAAATAAAATTTTTATTGTTAGATGGAATGATAACTGCGCCGTCGTGCGCGAAAAATTCAGCGTGTTTTAAATGCCTTTTTATCCACTTATTCTTAATACACTATTATAAAGTTTTTATTCCTACAACTGAGCTCATATCCTCCCAGCCTCTTACTTATAGGACGGCATACTTTGAATAAAACAATATGTTAATTTAAAAACTTTAAACGTAATTTTCTTTAGAAATGCCTAACAATTAAGTATTGCAATTTTCATGCAAACCTAAAAAAAAAATAAGTTGCGTTTTAATGGATTAAATGTTATTTTTTGACAAATATCAACTGTTCGAATGCTTGGGCTAATGATAGGTTTCAAGTAAAGACAAGATGTAGATTGGATTGTTTGATGATAATCATAGTTCGCATTATCCATAATAATAACGAAACCTTCTTGTATAAAATCTAACAGTTGTAAAAATACTAGTCTAACAGGTCGCATTATAACGCTTTTACGTTCGGGGGGTGGTTCGTTGCTATAAGGACTATTTAATATGTACGACGAGGTAAGCTGCGTAGGGGCAGTTCCGGTAAGATCAGGTTTCTCGGACGCTAATATAGGTAATTGTGGTCTAGAGGCCTAGATTCCACTTCGCGGGGTGAAGAAAAGTAAAAGTGGGCCAAGTTGCATCAGTGAAGACGTCGGTTTACCAGGGGCGGTGTTTAAGACTTCTGCCTATGCGGTCCTGGTAATTCCTGGGAATTCGAACAATTATTAGTTGCGAAAAAATATAACTGCTGATACAGAGGTCGGCAGAAAATGTTTCCCTAGTCGGATAAATAATGAAAAAAAGTGAAGTTCTATAAGTTATAAATTAGACAACAGAACAATTCGTCAAACGGCAAAAAAATTAATCAAACTTTTGGTCTCAGTTCGATAAAAGAAAAATGTGTTATATTAATATTTATTGGACAAAAAAAAATTCTCCTAAAAAAATTGGTAATTATGATGCGGGAAAACCTAAAATTTTGCGTTAATAAGTAAACCAAGAAACAAAAATTTACTCCAATGATTGAGGATGTCAATTAAGCATATAAAAAGTAAAACAAAAATAGTTGCTGATGCTGGCAGAAAAAAAAAACTTAAATTCTTGTAAGAGAAAAAAATCGCAAACAAATCGTATTTGCCTAAACGGATTATAGACTAATACAGCGGCTATATTGAGCAATGACCTACTTTAATCCGTTTGCAACGGTATAACTGTACAGCCAAAATAATGCAATCCATTTACGGGAACCCAAACTAAAAAAAAAGCAGTAAAAAAATAAATTAAATGGTGATGACCTTCTGTATACAACAAAATAGTTTAGTCCAATCACATACAACCACGTATTCATTATTAATTAATTATTTAATTAATAACCAACGAAAAGTAGATACGTAATCACTATCTTACAATCTTAATAAATTGAGATCGGGATGATTACATTTAAAACTATTTATTAAAATGATTTAATGAAAACTCGGTTGCAACATAAGACACAGAAAATTGTAATTGTAAAACAATTATGTATGTAGAGCTTGTCTATAGTATTTTTTCCAAAATAGAGGTTAAAATTTCAACTTGGAAGGATATTTACAATTATTAGTGATTATTATCTGGGTAATCACACTAGAATTAACATTACTCAATTGCACTAATAAAAAATTCATTTGTAACAGAAAACGGTGGTTTTAAATAATGCAATTTTAAGTTGGTTTTGTTTAATAATAATAATAATGATAATAATAATAATAATAGTAATAATAATAGTAATAATAATAATAATAATAATAATAATAATAATAATAATAATAATGTACGTTTCGTGTTCGGGTGGGGAATCAGTTGTCTACTCCCAGAAATCTGCAAAATGGTATACCACAGGGATCCACCTTGAGCGTCGTATTATTTGCCGTGGCAATTAATCCTTAACTACATCTCTACCCAATGATATATACAGTTATCTATACGTGGACGATTTAACCATCTTATACTCGGCAGCAAAAATAGGAACGATTAACAAAAAACTGCAACAAGCTATAGACATCATAGTTTCTAATGCTAGTGTAGTTGGGTTCAAAATATCATACGAAAAATCCTATAGTCTCCACTTTTGCAAACTAAGAGTGCCCCATGATTTCATTGGAAGGGAGATATATTCGATGTAGAAGCTCTGGCACTTTTCTGGGCGTAACTTTAGACCCTGGGCTCACATGGAAGGACCATGTTAATGAATTAGTAATAAGATGCAAGAAACGATTAAACACAATAAGACTATTGGCAGGCTTTAAATGGGGCGCAGATCCAGGGATTCTGATAAGGATGTACAGTATGTTGATAAGAACAAAGATGGACTACGGATGTGAATCTTATTCTTCTGCATCTAAAAGCACTCTAAAGCCACTTGAAACTATCCTAAGTGCAGCTCTCAGGTACTGTTTGGGAGAATTCTATACCAGCCCACATGACAGCCTATCTTGTGAAGCAGGCGTTATGCCTATCGGTTTGCATCGACAATATCGAATCCTAAATTATGCATGTAAAATAAGAGCGCAAATATACCATCCTAATTATGAAACCACATTTAGGAATGATGCTCCTTCACAAGAATGGAAAAGATTGCACAAACCTGTCTGGTGGAACGTCAATAATGCTCTCACTTCTTTGAACGAGCAACTCCCAAATATGCTGCAGTTGGAACCACTCGAAATTCCTCCTTGGACTATACCGTCGATTAAGATCCGTTTTGATTTAGAAAAGCACAGCAAAAAAGAAACGTCTTCAACTGCCTCTAGAGTGAAATGCAACGAATTATTAAATATATATAAGGACCACACATTCCTTTATACGGATGGTTCTAAATCCAAAGAAGGAGTGGGATGTGCTTTATATGTAAACAACTATGAATACAAATGGTCGTTGTTCATACATACATCCGTATACACTGCAGAATTATATGCTATTTGGCAAGCGCTCCGCTATTCTGAAATGTGCGTTAACGAGAAGAAGGTTGCAATAGTAAGTGATTCTCAAAGCTCATTACGTAGTATACAGAACCCGTATACCAAAAATCCGCTGGTACAGATGATAATCACAACTATTGCTCACCTGGAAAACACTGGTTATAGTGTAATACTCATATGGATACCTAATCATATCAAGATCGATGGTAACGAGCGAGCAGATAATTTGGCCCGTCATGCACCAATAGAGACTGGAAATGTATCGGGGGAAATAGTACAGATAACAACCTCTAATGACTTTCAAAAACATATGAAAGCCAAAGTAAAAACGTTATGGGAACACACGTGGTGTGAAACTGATAGTCATCTAGGACGCCTGCAAAAAACCACAAATGGATGGAAACCTTTGCCACCAACATGTAGAAAGGAAATAAGCATCCTTCATAGAATTAGAATAGGACAAACAACGATAACACACAAACACCTTCTGGAGGGCGAACCACCTCTGTCGTGCAATAGATGTTCAGTAGCCTTAACGGTGGAGCACATTGTTTGTACCTGTCCTATGTACACCCCGCTTCGTGTAATGTATAATATTGCGGGAAATCTGAAAGATACCTTTGAAACAGGCCAGATGGAAAATCTCATACTGTTTTTGAAAGCAATAGATATGTTTAACAAAATATAGTATGTCTACATAGAAATGGTGCCAAAGACCGCAGCTGTCGATGCACCAAAACATTACAAAAAAAAAAAAATAAATAAATCCATTGCCCTTCCGGGATAATAAGATGGCTCTAGAAACTCCTCTGGATTTCTCAAATGGCAATGAACAGCCATATAACGTACCATTTTCCATGGTAGAGCTCGATGAGGCTTTGGGATGCTCTAAATCGAGTTCACCGGGTCTGGATGCGATTCCATACATCTTCATCCAGCACCTTCTCCCAGTCGCCAAAATGTCCCTCCTGAAGCTGTATAACAAATCCTGGTTACAGAATACTTACTCTAGACAATGGAAGGAGGCGGTGGTCGTTCCAATTCTAAAAAGCGGCAAAGATCCCTTGGCTCATAAGTCTAACCTGTTGCTTGGGCAAACTCTTCGAGAGGATGATCAACCACAGGCTTATGTGGTATTTGGAGTCGAAGCACCGTCTAGTCGATTATCAGGCGGGATTTCGTTGGAACCGCTCGACCACCGACCAACTAGTGTTTCTCGAGGGCGTCGTACAAAGGGCATTTAGAGATGGGATGCACACTGTGGCACTCTTCTTTGACCTAGAAAAGGCGTACGACTTGACTTGGCGATATGGTGTTTTGCAGAAGCTGCACGGGTGGGGATTGAGGGGAAACCTACCTCTCTTCTTGGTGGACTACCTGCAAGGCAGGACTTTCAAAACCAGATGTGGAAATTCCTTCTCTAGGCCAATAATAATGGAAAATGGCATCCCCCAGGGATCGCCCTTGAGCGTTACACTCTTCGCTATAGTTATCAACGACATTGCAACTAACATTGACGCAAGTGTAAAACGGTGCCTATATGTACATGACTTGGCCATATTCTGTTCAGGCACTACTATTGGTCAAGTTACGAGAGACCTTCAACCGGCCATAAATAGCATAGTGCAAAACGCCGAGAACACTGGATTCAGTTTTTCACGAGAAAAGACCAAATGTGTTCACTTTTGTCGTCTTAGAAAGCCGCACTATGATCCGGTCATTTTCTTCAAGGATAACGCCCTCCCAGTAACAAGGTCGGTCAAGTTCTTGGGCCTAGTATTTGACGACCAGTTAAGATGGAACCAGCACATCGATGGGCTCGTAGATCGATGCAAATCAGTTATAAACATCCTTAAAGCGCTTGCGGGTACCAGGTGGGGTGCCGATCCTGATACAATGCTAAATATCCATCGATCCCTTTTACTGTCCAAAATGGATGACGGGTGCGTGGTTTATGCTTCAGCACGCAAGTCAGCTCTGAAGAAACTAGATCCCTTACACCATGTGGGTCTTAGATATTCAATAGGTGCCTTTCCCACGAGCCCTGTTGCTAAAATATATGAAGAAACAGGATTTTCCACGCTATTCCGTAGACGGGATTTGCTTCTATGCGGGTACGTAGCAAAAATTCGAGCCCAACCAGACCATCCCAATTATCGAACTCTCTTTGGGGATTGGCAAAAGTTCACCGATAGGCCATCTATTACAAGACCAACCGGGATACGGGCCTTTGAACTTGTAAACACCTTAGACGTAAGCATTCCAGAGGTATTACCGATAGGCCACGCGGAAGTTCCCCCATGGTCCGTCCCTACTGTGGAGACCTGTCTTCGACTCGAGAATCTCTGTAGGGGTAGCACGCCCGACGTATCTTACCAGAGGGAGTTTGAAGCTATTCTGGACGAACACCACAATTCATCGGTGATCTATACAGACGGATCGCGCACGGAATACGGAGTGGGGTGTGCCATAAGCGTTGATGGCTTAGCACATGAATGGACGCTGTCGTCTATGTATACGATACTTGGGGCTGAACTATATGCCCTGTGGCAAGCCCTCCTATATTGTTTGATCAGTGCTACAGTGAACAGTTTTGTTGTCGTAAGCCACAGTTTGAGTGCTATACACAGTATCAAGACACTTTTTCCTCGCGATCCACTTACCCAAAGAGTACAAACTTTATACCAGCATGTTACCGCGAGTGGTAAAAGAGTGGCACTGGTATGGGTACCTGGCCACACGAACATAGCTGGCAACGTAATGGCGGACGAGGCAGCTAAACGGGCCGCCAGGGGAGGGCATGTGGATGTTTCGGTGGTAAGACACACCGATCTTAAGGAAGCTCTGAGAACGGCGATAGGCTATACTAGACCTTGGAGACCACCTCTACGTCTGAGTAGATTTGAACGAGTGAAGATCCACAGATTAAGAATTGGTCACACAGACCTCACACACGCTCACTTGTTACGTGGAGAACCTCCTCCTAACTGTGTGAACTGTGGCGCTCAGATCACTGTACAGCACATTTTGAGTACATGTCCCGGACTATACCACATGAGACAGTTTTATAAGTTGACGGGAGAGTTATAAGGAACCCTGAATCAGGCAAAACATATTCTAAACGTTATTAGGTTCCTGAAGGCTGCAGGATTATTTCGGAATATCTGATTACGTTAGTGTATAGGCCAATGACCTCAGCAGTCGACGCCTTTAAAAAAAAATACTAATAATAAATATAATATATCATCAGATTGAAAATAATAGGCCAGATATCACATATACTAATAAAGAAAAATAGTTAACTTACCTCATTGAGATAGCAATTCCTAATCCCGAAAACATCGAAGCCGTGGGTGAAATACCTTTAAACCTGCATAAACAATTACTTAACATCAAAAATAATGCATACATAAAGATGCAGAAAGCAGCGCTATTGGGTACCTGCAACATTATAAGAAGTGTACTTAACATTCAAACCCGAACAACTGAATAATGTTAAACTTAAACGACGAATTATGGTTTTATACTAAGAAATGTAATACTTGCCTTAAAAAGCCGTATTACAGAATATTCTAATTAACTGTCAATTTTGCAAATTGTTTGTTCACAATTTCTTCTGAACTTGGGAACAATGCCAAGAGTACGTCAACATCAACATTTTTCCTAATTGACTGATTTTGAACGTGGCCGTATTATTGGCATCAGAGAAGCCGGACTTACGCTAAGAGAAATTGCTCGTCGTGTAAACCGAAATGTTACAACGGTATTGAGATGTTGACCCAAATGGTCCGAGGAAGGGGTGCAACAACGTCGCCCTGGATCTGGACGTCCCCGCAGGGCTATAGATCGCGAAGAACGTCGCTTAAGACTTTTGGTCACAAGAGACAGATTTTCAACAACTCGATCGATTGCAAATGATTGTATGAGAGGTGTAGGATCCAGAATGTCAATATCATCTGTTTATCACCGGATAAGGTCTTATGGGCTGCGTTCATATCGCCCATTTTTATGTCTTCCTCTTACACCACTTCATCGTCTACGCAGGCTAGAATGGAGCAACGAAAGAGCGAATTGGGCGCAAGAATAGCACCAAATTGTGTTCACTGCCGAGTCCCCATTTTGATTGTAGGCCCACGATGGTCGTAGGAGAGTCATACGGGGTCACAAGGAGTGATGATATGGGGTGCAATATGTTACGGTAGCAGATCACCCTTGCTCTTTATTGACGGCAACTTAAACTCCGCTGGTTATATTGCCAATGTGCTAGAAGCCGTTGCGCTTCCATGTCTTCAGGGGCTGGAAAATCCCATTTTCTAACAGGATAATGCGCGCCCTCATATGGTAAGGGCTACAACAGGTTTTTTGGAGGAAGCTAACATTGCCGTCCTCCCATGGCCTGCTCGGTCGCCTGATTTGTCGCCCATTGAACATGTATGGCATGAGGTCGGTAAGCGACTGGGTAATTTATCGCACCCTCCAGATAGCTTACACGATCTCCGGCTATGGATTCAAGAATCTTGGCTTGATATACCACAGGCAGCTATAGATCACTTGATTGATAGCATGCCACGCCGTCTAAATGAGTGCATTACAAATCGTTGCGGAGCAACCCATTATTGAAAAAAACATTTTTAGTTTTTGTTCTTTTGTTTTCAAATTTTAACCGTTTGTTTGTTCTTATGAAAGACATCGTTGACGAAAATTTCAATAAAATCGTTCAATAAATTTTAAGTGTTGCAATTTTTATGGAAGTCAGTATATGTTAGTAATCTATTTATAACTTACCCTTGTAAGGCTTTGTTTTAATGAGTTTTATTAGTTAGTTTAAGTAGAATTATTAGCTTGCGAGCTGATTCCTCTTTGTATGTGCTTTATTGTAATTTAATTTAAGTATTCTGTGCTTTAGAGGGCACTAAACAATTGGGTACGAGCAAATTCCTTGTGTATTTTCTTTTGTCCTTGCTTCTACCTTATTATCACATGTGAAATTTTACTGTTGTTGTATTTTAAGTGTATGGTAATTTGCTTTATTGTTTTATGTGCTTATTTACTTAAAGACCGGAATATTGGTTTTAAAAGGAGCACGTGCTTGGTGTTACGATTTCTATTACTATTTTCTATTTTGACTATTTATGACCCAATTGTACGTGTGACAACATGTGTTTTATTTTATTATTGTGTTTCTGTGTAAATATACTGCTTTTTATTCATGTTCTCTTAATGTTGTAATTTTGTACGCACTTTAACCTGATTTAAAAGTGTTTTGTTATATATTTAACCCTTTCATTGTTTTTTTTGTGTTATTTGATTTATTAATATACTTGTGCAATTGCTTGTTTATGAATAAAGTGGGTTTTAGTGGTAGTTCTTTCCCACAATAGTAGATTAACGGGTTCGTTGATTTTAATTTGAGTAGCTTCATTTTTTTTATCTGCCCCTCATGATGCAACACTTCCTCATCAAGTCTATCTAGTTTAGATAGCACAACGTACCTAATACTAGACGGCCACTTCGTTTGATCAGATTTGAAGTTTGCAAGTAATTAAGTGCCAAACTTTTGCACTTTAATTAAAAGAAAGAAAATTATAAAAAGGAGGGGTAGAGTTTGGTACGTGCACAAAAGGATTGTGGTAGAAAAGGAAAAAATGTGCGGTAACACGAATTAAGAAGTCAATCGAAAGCTCAGTCAGTCGCTTGGGCACTTGGATGTGTGGGCGGTTTGGCGTAGAAAAGTACACAGAGAGATTAAATTGGCACCAGTTGATCTAAACTTTTGTATCGCCCATGGATCAACAAAAAGGGTTACGATACAAGGAGAGAGACGTTACAATTAAAATAAACGCTGGACTAAGTCCAACTAGGTAAAAGGTCTGGCAAGGAATTTTGATCCTAGGCCGCAGGAGTAAAGAAACAATTGACGATCGTTTAACACCAACTTATTTAATGTGAATATTTATATTCGTATATTAACAAAAAATTATTTTTAGAGAAATTAAATAAACGAAAATAAATCTGATCCAAATGGTCTAGTTGTAACCCACTTACCTTTCTGGAAAGTGCTAAACCTATAATTAAAAAAATATTGAACAGCTTATAATACGTTAAAATAAAAAAAATATACAAGTGCACGATTCGACATCCAATATTGACCCTAAAAATAAAACAACAAAACCTAAGTACCAAGTTAAACAAGTAAATCTAAACCGAAGTCTTAGGAAGAGATCTCCTTAAAACTGATATTTCAGTTTTAATTCAAACCAAAACGCACTTTAACAACCCAAAATATAAACTAAAACTTCCACTAGATGTCTACCCTTGCTTCTTTGTAACCGCAAAGAAGTTAAATTTTCTTGCAATTAGCAGTATAGATAAAGCAGACATAATACTTACAAATTATTATTTTAATAAAATTAATAATAATTTTTAATTACATATTTACCTTGAACTTGTTCGTTCATAACAAAAACTTATAATAATACTTAAAGGTTACATAAATTTAAATAAGCACAAAGGAAAATCTTAAGCATTAGTTTTAAACATGTGGCTGAAGGCCGTGATAAAAAAATGGAATAGTTTCCTTATTAAGATAGCGTTTGTAGCTTAAACGATTTTAAGTGAAATGCAACATATACATTAACCTAAATAAACATAACATTTATGCAATTATTATAGGAGCAATCACCTGAACAAGCAATCTAAATTTTATATAATCCAAACGTTACTACAGTTTAGGACGCACTCTGTACAATAGAGATCAATATACTAGGTTCAATGTACATATCAAAACAGCTAATCTCTTGAACTAGACATAAAGCTATTAAAGCAAATAGTGAAGACTAAATACACATAAAAGCAATAAAAAATTTAAGTTAAAGTTTAACAGTTAACAAACCCATGACAGGTGTAAGTAAGCCAACTTGAATTTCCACTTAAGCTTAACTACCGTTTGTAGTTGGAAGTACATAACCTCGTTCCATATGATCCTAATAATAGGTTCACCAAAATGGTTACAGGCATTAAATTTTCCAAAAGGGATAAACATAGTGCAATGGTAATTCGTGATAATAGCGAGTTGTTCTCAGAGTGATCCCAGCAATTGTATATGTAACGAGAGCCTCGTCATGCAGAATTAGTGATCAAAATGCACTCACCGGGTGATGTACGTGTGTGTATTACTTAGCTGAATGTGTTACCAGATATAATTTATGTGTTTTAGTCAAACGGATGATACCATGTGAAGGAGTACCCATAAAATGTTCTATGCTCGGTTTCGGATAGCAGTTGTATGTTATTTCATAACTCGGAGAATCGTTAGCCTACTGTACTGGTAGTATCGATCAATAATATCTTGAGAACGGAAGAAACAATAAAATCCAATAAGACGAAAGGAACCTATATCAACCAATTGTGTTAGAAAATAAATTGATACGAAATTTTTCTTTTAAAATGTTTGTTATTTTACAATGTTACAATATGTATTTATAGGTTTTCAGTTATTAATGTAACGAAAGAAAGTGGTTTAACGTACCTCTTGATTCGAAGCGAAATGTGTGTTAGAAACTAAATACATCCGTAAAATACGATCACTAACCAAATTCAGTACAATTAGATATATAGAAAGCCAAATCAAGTACCAAAACAAAATTATAGAAATCTTCTCCATATATGATGTTAGTTTTCTAACGACGAATCAATTTTTCTTAAAATGGCGTTCCCCTTATCAAAAAGAACCAGAAAATAAGACATGTGATTTTCTTCAACAAATTAGAAATTATTAAAACTATCACATGTTACAATTTATTTAAAAAAGCAAAAGTGTAATGTGCCCAACTTACTAATATTGAAATTAAGGTATAGGATTCCGCGACTTCAATAAGCATAAAAATTTCAACTCGTTCAGCAATTTCCTTACACAAAAGTTACACGTATCAAATTGTTTAAATTTGGACAAATCAATTTAGTTTTTTCTAAGCTTTTGAAACATTAATTTTGTTGTTGAAAAAACATGAATTGTGTTGGTGAAGGGTTATCAAGGGCTGTTTGAAGGGGCGCGAGGGATACAATTTCCTTATAAGTCAAATAAAACGTATAAAGAAAAACTGATGTAGTAATTATGCATAAATTTTTTTCACGGATTAAGAAATTTTATTAATTACAACTTGCAAGGCGTTGATTTCTTGATTTATTAAATTACAATATTTGATTAACGACAGTTGTATTATTCTAACAGGGGTTAGTATTTGGATTTTAGCGTATAGCACCACAACACTATTACTTTTCCAGGATTGTTTGTTGGCAATTGATACTGGTTATGTAACATATTTTGGGAAAGTGTGAATGTTTATTTATGGTGAACCACCTAAAGCCTCATAGGTACAAGCGCATAACTGCCGTCTGTGAGATGTCAAGGAACACCGAAGTATGTAATCGTTGATATATATATATATATATATATATATATATATATATATATATATATATATATATATATATATATATATATATATATATATATATATATATTTATATTAAAAATACTAACGATGTGTATATAAGGCTCGAAATGTGTTACCTTCCAGTTTGCTAATTGTGGGTACAGATCGCAAAGATATTGTGGTGTTACGCCTATTATCTGTACTTGCAGACAGTTATGTTTTTCCATTTAGATAATATAAATTTTTTTTTGAATTTTTTTTTGCATTGTTTCTGATTTTTAGTGGACAGCTTAGATTGTCACTTTGCAATAAATTCTCGGTAGGTGCGATTTTAATAAAAGCCTAAAATTTTCTGTTTGTGTATTGCATTTTAATGAAGGTATCACACCTGTCGGACGATGGGTTAATAAAATATACAACTCTTGCTTTCAGGTTAATACTATTATTGACGGTTTAAAGTTGCGTACATGTAACTAAGATGATACTAACCTTTGTTTGTTTATGGAAAAAAACTATGGACCAATCGGAAATTCTTGGATTGGATATGAATGGTAGCCACCAAGGTGTCGATAATGGACATCACCCAGTGACGGGATCTGCAGATGGTAGCCCCAAATGAGGCCGAACTAGAAGATCTAAAGGAGGTTGTACGGAATAAAGGCAGTTTGTTGGAAACTCTCCCCGAACAGTTCGTGGTGAGGCAGAGGACTATCGAAAATAGTCACTGCACCCGGAAACGGAGGTCTAAATGGTGCACAGGGTTCGGTCCTATCTGCGGACAAAGCATCTTCATCGGATTTTTGTGAAGGTCAGTCACTTAGTGTTAGAAATAGTAATTCTGTACGATTTATTACCTCTACTTCGCGTAAAGTGAACGGAAATGGCAATACACTCCCTGATTCCGAACAATCTTCTCAAAACGTTGATGTTAGCTTTTCAGGTACGGAATGTCGCAATATTTTGTTGGCGCTATCTAATAAAACTAGGCCCCTTTTAAAATTAAAACGGCCAATTTTTCGCGGTAACCTTTTGTTGCATCCTGTTGTTTTCTTACGTAAATTTGAACAGTTTGCGGATTCGTATCACTTGTCGGGTGAGGATTACTTGAGAGCGGCAAAAACGTGTCTAGAAGCCGGTGCACAAGGTTGGTCGTTGATAAATGAGGCTGATTGGCGAGATTACGGTTAGTTTAAGAGAAGCTTTATGGCGTATTTTTGGTCACCCGAGAAATAAGTCATTGAACGTAAACTTTATAACATGCGTTATCACCCAGAAAGAGGGTTGTCTCTAGCCGAATATTTTCTGAAACAAATTAATGACTATCGCCTTTTTGATCCTCCCATCTCTGAGGGAGTTGTTTTGTACGAAATAATGCGGCAATATCCCATTGCCACCCAATCATTATGGGGATTCTGTTCAGACCGGAACTTAAATGGAGCTTTTTCCTTTTTAGAACGGTTATCGGGTACTGAAACAAAGAAACCGAGAGATGGCGTGTCGCGAGTTCAGGCTGTCAATTTTGCTAGTGCATTATCAGTATCGTTACCTTCTTTTAGCGTACCTCCGCTATTTAGGATCCCTAAAGCGACCCCTCCTCGGTCTTCGGGAATAGACCGGGGGGAAGGTAGTTTTTTTCCGAAAGCTAGGGATGTGATTTTGGGGCCCGAATTACGGCAGTTTATATTCAATTACGTTGATGACCTGTTGGCTGTTGTGTCTGAATCTTTTTGTGATCATATGCAACATCTTAGGAAACTTTTTGGTTTTATTTAAGTGAGCCAATAGTGCCAGAAACATTAGAAAAACCGATTTTTTTTTCATTGCCCGATGAAACTTTTTTTGGGATATTATAACTACTTGGAGTGGTAAATCTTATCTCGAGCAATTATCTTCCATATAACGGTTCCCTAGACCATGGAATTCGAGTCACTTTTTCAGGTGTTATTAGAGATCTAATCAGGTGGATTAGGGTCTACTGTCGAAATACGAATGCTAGTTGAGTTAATCACATTAAGGATCTAAAATGTCTATTTAATATCGTTCCCCATTTGAGTACGGGTTACCCTACTTTTGATATTGTAAATGTTCCGCGTCTCAGGGATCGTTTTGTTACTTACCTGGGAAAAATGTTGCCCATCTCCGCCACTGACGCGCCGGCGGTGATTTGGAATAAAGTTCGTCAGAATTTTGAAAGAAGTGCAAGAGCGCGAGTACGAGGCTTCAAACGCCAAGGTGACCGACTGTGTATCGACGAAAAGTAATATTTCTGACGCTTCCAGGAGGCAAGTATCAAGGTTTCTCCCCTTATTTTCCGGTCCCTTTCGAATTATCGCCCAACCCTACCCGAACGTGTTGGATGAAGAGGTGGATTCTATCAAGGGGAATTATAACATTACTAACCTGAAGTTTTATCATAGGGCCGAATCCTAGGAATATCTACTGTCGTGCCCTAGGCACCTTGCGTAGACCAGGAATAAGTAGAAGCCTGATTGTATATGCCCATTTTTTTTAACTTTTTTTTTGTTATTTTTTTGTTTTTATTTTTATTTTTACATTAAATTCAGTATATATATATATATATTAAAATAAGAGACAATCACCTAAAACAAAAATTATTACAATTATAAGCAGAGAAAGGAATATATGCAGTGATTTATCCGTAAAATATGCGCATATATATGCACGCTATTTGTTAAATATGTGCAATATTTTTTTTAAATATGCAGACCAAGTTTTTAAACATTTATTTTGCTCAATTTCGATCACATACCTACAAATTCCACGCACTAAAATATTAAACACAGTCAAACTTATTAAAACGTATTTATTAATGAACTTATCACTAAATGCTTTCCAAAATCCGCTATTAAAAATCTATGCTTTTGCACAATTTAATATTATCCGTAAGATTTAATTTTCAAATTAAATAAGCACTGTAAAATGCAAAAAAAAATTGAGATAATAAAGAGGTAACGCTTACAATTTTAGAGCATGCTTGGCAAAAGTCTTCTCTCCATCCAAAATAAATTCAGGATATGGTTTAATCCAGGAATGTAATTTTGTAAAAGACATGCTGGATAATATCGACACTACACTCACTATAACACGCAATCTTGTAAGTGAGCAAAAACAGTAACAATATGGTATTTTAAGAAACCTTCGAATTGCCCCTGTCGTAGAAATACCCATTTTACAAATGGATTAAGGTTGTTATATACAATGTAGCATACTTTACCTGGGTACTCATTCAGGGAAAACGCAAATTAGTAGCATGACTGCAAAAAGAACTTATTTAAGCTCTTAATGCAAATATATCTTTTAAAAGAAAATTGATTTTATGCAAATAAATAGACTAAAAATTATTATTAATTTTATTAAATACATAAATAAAAAGTTTACCTCGAGTAGGATTTAAACCTACGATCTGTACTTTGCTAGAGTACCGCGCTAACCAACTGCGCAATCAAGGTTCAAATCCTGTCGATTAAAAAATAGGGTATTCTAACCTTCACCAGTTTATACTTATATCATAGTTTCACTTACATACATAAACACCAATATAAATTTTGCAAACATGCCGATGGACATGAATATGAGAAGATCTGCCAAATTTTTAAACCATTACAGCCTATCAACAACAAAACTTGAAAGCCGTATGGCCTTTTTACAATAAAAAAATGATAAATTGTCATTATTTCAAAAACTACAATTTTTTGGAATATACCCTCTTATACAAAGTTACCCTTATTTTTAGCTAAATAAGATAGAATTAAAAAAAATAGGGGATTTCCATTAAAAAAAAATGACTACGGTTTTTTTTTAATCTACTTTTTATTGCCCATTTTTGATCACCCTGTATGAATGTATTACAAAAATATCAATACAGTCCATTAGAGTAGGTCCCCATTTCCAAGGAAACCAACCATAACTAATTGATAAAGGCTTCGTTTAGAAAAGATTTCCACCTATGTTTTGGCCTGCAAACGTCATTTTTGACAAAAAAGTTGAAATTTGTCAAAAACGGTTAGACTTAGGTATAGGACATTATACACAAAATGTGTCTAAAATTGTATGCAGAATCTAAATATGTAATAATATATATGGTTTTCTATTTAAAAATATAATGTATAATTAAAAATATTTTTGGGATATGCACCAGAACATATCTTACAACTTTTGTATTTAATTTTTTTTGTATCTCTTTAACTAAAGGAGATATGGGACTTTGTCACACTAATGCGCCACCCTGTATTTTCAGAATATGTTATACTTGTACCTGTACTCCATACCTGCAACGTTCTGAATAAACATATTATTATTATGAATTGAAGTATTGTCGATTACTGCCATTTTAAAGTTTTAAACATTTATTAACTACAATGATTAATTAACTAATCTGTCTAAATCACGTAAAGGTATTATGTATTGTAGCGTCCCCCAGATACCCTATCTTGAAAAGAACAAAACCATCGCTAAGTGATTTATCTTGACTTGACTGACAATACTGTTACTGTTACTGAGATTAAATTGCCTGCCTTACTTTGACTTTCCTGGCAAGAATTAAAACATTAGAATTTATTTACAAGTGTGATATTTAGTTACTAGCAAACGTCAAATCTCATCAAAAGAAGTGGCCGTCTAGTGGTGGGTACGTTGTGCTATCTGAATTAGATAGACTGGATGACGTAAGTGTTGCATCATGTGGGGCAGGTAAAAAAAAGTGAAACTACTCAAATTAAAATCAGCGAGCTTTGCGCAATGGTGGTTTAACCCGTTAATGTACTAATGTGAATAGTAAATCGTACGTAAGTCAAAGTAAGGGATGAAGACGTAATCAGATCGGTTTAGGAATGTTTGGTAGTCAAAATAGGGGATGTCGTGCCAAAATTACGAATGCATAGCGTGTCTCGAATGCATAGCGTGTCTAAACATACAAAAAACATACGCCTACCTATCCGCAATCAATCCCAGGTGTCCCCGACAGCATCTCAGCAAACCACCTGAAATAGGGCTTCAAAATAGCACTACACGCCTGACAACTAAAAGCGTGTTAATCACTCAATAATGTTAAGTTACGTTACTACACCTCAATGTAAATAATTAGGCATTATGTAATAATCTTAACAAAACAAAAAAATCACCTTTGTTGAATAAATCGATTAATAATCAACTAGAAGTCAAATAAAACACTGAATATCATTAACGCTATTACTCAATAAAGAAACTGTAACTTCGTTACGTTAAAACTTGAGCTCCTAAATTACCGGTAAACTTGCAATTTGCAAAAAAAACTTTTATGTAACACACAAGGGGTTTTCACAGAATTAAAATAAATTTATAAAACCTAAACAAAGCCGTAATAAGATAAAAAAATAATATAAATGTAAACATACGATAATGCGTATATAAGAAAAGATAACAAATTCTTAATTTAAAAGGTACACGACTCCGCTTTCAAACCTTCCTCAACAAAGAAAATAATTTGAGGTACACATACAAGAAATCTTGAAAATACTCAATAAAACACAATATTGTACTACCTTACTGTCTAAATTAGCACCTCTTCTGTGTTACAAC
This sequence comes from Vesta saturnalis, assembly GCA_036346205.1. NCBI lineage: Eukaryota > Metazoa > Arthropoda > Insecta > Coleoptera > Lampyridae > Vesta > Vesta saturnalis. Next base: position 2,179,581 of record JARFJB010000317.1, on the reverse strand, counting down.
AATCGAAAATGAACCAGGTGACCAATTACTGCTATTACGGATACGGAATCTCCCTGGTCTGACACAAGATGATGAGTGATAAGGTTGACTATTTATTTTTGTACTCAAACGGTTCCTTGATTGAATCTCGGTAAAGTGTAACTGCATTAACTACAAACGTCTTTTAAAATAATAAATTGTGCGCTCAACTTGCTCGATAACTTTTATCTTTTAAATAGTTTTCTTTACACTACCAATCCAAAAGGTTATTAACTTTATTTATATAAATATAATTTTAATATTCTCCGAAAGTTTCTTTGTACTTCAACACGCCCTGCACGGCAATTAAGTGGCACTTTAAGAACGTTAATTTAATAAGTCCGCAAAAGCGACATAAACCAACGAGGTCACAGAAGCACTAAAATAACACGACGGTGATCCCCAGGTAACTTGATTCCGTAAAATCGAAATCGGCACTAGGTCTTGTCCTTTGGTGATTGAACAATTTCACTTAAGATCCCTTCACCGGTTTTCTTCAAAAAGTAGCTAACTACCCTCACAACACGAAAGTTCGTTTGTTAAACACCAAAAGGTCCAATCTATCAACGCTCTTACCAACCCCTTAAGCCGTAACAACAAACGTCATAGTAACACACCTCGAGAGCGCTGTCAGTTGCAGACTCCCTAAAAAAATTACCAAATTCCATCTTGGATTTTCGAATCCCACCACTCACAAAAAATCTCATTTAATCTAGTTCCACCAATTAAGAAACGGAAGGAGAAGATTTGATACCCCCTACCTACAAATTTCGTTCTCAACCGTAAGGACTCGATAATTTTCAAAATTCTAAACGTCAGCAGAATAAACGTGAAAAGTATCTCGGTATTTTCATTTAAGTTCAAACAGTTAGTCTCCCATTCTATCTTTATGACTCAATATTAAGCTGAACCACTGCAATTAACCGACTCCATGTCGCCAGAATGATATCAAATACATTTAAATCTACGTTCTTTCTTTAAGTTACTTAATTTTACAAAACTTTCTATTAAATTTTAAGGAAATCAAAGGAAATAAACATTATTTAAACTTATATACAACTATTTACAAATAAAACGTTACTCAACATTAAATAACCGGGGAACAATAAGGAAAACAATCTCTCAAAATTTAAATGCAATATTACGAAAAACTCAATAAATGTAGAAACCAATTATCGATGATTTCAAACCTCATTCCTTAAATTACGGAATAGTAATTCACAAACAAAAAAAAAAAACTTAAGCTCGAAACACACCATCCGGAAAGGTCGCGACACACGTAAAACAAATTCATCCATAAAGCTCAACTCAACACCAAAAATTTGACGGTAAATCGCTGTGATAGCCTTCAAAAGCGTATACGGGTGTGGCTATCCCGGGATGTCCTAGCTGGGGGCGGCTGAGCGCTAGCCGTTTCTTAATACCGCAACCGCAAACTGTACTTCTGAGACTCTAGCAGGGCGTGTCTAGGGAACGTCATACAGGTTGCGGTCGGTGGTCATGGCTTTATCGCCCGGGCTACGAGGAAGGTATCCTCTATAACAAATCTCCTAATCCCAAGGTCGTTTGGCAGTTTTAGGTGCCGAGGGGATTGCGCGAAGGGAAGCCTAAGCGTGGCCAGGGGGAAGCCTGGTCTCTAGCGTTGAAACGCCTTTGGAGAATCTGGTGCCTCTCTACAGTATATGGTCACCTTGCTATACTATGGGAGCACTGCTTTGGTTGACTTTTGTTCTTCTCGTTCTCGTGGGAACACTATGAATGTCTTACTTGTAGCCCGAGTGTCAATTCATTAGACATGGTAGTGGGAGAGGGCCCACTTGAACAACCCTCAAATTCACGGAACTCGGAGAAGGTGACACAGCCCCGGTTTCTTGTTCTAAAAAGAAAATATGGATTGAACTTTGATAAAGTAAGTCCATTTTTAATTCAAAAGGTGTTATATGGGTTATTTGGTTATCTAAAGTCTATAATGAAGGATAAGGATGGATTGTTGGTTGTAACAGGGTCAAATGCTCAAAGTAAGAGTCCAAAAGGCATCGAAGTTGGACGTCTATGAAATTCAAGTCGTACTACACCCGACTTTAAACATTTCTAAAGGTGTAGTGTATTGTACTGATTTATTAAATTGTAGTACTCAAGATATTGTCAAGAAACTAAATGGTCAAGGTGTTGTTGATGTACGCAGAATAAAAGCGAAACGATAAGGTGAGATGCAAGACACTCCTAATCACGTATTAACGTTCAATACGCCATCTCTACCCAAAAGTATTAAAATTGCATTTTATTCATTAAATATTCGGTTATACGTTCCACCACCCGTTAGATGCTTCAGGTGTCATAAAATTTGACATGTAGCGGCTAGGTGTACAGTAACTGATCAACTGTGTGTATGTGGGAAAACTTTTCATATAGGTAATCCTTGTGAAGAACCAGTCACTTGTATGAACTGCAGAGGACCTCACTCTGCTATAGATATTAACTGTTCTGCTCTAAAACAAGAAAAACAATAGAAGAAGTACGTACTGAAGAAAGGATAACCTATAATGAAGCCAGAAGGAAACTATTAACTAATACTCCTACTGGAGGGGTGAGTTACGCTAAGGCAGCTGCAACAAGCGTAACTGTTGCACAACCCAAAGTAGAGGTTCAATCATTAGCAAAGGAATTATTACCTCTCCTAGTCGAAGCAATCAAACCCCTAATTAACAAGCTCGATGACCACAATACTTTTGCTACACCCCACCCCGTTCCTTCCCACCATCAAAATGACCATTCTGAGTTAATGGATGAAGACACATTTGGAGAAAAAAGGAAAAGAAGTATCACTAGACAGGATTCCTTAGAATCTGTCAAATCAGTAGAAGAAGAAGCACTTCTGGATGCTCGAAAAAAGTATAGAGTAGGCCGTCCAAAAGGCAAAACCAAGAAATAATCTAGTCAGATGTTACGAGCCGTAACGTAATATACTAGTCATCCCACTTATCTATCTGTTCTTTTTGTGTGTTCGTTATATTAGAAATAGTCCTTGGTCTTTTAATTTTATTTTTATATTACAGTTATACTATTATCTACATATCTATAACATAATGCATACCATAATACAGTGGACCTGTAACGGAAGTGTTAAAGTAAGGACGAACTAAAGTTAAAGATAACAAGATACCTACCATTAGTCATTAACTTGCAAGAAACCCACCTCAAAGATAGCGACGAGTTTCACTTAAATAACTATAATAATATCAGTGTCGACACTCCTTACTCCCAAAGAACAAAAGTTATTCTAGTACACTACAACTGCGTATTTAGTGAGATACAATTGAAAACTGAGGTACAAGCGGTTGAGATTTCAGTACGGTATCCCATCAAAGTAAATATCTGCAATATATATTTGCCAGATAACAAATGGAATATTACAGATATAGAAAAACTGATCGACCAACTCTCTAAACCATTTCTGTTAGTGGGGGATTTCAATGCCCACAGTAAGATCTGGGGATCGATTAAGCAAGGTAGCAGAGGTGCAGAAATAGTTAACTTACTGAACAATTTAGAATTAGTATTACTCAATAATGGGAAGCCTACCTTTTTCAATTTAAGATCAAATAACTTTTCTGCCATTGATCTTAGTGTATGTTCGGCACAAATTGCCCAAGAGTTTGTATGGGATCAGATATCGGACTTACATGGAAGTGACCACTATTCCATAGTTATTGCTGCAAACAAATGCATACCCAATCGGGAAGTGGCCTACAAATGGAATACAAAACTAGCAAATTGGGAAAAATTTCAAGATAGCATACAGCGAGTAAATAGGCAGCATGAAACCAATTGTGCCGTCCACGATTTTTCGAAAGCAATAGTAGACGCTGCAGAATAAGCTATTCCCACAACTCACAAAAGAATGAATAGAATTCCAGTTCCATGGTCGAACAGTGAAATTTCGGCTGCAATTAAAAATCGAAAGAAACAGCTTAAACAATTCAGTCAGAAACGCGAATTTAATTGAATTAAAAAATCGAGGGCCATAGCGCGCGTTTAATTTTGGTTGCAAAAAGAAAATCCTGGGTAAGAGTATGTATCATCAATGACAACGAAGGCACCCGTTTCAAAAATATGGAATACAATAAAAACTTTATCTGGCAAGTTTTCTGCAATAGTAATACCAAAATTAGAAGAAGATGGTCAACTAACTACAGAACCCGCTCATGTACCAGAAACAATAGCGGCATATTCCACACGGATTAGTAGTACAGAAAACTACGCAAAGGAGTTTAAAGAAACCAAGCAAGTCGGAGAAATTCCACTTGATCTTGATGAAAATGTAAAAAGTTGGTACAATAAACCATTTACATTGGACGAACTAGATATGGCATTACAAGGAGTCAAAGAAACTTCTTCGGGGCTAGACAACATAACATACTCGATGATAAAGAACTTACCAAAAACTAATTTAGAAGACCTTATATTTTTATGCAACAAGATGTGGGTGGAAGGGGTTATTACATAGGGTGGAAAACGTATATAAGTATACTAATATTAAAGCAAGGAAAAAGCAAGCTAGAGGTGTCCAGTTACCGTCCTATCGCACTATCCAGTTGTACAGGGAAAGCTCTACAAAGAATGGTCAAGCGCTTAAGAAGCTATCTGAACAGATACCAACTAATCAATATATACCAGACAGAGTTCAAAGAAAACCATTCACCAAGGGATAACGTAGTACTGCTAACAAATGCAATCCAAGAAGCGCTCCTGAAAAGAGAACACTGCACAGCAGTATTCTTCGATATCGAAAGAGCATACGATACGGTTTGGAGGCACGGTGTCTTAAAAAAGTTGCAACGTTGGGGAATAAGGGGAAACTTGACTTTATATATCAAATCATTCCTAAAGCACAGATACTTTCAAGTAAAATAGGAAGTAATTTATCCTCTAAGTATCTTCTAGAAAATGGGATTCGGCAACGATCTCCTCTAAGCGTAACGTTATTTTTAGTAGCTGTTAATGACCTAACCAGAACGTTAAACCCATCTATAGAGCGGTGCTTGTATGTAGATGACCTAACCATACTTACTTCATCTGACGGAAAACATCGCATAACGCTACGTTAGAAACGGCGATAAACGCCATACATCAGGAAGCAGAAAGTGTAGGATTCTGTATCTCAACAAATAAAACGGTATGCCTACATTTTTTTAGATTACGTCATCTACATCATATGCCAAAGTTATATCTGAAAGGGGAAAAAATTAAATGTGTTTCAAATTATAAATTTCTGGGAATGACACTAGACGAAAAGCTTACGTGGAAACTCCACGTATAACAAATACAAATAAAAGCACACAGCGTACTTAACACCTTAAAATGCATCACCAACAGAAAATGGGGCGCAGACAGACGTATGTGAGGTGGTAGGCATGTACACTCCATGCCAGCCGGGGAGGTACCACCACCCTTACCATGGGCTCCTTAATATTGGGTCTCCGATTTTCTGAGCTCGGTAAGGGCTGCCGGTTACCTTTTCCATCATCCTTAATCTATTCTCATCCTTATTCTTCCTTCTCGCCCTCACTGCCTTCCTATCGGATTAAAAGTCCCAAATTAAAAAATAAGATGGCTGTGGTTTCTAGGGTTATAAATTCCGGACGTAAAATCCTGCCCCATTCGGATGTCCGGGAGGGCAGGGCCCAAGCGACCTCGGTCATCGAAAGTATCAACTTTCTGATTCACTACTGCAACATCCGCGGTATCAGGTCTAATCTTAATGCTATTCACCAACATCTTGAACAATTACAACCTGATATATTGTTTCTATCTGAAACACAAGTCTCCTCGGAAAGCTCCGAGTCACCCGACTTGCAATTTCCTCAATACCATCTTCACTCTAACTTTCGATATAAAGGAGGAGTACATCAAGGACAGAATTGCTTGCAAGAGGGTTTCTTCCTTAGAAAATAAAAATTTTGACGTGATTTGGTTTAAACATTTTGGTCCTAATTTTGTGAAATTCTACTGTTGAATTTATAGGTCTCCTAATGACAGCAACTTTCAAGACTTCTTCGATTACCTTAGCATGAAAGTTGACTATCTCCAGTCTCAGTTTCCTTCTTGCGATATCTCATTTGTAGGCGATTTCAATGTTCATAACTCTAATTGGCTTCAATTTTCATCTACTACAAATCCCGCTGGTCATAGTGCAGAAACATTTACTATTTCATGTGATCTCACACAAATGATTTCTGAACCCACAAGAATCCCTGATAACCCTAACCATACTTCACATCTTCTAGATCTCTTTCTTACATCAAACCCTCTTGTTTATAAAACTTCCGTTCTTTCGCCTTTAGGTCTTTCCGACCATTGTCTAATAAAAATCATTTCTACTGTACCTAATTTCACTGTTGTTCGCAAAACCGATAGAACCTTATGGTGTTTTAAGTCAGCTCGATGGAGTGATTTACGGGATTTCTGCAACCTTTCCATGGCGTGAATATTGTTTTAAGTCGTCCTCTTCTTCGGACATCGCTCTTTCAGTATCTGAAGTCATCCTCATGGGAATGGAGTTATACATTCCGAAAAAACAGTACCGTGTAGGTCATTCACGTTCCCAACCCTGGTTCACTAAGGCTTGTTCTGATGCAATATCTTTAAAAAATAAGTGTTACATTAAATGGAAATCTAATAAATCGGTTGACAGTCATGTAGAATACGTTGGTGCTAGAAATATCTGCAAAAGTGTCATCACTAAAACTAAAAAGTTGTTCGAACAACGAAAATGCAATGAACTAGCTACATCTCCTTTAGGCAGTCGTAAATTTTGGTCTTTAGCAAAAGCCATTAGTAAAAACTTTCGAACATCTTCATTTCCCCCCCTGACATCTATTGACGGATCGGTAGTTGCTGATTCTGTAGACAAAGGCAATGTTTTTGTGGATTTGTTTGCATCAGTCCCGTGTCTCAATGATTCTGGAAAAGATGTACCCCTAGTCAACTCTTCTTCATACGCTATGGAACCAATTCGTTTTCGGTACAAGGTCTTGGAATCGATCATCAGTAGGCTTGATCTCAAAAAGGCGACTGGCCCAGACGGTATCCCGGCTATTGTCTTAAATAAATGTTCCCCCGAACTAGTACCAGTACTATCTAAGCTCTATACGATCTCTATGTCTTCTGGGGAATTCCCTTCATCATGGGCGTTAGTAAATGTTCAACCTATTCCCAAAAAAGGCGATAAGACCGATCCCTCAAATTACAGACCAATTGCCATCACTTTCATTTTGTCTAAAATCATGGAAAAAGCCATCAATCAGCAACTGCTCACGTTCCTTGAAATTAACAAACTCCTTAGTGACCACCAATATGGGTTTAGTCAAAGTCGTACAACAGGTGATCTTCTTTCATATGTAACCCAAGTTTGGAACAATACAGTAGAGCAGTCTGGTGAAACAGCTGTAGTCGCTTCAGATAACTCAAAGGCATTTGACCAAGTTTGGCATAAGTGTTTACTTGCCAAACTCACCTCGTTTGGGTTAAATGATACGCTCATCAACTGGGTTTGTAGTTTCCTTGATAAAAGACGAATACGTGTCGTAGTTGATGGCTTTTTTTCAAAAGAAGTTAACATTAACGCGGGCGTACCACAGGGATCCGTTATAGCGCCTACACTTTTTCTGCTGTACATAAACGACCTTATTTCTTCAACAACTAACCCCATCCATTGCTTTGCTGACGATAGCACTCTTCACTGTAGTTCATCTCAGTCTACTCATAGTGATAATCGACCTTCTATGTCAAATCAAGAAATTAAAGCTGAAATGGCAAATTCAATCAACAAAGACATTCAACGTATTCTCGATCGGGGAAGCAATAATCTAGTTAAATTTAATGCTAACAAAACTCAGTGTTGCCTTATGTCCGGCAAAAAAGATCGATCATTACTTGTTGTAAGTATGAATGGCTCAGTTCTCAAGTTTTCAGACTCTATTACTCTGCTGGGTATGGCTGTATCTTCAAATCTCTCATGGGTTGACCATCTTCTGTCAGCTACCAAAACAGCTGCTCGTAAAATAGGCTTTTTGTACAGATCTAAGCAGTACTTTACCTCTCGACAACTCCTTCTGCTGTATAAGGCCCAAATTCGGCCTCATCTGGAATATAATTCTCACCTTTGGGTTAGTTCTCCCCAATACGCTCTCAATATCGTTGATCGTATTCAAAAGAGAGCGATTAGGTTTATAAATGACCCGTCCTTAACTTCTCACATACAGTCTCTTGAGCATAGAAGGATGGTTTCAGTTCTTTCTTTGTATTATCGTTATTACAACGGCTATTGCGCTGGTGAATTACATTCTTTGATACCATCTCCGGCTATCTTTGCGAGAAACACTCGGTTCGCTCATTCACATCATCAGTATGCAGTACAAATCTCCACTTGTCGTACCAAACGGGCGCAATCCACATTTTTCTACACGACGGCTTCTAAACTCTGGAATGATCTCCCTAGTTCCTGTTTTCCTCTCACTTATGATATGAGAAAATTTAAGGTAGCTGTTCATAGGCAATTCATTATCCGTCTATCCATCCTCCTAAGTGTTCCTGAGTGCTTTAGCACGATAGGCCTTATTTAGCCTGTTCAGGTCCACAATCATAAAAAAAAAATTGCTATTAAGACCGTATAAAGCACTAATCCTACCCTATCTCGATTACGGCTGTATAGTGTATGGATCTGCATCAAAATCCTTACTCGAGAAACTAGACGTGGTGCAGAATAGTTGCATCCGTTATGCAATCTACTAATCATACATGCAGCATACATGTTGAATCAGAAATGCTTCCGCTTAAATATAGAAGAATGTGGCTATTGTTGAAATATGCGGTAAAAATTATAAAATGTAACAAAACCTCTTTATCACGCAAGTTATGTTCAAAAAACATTTACAGTCTACAGCAATAAACAACATACCTATCCATTGCAAATTAAAAGAAGCGCTTGCAGGATTAAATGTAGAATATCCACCGGAAATAGATGAACGTGAGATAAAAATGTTGGTTTGGGGTAAGTGGCAAGAGGAATGGGAAACACAAAATAAGCAATTCAAACTACTGGAACCTAAGGTTATTAAAGGCAAACAGTACCCACAAATGTCGAGAAGGGACAATACAATAATGACAAGATTAAGAATAGGCCACACTAACATAACACATAGTCATTTATTGAAAAATAGCGATCAACCAAGTTGTGAACATTGTTAACTAACAGTTAAGGACATATTTGAGACATGCAAGGCAATAAGACTAAGTAGAATACAACACAAAATAAATAACGGCTTAAAAGAAAACTTGAAGCTCGAGAGCCAAAATATCAAAAATGTCATAAGCTTTTTGAAAGAAAACGATTTATATAACAAAATCTAGAATATCTAGAATACGAAGGTAAAACTAAACCATGCGGCAAATAACCAAAGAGTTGACACCGCAAAAAAAATAAACAAAAATAATAATATTAATAATAATACTTAATAAAATTCAAATAGTCATTGAGCAGTAGCACGGCGACTAATATTAGACGGAAAAAGAAAGTCCTAGCAAAAGTACGTGGCGGAGAAGAATACCGAAACAGCAAACTCCAAAATATGCAACAAAATTAAATCGATATCCGGCAATGTCTCCAAGAAAGCCCCGATTATTTTAGAAGAAAATGGAAAACTTATTGCAGAGCCAACGGATGTATCCGAAAGAATAGCTCAATATTTTGAGGAAGTCAGCAGCTCAAATCAATATACACTAGAATTCAAAGAAATAATGTATAACAGACAAGTTTCTTTAAACGACACCGAACAAAATGAAAGTGACTATAATTCACGATTGACAGAAGAAGCACTAGACGAAGCGTTAATATGTGTAAAAGACACTACGCCCGGCATCGATAAAATCATGTACTCGATGCTAAAAAATCTAACTTCTATTGGAACTCAAGATCTTATTTACGCATATAACAAAATATGGACAGAAGGAGACTACCCTTTAGGATGGAAGACATCTATCATTGTCCCCATCCTAAAATTTGACAAGGACAAGTAAAATATTTCTAGCTATTGGCCTCACCACCGGCATGAATAAAATATTAGAAAGAATGATCAATTAGAGACTATTGAAATACTTAGAAAACAACCAACTTATTGACAAGTACCAAGCAGGTTTTAGAAGGGGTTATTCAACGAGAGACATTACACTACTCTCAACATATATACAAGAAACATTTAACAAAAGGGAACATGGTACTGCTGTCTTTTTCGATCTAGAAAATGCGTATGACACGGTATGGAGATATGGTGTACTTGAAAAAATGCATGGTTGGGGTATAAGAGAGAGAATGTTTAAATTCATAAGATCCTTCTTAACGGAAAGATATTTCCGGGTAAAAGTAGATAATCATTTATCTAGCAAACATTTACTTGAAAACGGCATACTCCAAAGATCACTGATTAGTGTAACTCTGTTTATAGTCGCGGTAAATGATCTAACTAAATGGTTAGATTCGAAAATAGGCCGATGCATATATGTAGATGATTTAGCACCGTACACTTCATCCAAAGGTGATGCATCACATAATGTAAAAATGCAAGCCGCCATTAATGCGGTAGTAAATGAAGCTGAAAATATAGGATTTCGTTTTTCACCAACAAAAACAGTGTGCATGCACTTCTGCAAGCTTTCCAAACCTTTTTCTAAAAGAAAATAAAATCGAAAATGTTACTAATTATAAATTCCTAGGTGTAACATTTGATCATACACTTACATGGAGAGCGCATGTGGGAAATGTTGCAATAAAATCACGAAAAAGGTTAAATATAATTAAATTTCTCTCCAATTCCAAATGGGGCGAAGACAGGGAGGTGCTCCTACGAGTGTATAAAGCTTTAATTTTAAGTATATTCGACTATAGGTCTACAGCATACGGATCCGCGGCTTATTCTAACCTTAAAGCCTTAGACGTTATACAAAACGTATGTATACGATATGCCATTGGAGCTTATCAAGTTAGCCCAGTAAGTAGCATACAAGTGGAATCAGGCATACTACCACTAAGGTTAAGAAGAATGTGGCTACTCCTGAAATATGTAATAAAAATAAAAAACCTTCCTAACCACTTCTTATACCCAACACCGATCGCAAATAAATGTGAAAGGCCAAGTACAGTTGTTAGTAAGTTAAAGGAAGTATTACAACAACTTCATTTACAGTATCCTCCAGACACAAACGAAACTGAAATAAAAAATTTAGTTTGGAAAGAATGGGTGGCAGAAAACAGACTTTTAAAGTTACACATACAGACACCTAAAAAAAGAAGAAAATATCCCCAAATGACCAGAAAGGAAAGTATAGTGTTAACTAGAATCAAAATAGGACATACACAATTAACACATTCATACCTTATTAAACAATAAGCCTCAACTAACATGCACATATTGCAACGAAAAACTTACCATACAACACATCCTAGAATCATGTAGAGAACTAGAAGGTACCAGAATAAGGCAAGGAGTTAACAATGGATTGCAGATGTACCTTAAAATCGAAAAAGGAAGAATTAACAATGTATTTCAATATTTTAAAGAGATAGGAATGTTCAACAAATTATATAGTTCAAGAAATAAAGAAGAAGAGAGAATAGTACCGTAACAAACGGCTAATAACCCTGTAGTTGTTGCCGTATTAAAAAAAGATTAATAATAATAATAATAATAATAATAATAATAATAATAATAATAATAATAATAATAATAATAATAATAACATAAAGAAAGCATACACGGAAAAAATAAATAGGTACATTCCATTAACAGAAAGGAAAGAAAATGTGGAAAGTAGACAAAGTAATAATCGTGCAATAATAATTACGGCAACTGTCAAAATCCAAAAAAAAAATACACAGTGGATTAAAAGTTCTACAGGTGTATATATGTATACATGTATACATATATCCCTGTAACCAACAGAGAGGATAGACAAATAAATAATAATAATAATAAATAATAATAATAAGTAATAATAATAATAATAATAATAATAATAATAATAATAATAATAATAATAATAATAATAATAATAATAATAATAATCCCCTCGAGAGCTGCCTTACCTTGCCGCGGTGAGGGGGCTTAACCTGGTGCACAGCCAGTGCATTGGGGACTAAGAGTAGCTCAACACACACATACACACACGAAAGATTGCTCGCCCGGGCACACAAGCCAGTGTGTTCGGGTACAGCTTGTCATTCACTGCACTCAATCTCTCACACACATATGCACACTTACCTTGTCTTTGTCTACTGTGTTCCGTAGTGCGGTGTAGTAGTCGTGCCGCACAGGGTTTTAATGGCTACCCACGTGTTTGTGCCGTGCGTGGAGACCCGTGTCGTAGGATGAAGGGGTCCTGGTCACTGAGCATTCCACGGAGCGGGGTGTAGTCTCTGTGGAATCGCAACACGTCACTTTGGCCTGGATTTCTGCTAAACGGGAGGTTAGGACTAACCCACCCTGATCAATCGGCTGTGCTGTCAGGTCAGACTTCCAGTGGGGTGAGTGCTTGAGGGTGCTATATCTCCTTGATATCCCTGGCGACATTATGTTGTCCCCTTGTTGGACTCCGTGGTGGGTGGGGAGTCGAGAAGATGAAATTATATAAATTTTGTATGGATCAAAATAATGCCTCGGAGGGTTCGTCCACTACCGTAAACGTGGATAGTGCTGGGGATGCACTCAACACCTCCTCGTCAAATCCTGTCGTTTCAGGCAGGTCGGAGAATCAGGTGACGGGCTTGTCCCGGTACCTGGTCTTGAAAAGGAAAGATGGGCTCAACTTTGACAAGGTGAGCCCATTCTTGATTAGTAAATCTTTGTATAGCTCCTTTGGAGAATTGAAAATGGTAAAAAAGGTTAAGGAAGGAATATTGGTTGAGACTCGTACTGAAAAACAATCACGTTTTATGCAGCAAACTAATATCTATATGGGTTGTCAAGTGGACATCGTACCACACGGTACAATGAACAAATCTCGTGGTGTTATTTACTGTCCAGATCTTCTGAATTGTTCAGAAGAGGATATACGAAGCGAACTAGCGGAGCAGAACGTTATCGACGTCAGACGGATAAAGACCAGGAAGGACGGAATTTTAAAAGAAACGCCGAATCATATACTTACCTTTGCTACGCCTGTCTTACCAAAAAAGATCAAGATTGCGTTCTACTCGCTGGAAGTCCGCTTATACGTTCCTTCGCCAATGAGGTGCTACAAATGCCAAAAGTTTGGTCATACTTCGGTAAGGTGCACCTCAATCCAAGTATGTATTTGTGGAAAAGTCCTGCATGAAGGTATCCCCTGTGAGGAACCAACGAAATGTGTAAATTGCGAGGGTAGCCATTCAGCTAGATCGACGAATTGTCCTATATATAAGCAGGAAATTGCTATCCAAGAAATTAAAGCTAAAGATAACATAAGTTATCTAGAAGCAAAAAAATTAGTGATTGTACGCACCCCTGTGTCTGGAGTGTCGTACACACAAATGGTAAGTAAGAAGCCAGAAGTTAGCTCCCTAGTTAAGGCGCTGGTGCCCGAGTTACTAGAAGCCCTGAAAGGAGCTTTTATACCGAAAGTTTTGCCACAACTACCTAAGCCAGTCGAAATTATGGCATCACCTAATACTAGACCACTCCGTGCCCGAAAAGGGTCAGAATCTAGTATTAGTGTGAGATCTGAGGTGATGTCTATTGAAACAGAAAAGAGAGGTAGAAGTGCGTCCTCTACTAGCGAGACGTCTACTGCTGACCACACTGAATCTCAGAACAGTCAGCAGAAGAAGAAGAAGAAGGGATGGCAAAAGGGGAGACCCCGATTGCCTCCCGAGCAGCTAAATATGATCCCACAGCAGTCAGCTGATGGGAAATCGCAAAAGGTCTAATTTCTGTGATAGGAATGTGATACATTTATCTGTGATATTTTTGAATAAGTTTGTTTGTCTACAAAATTATTTGTCCTTTGTCTATATACTTACCTATCTGTATATTTATTTTATTGTGTGCTCTTTTAATTGTTTTTGTCTCTACTTATTTATTTATTTATTTATATCCTTCAATGGACAAACTCTTACAGTGGAACTGTAGAGGGCTTGTACAGCGTCACTGTGATGTTATGCTACAAATTCAAGAGCACAACCCAATGTTATTATGTATCTAGGAGACACACCTTAAACCTGGCCAGCCTTACACCTTAAAAGGTTATCAGGTTGCCAGGAAGGACGCTCGCCCACACCAGCGAGCGAAAGGTGGTGTAGCAACGCTTGTAAGAAGCGATGTAAGACATCAAGTTGTAGATATTAGATCCAATCTGCAAGTGGTAGTTGTGCGAATAGTCCATCCTCTAAACGTTACAGTATGCAACGTTTATTTACCTGACAGCAATTGGCAAATCACCGATGTGGATAACATTATTGGTCAGTTACAAACCCCATTCCTGGTGGTTGGGGATTTCAATTCCCACAATCCACTATGGGGGTCTACTAAACCGATGCCAGAGGACGTGAGCTTGGCCGGTGGCTTGGGCGGGACGACGTTGTTTTGATGAACAACGGCAATCCCACCTATTTTAATGCCAGATCAAATAACTTCTCGGCTACTGATCTAACCCTTGCATCAAGCATTTAAGCTCCGTCCCTCAAATGGAGCGTTGACACTGACCTGCACAATAGTGACCACTTCCCAATTGTTGTCAAAACAAACTTAAAAACACCTGTATACCATAGCCTGAAGAGATGGATTACTAGCAAAGCCGACTGGACAAGCTTTACACAAGCACTTGCTACACCACAAAATGTCAATGTGAAAAATATCACGAATGCTATTTTGAAAGCGGCCGAAAACAGTATTCCTAAATCTGGTGAGACGCCGCTCAAGAGGGTAGTTCCCTGGTGGAATCCCCAAGTAAAGGTGACTATCAGGGACAAAAAATCTTCGTTCACTAGATTCAGAAACAACCCCACAATTCCAAATCTAGTATCTTTTAAAAAGGCTAGAGCAATTTCTAGGCGTACAATACTGGAAAGTAAACGCACGTGCTGGAATAGATACACGTCCAGCTTGACATCGTCTACCACCGAGAGCGAGATGTGGGGCAGAATCAAAGCTCTGTCCGGGAAAGGGCGGGCCGAACGGGTCACCTCAATTCGATCAGCTACTGCCATCACCGGAGATCCGGGTGAGATCGCTGAAGTTTTAGCGACGCGATTTGAGGAAACCAGCAGTTCTGCCAATTACGAGCCAGGTTTCTTAGATTCCGTTGGTCCTATCCGAGAAATAGAGTTTGATCCTGAGGATAACTCTGAGTACAACTCATCGTTTACAATGCAGGAACTAGAAGTAGCACTCAGGTGTTTGAAGACATCTTCTCCCGGCCCCGATACGGTCACCAATGACATGATCAAGCATCTCTCAGATGACATGAAAAATGCCCTATTACAGCTATATAACGCTCTCTGGAACCAAGGCGTATATCCAGAGGACTGGAAGGAGGCTGTTTTTATACCAGTACGAAAACCAGGAAAAGATCCCCTCTCGCCTGGCAGCTATCGCCCCATCAGTCTTACATGCTGCATGGGGAAACTCTTAGAGCGGCTGGTGAACAACAGACTCTTGTGGTGGCTGGAAGAGAACAATGTCTTGGTGTCCTACCAGGCAGGATTTCGTAAAGGCAGATCTACCACCGACCATCTTTTGGTGATGGAGAACATCGCTCAAAATGCCTTTCATAAAAGGGAACATATGGTGATCGTACTCTTCGACATTAAGGGGGCCTACGATATGACGTGGCGCCCCGCCATTCTGCAAAAGCTTTACAAATGCGGTCTTCGGGGGAAGCTCCCGCAGCTTATCCGTTCATTTTTGAGCGGAAGGAGTTTTCGGGTACGTGTTGGGAAAGATCTGTCGAGCTCAAGAGTACTTGAGAATGGTGTACCTCAGGGCTCAACCCTGAGTTGTACCCTATTTGCACTGGCAATTAACGACATAGCATCAAACGTCGACGTAACTAGATGCCTCTACGTTGACGATCTGGCAATTATGTACACTGGGAAGACCGTAGGAGAAATAACACGAATCCTACAAGTGGCAATCAACACTATTATAGCAAATGGCGAATCCGTCGGGTTCCAATTCTCAAAAGAGAAGACAAAGTGTCTGCACCTATGTCGCCTTAGAAAACCACACTTTGATCCTCTCTTGTATATTAATGATGAACCGATAGCGTGTGTGCCTGAAGCTAGACTCCTTGGGGTCATCATCGATGCCAACCTAACATGGAGGCCACACATCACAGACGTGAAACAGTGATGCGACAAGAAGCTAAATCTAATAAAAGTTCTTGCGCATACCACGAGGGGTGCAGAACCAAAAGTACTCTTAAGAGTTTACCAGGCTATTGTACTATCGGTAATTGATTACGGGTGCATAGCATACTCATCGGCCCGCAAACGTTTACTGAAGACTTTGGATAGAATACACAACGTTGGAATCAGGTACTGCCTTGGTGCCTATCCAACCAGCCCGGTCCAAAGTCTTTATTGCGAAGCAGCTGTACCACCGCTGGAAATCCGGCGATATATACTCATGGCAAGTTACATGACTACTATAAAATCCCACCCTTGTCATCCAAACTACCGTATGCTATTCCCAGATGTAAATCTATTCACCGATAGAGGAACGATTACACGACCAGCTGGAATTCGTTTTCAAGAATACTTACCGGATATAGGGGTTGAACGTATGCCGCCAATACCGCCTGTTGCTCTGGCAAACTTACCTCCGTGGACTGTTGGAGCGCCAGTAATCCAGCATGAACTCCCTCTTGCCAAAGATCACCTAAAACAAAAGATACTATTAAAGTGGCAAGAAATGTGGCAACAAATCAATACTCACCTGTCAGATATAAAGCAGGATGTACGAACTCCTTTACTAAGCGTCGATCTACCTAGAAACGAACATATCAAACTACACCGGCTGCGTTTAGGTCATACGGCACTAACCCACCAGTACCTCCTAAAGGACGAAGATGGTCCCATATGTGCGGTATGTGATGTTGTGCTGACTGTATTTCACATAATACTCGATTGCCGTGTGCACTACCTAGCAAAACAGCAACATCAACTGACAATCAATTTGAGAACCAATCTGGTAGAATTACATGCCATAATCAACACGCTAAATTTCCTAAAAGAAACAGGCATATATAGAAAATTATGATAAATTGGCCTGGAAAATAACACAATGTTAGCTTACCTGTATTTCATTCAAGTACATACATACTTGTGTCTTATTCGTTTAGTGGATGGTGCTAATAGCCTCAGTAGCTGATGCACCGAGGAGGGGTTTTAGTGGGTATTCCAAATATAGGAGATTCCTACACTACCACCGTCCTTTTTCGGTGGTGTCTATAAAGGATTTCCCCTCCTCAAACAAAAAAAAAAAAAAAAAAAAATAATAATAATAATAATAATAATAATATGTTGTTGAAGTCAAACGCATACAAAGTAAAAAATCTGGGACCCTAGTTGACACACCAATGCTACTACTAACTTTTGCAAGGCACGAACTTCCAAAAAGCATTAAAGCGGCTATGTATAACCTAAAAGTAAGGCCGTACATTCCGAAACCGATGAGGTGTTTTCGTTGCCAGCGTTTCGGTCACACGTCGCTAAATTGTAAAAATGACTGGATGTGTGTTTGTGGTATTCCATCGCACGAAGGCTCCCCATGTGGGCAAGACATCGTGTGCGTGAACTGCAAGGGAAGGCATTCTTCCCGGTCAAAAGAGTGTTCTGCTTATAAGCTAGAAAAGAAGGTCTAAGAAATTAAAGTTCTTCATAATGTAAGCTTTATGGAAGCCAAGGCTCTAGCCCAAACATCAATGGTGACTGTAACAAGTACCTTCTCTCAAGTAGCGCAATCAAAAGGCAGTGCACTCGAAATAGTTAAAGAGGTGTTTAAGGCAATATTGCCTTGTTTACAGGACACCATCGCAAACCAAATCACCAGCTTAAGATCTACTTTAAAAAGTTATATAGACGAGGTTACGTACACTACTGTAGATACTGAAAGTGAGATGGATACCGAGTCAATAAGCGATAAAAGAAAAAGAACTGCCTCTATCTCTCCTTCGTCTATTGGGGAAATAGACGACCCGTTTATTAACCCCATTAATCGCAAACAGAAGAACAAAAAGGTGGGCTGGCCTAAAGGCGTCCCTCGTAAAAGGAAAGAGGATATGCCATCAAACAGCTTGGGAAAAAGTTAATCCAAGCCGTAATCTAGTCATAACTCTGTGATAATTTAAAACTGTGGTGACAAATCTGTGATATCTTTTTTATACATTGTTTTAGTCTTATTCCACTATTTGTTCTACGTTGTTTATTACATATTTATTGTTTGTCTCTTTACTATAAGTAATTTATTTATAAAATCTTATTTACCACATATTTGTTTAATCATGGACAATATAATACAGCTAAATATCAACGGATGCAGGAGTCACCTTGCCGAACTCAATTTATTAATATGTAAGAGAACCCCTTTTGTATCTGTTTGCAAGAAACAAGGTTCAAACCAGATGAAAAGTTTTCATTAAGAGGTTTCGAAACATACAGAAACTCATTAAAACTGCAATATCTCACTCTTCAATCCCTCCAGCAACTGATTTACAAGCCGTAGCAATTATTATCAACTCTCCAATTCGGTTTTCTCTGTGTAGCATTTACCTACCAAACGCTACGTGGGATAAAGCCCAAATCCTTGATCTAATCAACCAATTACACCCTCAATTTCCCTTAGTGGGGGATTTTAACTCGCACAACCCGATTTGGGGATCTAGATCTTTAGATTCAAGGAGCAGACTCTTGGAGGAAATCTTTGATGAAGGTAACCTAACGGTATTGAATACTGGCGAAAGCACTTATTTTAACTCCAGAAGTAACTCCTTCTCGGCACTTGACCTTTCGTTGTGCTCTCCCCGTTTAGCATTAAGATTTGAATGGCAAGTCCTACTTCAAGAAATTTTCTCAGACCATGCTCCCATAAAAATATTAATGCCAAACTTGAATTCAGTTAACTCACTCCAAAAAAGATGGATGATTAAAAAAGCAAACTCGGACAAATTCAATGAAAATCTTGCCCCTTTTAACGTAGAATTAGAAAAAATCGATAATGTAGTTAGTGACATTTGCTCTAAAACCGTAAGCGCATGTGAAGCTAGTATTCCACAATCTAATAGCAAGCTATATAAAAAGTGTGTCCCATGGTGGAACGAAGAAATTAAAGATGTCATTCGTAATCGTAAACGGGCCCTAAATGAATTTAAAAAAAAAAACTGTTACTAACGCAATTAACTTTAATAGGCAAAGCGCCATAGCTCGAAGGGTTATTGTGATAGCTAAACAAAGCTCATGGAAGAATTACGTATCCAGTCTATCCAGAGATACATCAAATGCCGAAATTTGGAGAAAAATTAAGGCAATCGCTTCCACGTCACGAACAAGTACAATAAATAGTATAATGACAAACAATGTCATAGTAAATAACGCAAAAGATATCGTCGAAAATTTGCAACCTACTACGAAGCAAACTTTCAAATTTCTGAACCATTAGATGACAAAGTCGACCCAACAATAATCCAGACTGAGGACCAACTCTCCTATAATATGCCTTTTACATCAACAGAGTCTGATTTAGCGCTGGCAAAGTCAAAAAGTTCAGCTCCTGGCGCTGACTCAATTCATTACGAGTTCACTAAACACGTTCCAAAAGGCGAAAAATCTAAAATTTTACTCCTTTACAATAGAATATGGGAATATGGTACATTTCCTAAAGAGTGGCAGAAATCAATAATTATCCCGTGTCTCAAAAGCAATAAAGATCCACAAATTATGGATAATTATAGACCAATATGTCTAATCTCTTGTCTGTGCAAGCTTCTCGAAAACATGGTTAGTACACGTCTTACATGGCAGTTAGAGCGCCACAACCTGTTAGCAAACTTCCAAATGGGGCTTAGGCAGTTTAGATCGACAACGGACTGTCTAGTGCAGTTAGAATCAGCCATCCTCAATAGTCTTGAATTAAGAGAACATATTTTTGCGGTGTTCTTTGATATAGAAAAAGCCTTTGACCGAACGAAATCCTGCTAGAACTGGAACTGATGGGTATATGGAGCCATTTGTTAAGATTCATTAAACATTTTCTAAAAGACCGAAAATTTCAAGTTCGGATAAACAGTATATTATCTAATACTCATATCCAAGCAAACGGAATTCCACAAGGATCAACCCTCAGTGGCGTTCTTTTTGCTACCGCCATGAACCGGCTAGTTAAATGCCTCAGTCCAGATATTGGTAAAGCGATGTACGTAGACGATTTGGTAATATACGTATCTGGCACTATATCGACAAACATACGCAAAAAAATTCAACGAGAGATAGACAAACTAGACGTTTCAGCTAAAAAAATGGGATTTAAGTTCTCCCCTATAAAGTCGCACTTAGTCCATTTTTGCCGCTTAAGAATAAAGCATGATCATCCCCGATTTACCATCGACAGCTACACCATTGAGGTCAAAAATGAAACTAGACTTCTAGGCATCTTATTCGATAGCAAGCTACACTGGAAGAAACATATACATCGTGTGTCTGACCAAGCAAAGCGGGAAATGAATATTTTAAGGTGTTTATCGCACATATCTTGAGGGTCAAATAAGGAAACTCTTATACAGTTGTATAAATCAATAATTTTGTCCAAAATTACGTATGGTGGAGAAGTTCTCTCAAGTGCAAGGAGGACTCATATTAACAAATTGAATAAAATCCATTGTACAGGGCTAAGACTGTGTAACGGTGCATTCCGTGCTTCTGGATTAGAAGACATATGTTTTGAGTGTAACGCCACCCCAATTCAACACATACTAAACAAGGTAGTGTGCAACTACGCCAATAGAGTCAACGCTCAGCATTCCCATCCCTTATTTGCTCTGTTATTCAACGCGGAAGACCACCAACTCTACGAAAATAGGCCATCTATAATGCGTACTACTGGAAATACAACTTCCGAAATAACAAGAAAATTTTCGATACAATGTCCACATACTAACTTGGTGTATGTGAAACTCCACCATGGTCTATTTCTCCCCTCAGTATTCACATAGATAACTAACAAAGAGCAAACTTGTACTGAATTAATAAAAACAAATTTCAATAACCTTTTGTCTGAGCATTACAATTGTACCGCCATCTATACAGACGGCTCTAAAACTCGCCTCGGAGTGGGATGTGCCATCTACGACTCATATACTACACACAGTTGGGCGCTGCCTTGTTACGCCAGTGTGTACACCGCAGAACTATATGCTATTTTGCAAGCATTAGTCTATTGCGATATGTCCAACAAATCTAAATACTTGATCTGCACCGATTCCCTTAGTTCGTTACAAGCTGCATCCGACCCCTTCTCACGCGACCCTCTTGTACAGAAAATTTTAGCCAGTATGGTATGGCTAAGCAAGACGAACAAAAAAATATGTTTCACCTGGTGTCCGTCACACTGTGGAATAGTTGGGAACGAGTTAGCAGATATCGCCGCCCGCCAAGCAGCAAAAAGTAACACCATTGATTGTAGGCTAGTACGTCCAAACGACGTAAACGTATTTCTAAAGGAATGTATTGAAAAAGACGCTTTTCAAAACTGGGTACAAAACAATTCACAATTTTCGAAGATTAAGAAAAAACCATCTAAATGGATCCTTGCGAGTTCCATCAACCGAAGACTGCAAGTGGACATCACCAGACTACGAATAGGACATATAAATATTACTTCTAAGCATTTACTCTCAGCAGAACCGAAGCCAATTTGCACACATTGTGAAAAAACGTTGAATGTCACTCACATACTGACTGACTGCCACACATACGCCGAACTAAGAATCAAGAACAAGTTAAGCAATACTATAGAAACATGTTTAAACAACGAGCCCAGCAACATAAATAGGTTGAT
Source organism: Vesta saturnalis (assembly GCA_036346205.1). Lineage (NCBI taxonomy): Eukaryota > Metazoa > Arthropoda > Insecta > Coleoptera > Lampyridae > Vesta > Vesta saturnalis. Next base: position 2,157,484 of record JARFJB010000317.1, on the reverse strand, counting down.
AAACTTCCTAAAAGACTCAAACCTAATTAAAAAAATCTGAAGGAACTAGAAAGTGAAGACTAAAACTATATTAAGAAAATACTATAAGAATGTCACACGCTTGTCAAGACAACTTTAAGTACTAGTACCTAATTGAGATAAAAGTGCAAATGACCACTGTAGTCGACGCACTACAATTAAAAAAAAAATATTTTTTTCCCTTGATTTCGTTCAAAACGGACGTGTTTTACGCGCTCTTAAAGTATCGTGTTTAAAACGATTACTGCCTAATAAATTTATTAATTAAAAGTCGTTATAAGCTAGTGAAAGTGATTGTCTACAATGAAATGTAATCACTGTAAAAAAATTATAAATTTTGAAGAAGTAAAATGCTTTACATACAACGAAAACTATCACTACAGCTGCTCGGTTTCGGATAAAACGTACCGTTCCATGTCAAAGATCACCAAACAAGCATGGAAATGTTCACATTGTCGCAGTAGTAGAAGTAGTAAAATAGAAGCAGCAGAACAAGATCAAGATTACGACAAGAACACAGGGAAAACTAGCTTAGAAATTAATCCATCACTTAAAGAGATTCTTATTAACTTAAACCATTCAATACAAACACTTACACAAAAATTTGAGGAACAAAATAGTAGCCTGAATCAGAAATTGGAGGATCAAAACAATAAGCTGAAAGAAATAGTGCAAGAAAATAGAAGTTTAAGAGGTGAAGAAGACAAGTGGAAGGTCCTAAATAAGGGTCGTGAGTGGTGGAGGGGATTGCCTGATAACCAAACGAAAAACCAAACGCGCATAATTATACTTCAATCAACATTTATCCTATCAAAATAGATTAATCTTTAACGAGGCGCGTAAAAAGGCATATGCATTCCAATATCAGTTTGTGTGGATAAAAAACGGACTAATTTTAGTGAAGAAATACGAGAAAGAAAGAGCTACTCGTATTCACAATCAGGCTGATATTGATAACTACATAAACTAGTGCTGCATTAAACCGATAAATACAATCTATTAAAAGCAACATGTATTTAGATAAACAATTTATGTACATTTTAAATATGAAACTTGTGTTAAACTGAAAATATTTTTATTGTTTTTTTTTTTTTTTTTTTTGTGATATTGCAGGCTCACATTCCATTAATATAAGTAATTTGATTGTAACCTCATTATATTTAGAATTGACATAAAGACAAAATTTACATTGATTGGGGCTTGAACCTTGGTGGCGCAGTTGGTAGCGCGGTACTCTAGCAAAGTACAGGTCGTAGGTTCGAATCCTACTCGAGGTAAACTTTTTATTTATGTATTTAATAAAATTAATAATAATTTGAAAATATTTTTATTTACGTTCTGGAAAAATTAGTTATTTTATTTGGAATCTTTTTTGATTTCTTTACTTTTTTCTCCTTGAAAATTTTTTATACTTTAATTTGGAATACCCTGATTATTTTATTATTTTATTTTGTTACGTAGTTCTATTATCATTAATTTAATTCATAGACAATGGCAATAACAAACGCTATAAATTCTGAGTTTACAATTTTTAAAAATTGTTTAGACATTAATGAATGGAATATGTTTATCGATGATATAGGCAAATCATGCAGATCTATAAAAATGTTTCATCTAAACGTGCGGTCTTTAAAAAAATATTTTAACGAATTGTTAATAATCCTTAAGCAAGGCAACTTTGACATAATCTTATTATCCGAAGTTAAAATTAAAGATAGTGAACTCGAAACATTCCAAATCAATGGTTATAGCACTATTATAAAACTGAGAATGGAAAGATTTGGTGGTGGTTTGATAATATATTTCAAAAATGACATTTATTTAAAAAATATTGTAATAAAAAGCGACAATTTTGAGTGCCTACACTTCTTGATTGACTTTCACAATCAAGATAATTGCGTTTGTGCATTTTTTGTTTATAGACCACCTGATACAAATGTGAAAGACTTTATAAATGAACTGGAAAAACTAATTGAATTAAATAAATACAAAAACTGTGTAATAATTGGTGATATAAACATTAATTTATTAGACAATTATAATATAAATGTTAATAGCTATGAAAACCTACTGAGTGGAAATGGATTCGTTAATATCATTAATGATGTCACACGGACAGAAATTAGGGACGGAGAACTAAAAGAATCTTTAATTGACCATATATTTATCAGGTCAAAATTTAAACAAACGACATCTGCTTTAATAAACCATAAATTATCTGACCACTTCCCAATATGTTTACACATTAAATACGGTATTATGTCCAAATCTTCCTGTACAACAAAAAACACTTTTCAACACTATAACGAACAGAGACTGAAACAAATGATAAATAATACAAAATGGGCTTCTTTAAAAAGTAATGACATAAATATATACACTGATAATGTTATAGAGGAATTTAACAACATTTATAATTCCAATCGATATACAAAAGAACAAGGAAGTAATACTAGCTACAAAAAAGGATGGATCACGGATAACATATACTACAAAATTAAAGAGAAGGACAAACTATACAAGAGATGGAAATCAAATCCAAAAAAAACTGAATATAGGGAAAATTATCAAAAGTTAAGAAATACTCTTAATAATGAAATCACAGATGCAAAACACAAATACCTACGAAAACGATTTAATGACTGTACACGATCTAACATCTGGGATGAAATAAATTACACACTGTCACGGAAAAAAAAAAAAATGCGGACGAAAAAATAAAAAAACACAACAGGAAAAACTATAACAGAAGTTGAAGTAGCAAATATATTTGCCTCCACGTTTCATGAAGAGGCTGCTAAGCTAACCACAAGCTGTACACATCAACTATCACAATACAACCATGAGGAATATTATTCTTCATTTTATATACCCCTACGCAACGAAAGTACGATATCCAATATTATACAACGACGTCTGCGAATTAAAACATCTCCTGGATGTGACAATATTAGAGCTATTGACCTGAAAAGTAACTTGAATGTATTTAAGAAAATTATATCAGATTTGTTAAATATGTCAATAAAAAGTGGAATTTTTCCGGAAGCCTTAAAACTAGCTATTACTAGGCCTATATACAAAAAAGGGGATCCTATGGATTACTGCAACTATAGACCGATAACCATTCTATCAAGCCTAGATAAAGTGTGAAATTTACATCAGGATAAAATTACAACATATATAACAGAAAACGCTATTCTTCACACCAACCAATTCGGCTTTCAAAAAGATAAGGGTACTGAAAAGCTATTACAAAAATTTACTGAAGATATCAATACTCAATTGGACAAAAAAATTACACCATATCAGTATTCATCGGTTTTACAAAAGCATTCGATACAGTATCACACGATCTGTTGCTTCAACGACTACTGGAGGAGATAGGAATAAAAGGACTCCAATATAAATGGTTTAAAAGCTATTTAAAAAATCGAACCAGTTATGTTAAAGTGGGTAACAATACTACCGTACCAAACAAAAATAATGTAGGAGTACCGCAAAAGAGTAATCTGGGTCCCCTACTGTTTCTAATTTATGTTAACAACATCTTCGGGGTTGTGAAGAATGCCAAACTTTACATGTATACGGACGATGCAGTACTGTACTATTCACACCGTGATATTGAAACCTGTAATAAAATCATGCAATACGAAATGAACGCATGAAAGAAATATACATATTAATGAAAAAAAAAACCGTAACCATGACATTCATCACATCTCATATGCCTAAAATAAATAATCCAACGCTAAAAATTCACAGCTGTAATTGCTCCCTACAAACAGAACTCTGTAGTTGTACTGTGATTACCACAGTACATAATACGTTGTACCTAGGACTTAATATAGACCACCAGCTAAAATATGACAAACACATAGACAACCTACATGCAAGAATAAAAAAAAATGGTCGGATGTCTCTACATTCTTTGCGACATAGTAGATACTAAAACAATAGTAATGGTCTACAAGTCGTTAATAGAGTCCTTAATAAGGTATGGAGTACAAATACGGGGTTATGCAGAATACGTTCATATGAAGAAACTAGAAGCGCTGCAATTAAAAATTCTTAAATTAATACACAAAAGAAGAATATTAGACAAAAACCAATTATTAATAATGAGTGATACCTTACTATCTTCAGCATATTACAAATATATACACATAATCCAAAACTATGACAATAATGAATACACGGACAATACAACACACATATGCAACTCGGAACACAAAATATGAAGTACCATATTTTTTCAATAGATATGGGAGAAGAACTTTGTGTAATCCCAACACTCTTCAACTCGCTTCCAAGCAGCATGTCTGGAAATAGAATAAATCCCTTAGGAAACATGTCAAACATTGGTTACAAATTTCTGATTAAAATTGTCTTCATTTTTAAAATTCATGTTATGATCATTTATAGCTTGAATGACTGTGAAATTTTAATGAACGTCAAATCAAATATATTATTTCTGTTATATATTATTCATTAGAAGTATTTTAATTTATTTAAGTATGGCACCAACTGCCAAGTCACTATGACTTAGTTGGACATGTAACTTTCTGTATCTATAGGCAAAATAAATTCAATTCAATTCAATTCAATAATAATAATAATAATAATAATAATAATAAAAATAATAATAATAATGATAATAATTTATTTATTTATTTAGTTCTCATCATTTAGTACATTGTAAGGTCCAACTAAGTCAGAAGGCTTAACAGTTCGTGCCTTATTATTATCACACATATTTTTTTTACATTTTTAGTTATTTATTATTCTAACGCTTATTTTAATATTACAGTCATTATTACTAATAGTTACATGCATAATACTTTGTTCTTTTCTACACTGTCTGTTGTAACCACTGTTTTGTTTCCTTTTTAAATAAACTTACTCTATTTACACATATTGCACTTAGTATTTGGTTAACTAGTAACGGTATTAAGCAGTTTAATGTTCTTTTTCCATAGTTATTGTAATAATATGGCACTATAAAGGTTCTGCTGCGCGTTGAGTATGTGTGTTCAATTAAATTTTTGTCACTGCTTGCAGAGTGGTCTTTTAGATGGAGGTATTTATAAAAGCCCGTTGGAGCTAAAGTTTCACATTTTTGCAGCAATTGTATTTTTTTTTACTGTTACTCTTAAGTATTAGTTTTAATATTCTGTATTCTAAGCACTCCAATGTTTTAATGTGTGTAGCTTCCGCACCTCCCCATGTTTGTATACTGTATCTTATAATTGAACCTACTAAGGCCCTGTGCACCGTAATCATTGTTTTTGTATCTACTGTGTTACTTAATATGTATATGCAGCCTATAACCTTTTTAAGCTTATTGTAGATATAATCTATATGTTTGTCATATTTTAATCTGTAGTCGATGTTCAACCCCAAATACATTGTATCATATTCGTTTTTTATTTCTCTGAATCTGCCTTGTTGTTTATGTTTTATGCAATTGTATTCGTGTAGTTTTATTTTTATTGGTTTTGTTTTTGCCATGTGTGACGTACTAAACACTATCGATAATGTTTTATCTGGGTTGATAAACAATTTTTTTATCATAAGCTCATCTGGTAAGTTCATTAACTTGTTTGCATAGTTTTTTCGCAAATATTAATATCACGGTGAGGTACATCACCACTGTGTCATCTGCATACATAAATATTGTACCTTTTGTTATTAGGTAAAATATGTCGTTTACATAAACTAGAAATAGAATCGGTCTCAAGTTGCTTCCTTGTGGTACCCCTTATCTCACTTCTTTCTTTTCGCTTTATGTGTTACCAATTCTTAAGTTAAACATTATATTCTTAAGGTAACTTTCAAACTATTCGAGGTACTTTCCTGATACTCCTATTTGTCTTAAACATTGCAAAAGTATCACATGGTTCACTGTATCAAAGGCTTTTGTGAAGTCGATAAATGGTGCTATCGTGTACTTGTTTGCATCTAATTGTTCATTAAAATAGTCTATGACTTTTATCAATAACTTTTTTGTACTTTTTTGTTTTTGAATACCATATTGATGTTTATGTATAATCGTGTTTTCCTCAAAATATTTTTTTAGGTATTAGCTCAAATAGCTTGTTCATCGCTGACAATGTGCTGATCGGTCTATAGTTTTTGTAATCGTATGGGTCTCCCTTTTTATATATCGGTCGGGTTACAGAAACTTTTAAAGCATTTGGAACAATTCCCATTGGAATGGATGTATTAAGTAATGCAGTCAATAATCTGATAAACATTTCCTTATTATTTTTAATGTCGGTTGCTCTAATATTGTCAAATCCGGGTGATACTTTTACTCGTAAATGGTTTTCAATTATATTAGCCATAATTTTATCAGTACATCGAGGTATGTAAAAGGAATAAGGGCATTGCAGATATGCAATTATTGGGTCAATTTGTTGTCCACATAATGAATATAACTTTCCTATTTCGTTATTGAACGTATTTGCATACCTTTTCACAACAATTTCCGTTTTCCCTATTGTAAGTTTTATTCTCTCCCTAACATTTTTCGCCTTCTGTCTTATTAGAATGTAATTTATTTCCTTCCACACTTTTGTTTTATCACATTCATTAAACTTCTTCCTCAGGAAATTATTTCTCGCATACTTTATCCCGTTACTTAGATTATTACGAAATTTTTTGTACGACTCTTGAAATTCATTTTTACTCCAGTTTGACTTCCATTTTCTATATAACCTATCCTTTTCTTTGATTTTGATGTATATATCTTAGATCATATAGTTTTAAGTGCATATGGTCTAAGGTATAGATGCATTGTTATCCATTCCTTGTGATTATGTTTTCTTTCGCACCTAAACTCTTGTTTCACATTTTCCTCATATATTTGGTGAAAAGTGTTAACAATGTTGTTTGTAAATTTATTAACATCGTCGTCTTTTAAATTACTCAAGTCTTGTATAATAATTGACTTTTGTATCTTAGCTTCGTAATATTTTTTCTTGATATTTTTTACTCCTGTGGGTGTAAAATCATTTTCAATACTTGTGCATACAGAATAGTGGGCGGCCAGTTTATGATTTATTACTGCAGGCTTAATGTGTTTAAATTTTGATCTAATGAAGGCATGATCAATTAAGTCTCCATCACCATCTCCTTCTTCTTCACGTGTAATATCGTTAATGAGACTTGTAAAACCGTTGCCACACATTAGATTCTCATATTCACTTACGTTTATATTTGTTCTGTCTAATAGATTAATATTCACATCACCGATTACTAAACTGTTTATGGCTTTATCTCTGATCAATATTTCGTCCAATTCATTTATAAAAGTTTTTATATTAGGATCAGGGTGCCTGTATATAAAATGCAAATTAATAATATCCTTATCAAAAATTTTAAAAGCACAGTTTACATATTCGCAATTTTCGCTATTAACAATTTTTTCCTCATAATTAATAATTTCTTTAATATACATTATTAGTCCACCACCAGATTTGTGTGCTCTTAATTTCTTAACATTCCTAGGTCCCCTAATATTAAAAGAACCCATTTCATAATCTTTGATATTAACCTCCTATAACAATATGATATCAAAGTTACCATTAAAGTATCTCTTTAAATATGGAATGTTAATATGAAAGGTTTTAATTGACTTAATATTATTTTGATCATTAGATATATATATATATATATATATATATATATATATATATATATATATATATATATATATATATATATATATATTCCAAGTTTGAATATCGTTGCAAGTTTTAAATGTAAATACCATTTTGTATTTATTTGTAGTTGAGTTCGCGAACTTTCTTTCTCGTTTCAGTAAACAAATATCTATTTTTTACTGTAAGAGATTCGTTAAGAAATAATCTATCAGTAGATCTTTTTTGGCCTTCACTCAAATTTCGCCACCGTTCACGCCCGTTCTTTAATACCTAGTTTAACGACTAGCAGATTAGAATTTTTGAAACTGATTTCATTTACAAACTTGTATTTTACATTAGGGTTGTTAGCTTATCTTAAGTAGGTATTTCTGTACCACGTCCTATTCCATGAATTTCCTCGTATTTTCGTTTTTTGTGCTGTTGTAATATACTAACTCGATAAGAGTGCGCTTCAATTTGTTTGTCTTTCTGCTCAACAACCTATTTATTTTCCTGCGAGATTACTTCTACGGTAGTAGCAAGTTTATCAATTTTTTGGTTCATCTTCAGTATTGATCTCCTTATTTCGTTTAAAATTATTTTTAGAGATAATTTATCTAACGTGTCAAGTTCATCTATATCGAAAATTTCCTCTGTCCGTGTCTCTACATGTGGCTTTGTAGAACGGCAAGCATTGCATCTCCATGATAGTTTCACGGTCCTCGATTTCGCGCGATGGGTATTCTCCGATACGGAGCAGCGATAACGGTATTCGTTGTTACAGCCAAAGCATTTGACCTCTTCACTTATATCTTCCTTGCACTTGTTAGATATCATTTTACAATAATTTATGCACTGTAGCTGTGAGATTATAAACTCACTTATTTTATATTTATGTGTACACAAATAAGTAGCACTTTTACAAAAGATTTGGGGGGGTATCAGAACACGTCCGTTCACTACAAGCGCCGAAATAATAGTAATGAAAATAATAATAATAATAGTAATAATAAACCCCAGCGGTGTATACAAGGCATGCATTTGGTGAGCGACGACACCAGGGACCCGAGTCAACACGAGTGGCAGCCCCACCCAAACAGCTATTAGGGTTAGCGGCCCGAAATAGTGTGAATCCTATAACTAGAAGTGGCAATCTAGGCGGGTCGGAGGTGCAGGATCCGTATCGAAACCGTCATGATGATGTACCTGCAAATGACTCCCCCCCCCCCTGCAAAGTTAATGGACAACTCACTGAGAACCTACCCTCGTTATTAAGTTCTGGAGATGAATTGAATGTTGTTGAATTAGTTGTTCAGCCCATCTCTTCTTCCCGTATGAAGCAAAGGACTGCTTGGAACAAAGAGATAAACGAGTATTTAGTCCGATACTATTATAAAATAACAAAGTTAGCAACTCTCAAAGAGCCATATACTACAGAACTTCACCGATTAGTGGTCATCAAGTTTCCACAACTAAAAAACGAAACTGTACAAAACAGAACAGACCAACGACGTCCAGTATATTGTAACAACCATATACCTACTGAAACAATGACTAGAATAAGAAACGAAACAGCCACCAAGTTGGGAATAATTGCAGATCAAGAACAAACAACAAGACTCGATGAAATTACAGAAACAAATAATGTAGATACTGTAAACTCCATTGAAGAACCTTTTCCCAGAGACATACTGCTATATGAAGGAATGGACCCAATATATCGACCTCGCCTTCGAAAACTTAAGGTAAACTATACAATACTAACGAAAGTAGATGAATTCTTAAAAACAAAAATAACAGAAGAAACAAACCTCAGAGAATTACTTACCCTTACCTACGTAGGGGCTGTAGTCTTATTAGAAGCTCACAGTAAAAAAATTGCTATTAAAACGCCAACAAAAATAAAAGAACTATGGATTGGCAAAGCTGCGTGGGAAAGGAGATTTGACAACAAAATAAATTTACTAAGAAAAGAAATTAACCAAAGTCCAAGCAGAAGGGTCAAAAGTAACGCCATGAAAGTAATGGAAAAGCGTAGGGCGATGGAAAATAATTAAAATATAGAAGACCGCATATTTAAATGTTTAGAGCACATTATGCAGAGCTGAAGTACCCATTTAACCCTAAATACCACGAGAGGAACAATTGACGGGGGTAATATTAACATCAGACGTGGCATATTCCAAGGCGACTGTTTAAGTACACTGTGGTTTTGTCTTGCAATAAAACCACTAACTTCATTGCTAAATAAACATAGCACAGGTTACTCTATCAATGAATGTAAATTCACGCATCTATGGTACATGGACGATCTTAAATTCTTTGCTAGTAAACAGAACCAACTAATATAAAATGGTAGATTACGTGGGTAGCTTCAGTACTGACATACCAATGACTATGGCGTTAGCTAATGCAAAATTAGCAGTATAATAAAGGAAAAATGGACAATAAACGAAATATATGAAGTAGCAAGATAAGGAAAAATAGAAGGAAGGGCAAGAAATGAAACACCTATCTGGGATACTAACAGGCACAAGGTACAGAGCAAAAAGGATGCAAAGAAAAAGTACAGAAAACCTACCATAATGCGAATGCTATTAAAAGTGGATTATCCGCCAGAAATCTGTCTAAAGCCAACAATAGTTACGCAACGGCAGTACTCACATACAGCTTCGGAGTACTTCACTGGACTGATACTGAACTGCAAGCAATAGACAGAACGACAAGGAGAGAGTACAGAAATAGCAGAGGACATCATCCACACAGCGCGGTTGAACGGTTTCTCTTACCTAGAAACCAAGGTGAAACAGGGATCTCAAGTGTACGTGTACAGCACAACAAGCAAACCGAAAATCTGCGAAAGTATTTCCACGGCAAAGCAGAGTGTTCCAAACACTTTAATATAATAAAAGAAATAGATAGCGGATTAACACCATTGAAACTGGCTGAAAAACAATTAGAAACCTAGTACCTTTCAATTCAAGACATCAAACAGAAATCGAAACCTTTACACGGGAAATACATCGCCAGTATAGAGCAGGTATACGTAGATACTAGAGCATCACAAATGTGGCTGCGAACAGGGTCAATTTTTAACGAAACGAAAGGGTTTATTGCTGCGATCCAAGATCAGGTCGTATCAATTCGTAGCTACAGAACAAGAATAATAAAAGAAGCTCTAGCTAAGGTTAACTGTCGTATGTATGATACTCACGCGGAAACAATTAAGCATATAGTAGCACGATGCAGTACACTAGCTCAAAAACAATACCTAGAAAGGCACAATCAGGTAGCGAACATAATACACAGAGAGCTCAGTAAATACCACATGAACCATAACGACAGTTACCCTTACTGCAAGTACCAACCACCACCAATATGTGAAAATGGTAACGTAAGAATCTACTGGAATTGAAAAATCATAACAGACAAGATCATCTAATCCAACATCCCTGATGTAGGGTTAACGTTAAAAAACGAGAAAATCACCTACATAATCGACATATGTGCGAATATACTAAAAAAACATGCAGAAAAGATCAACAAGCACTTACCACTAGCAGATGAGATCCGAATGAATCACATTCAAATTATCCCAATAATCATATGATGTACTGGCGAAATACCTACAAAATTGCACAATAGTTTGGAAACTTTGAAACTCACGCTGTACATACCGATGCAGAAGGCTGTGCTACTCAGCACTTGGAGCACTGTTCGGAGGGTTCTAGGAGAGCAATACAACCACTACTATTAGTGATTCGCGGTAACCTGAAACAACAGATACACTATAACAGCAAAATCACTAAAGAATAGACCATTATACTTACCTGCTACTTCATGCTGTAAGTACAAGTAAACACCTGTCATAAATCACAGAGATAAGAAAAGAAAAGACAATACTTACCCGACTGAGAATAGGCCACATACATTTAACCTCCAGCTTCATGTTGATAGGAACAAGACAGCCCAGGTGCGAACACTGTAGAACTGAAAAGTTAACAATTACACATATACTGCTACGTTGCCAACTGTATAACAACCAAACAAAAAGAGCATTACTATCAAATCATATTAAAGTTATCTTGAGCCAAGAGGAGAAAGAAGTTACGAAATTGATAAAGTTCCTAAAGGAAATTGATTTATTCAACAAACTAGTCATTATTCCTAATCACAGCAGCTAATCATCATCGTTGCTGCAAAAAAATAAATCAACCGAAAAAATAAACACTATCGAATTAGATACAACGTTAGTAAGTAGAACACCGGCACTGGCCGCCATCTTGAATAATTGTGACTTCGCCTCTGGGACTCTTCAACTTTCACTGCTTTTTTTAAATGACCACGTGGGGATCATATTTTTTCACCCCTATGGTTTCTTTTCGGAGGTTATTTTCAATTCTTGATGAAATTTTCACCCTAATTAGAGCCCTTTTGGTTGTGTTAAGAACCTTTTTGTCAGTTCACTCCTTCTTATGGCTTCTTTTCGGGGACCACTTTTAGCCCCTTGATGGAGTTTTTACCCTAATTTGGTTCTATTAAGAGCCTTTTTGGCAGTTCAGCCCATGCAAGGTAGGCAAATGCGTGCGCACGCAATGTTATGAATGGGGGTCACAAGGTCAGCCCCTTTCACCCGATTAGTTTCTGATTGGTTCTTAGCCCCACCCAGTTTCTGAACTCTGATTGGAGGCTTAAAGCTCTGAAATGGTTATGGTAGAAAATTTAAAATTTTCTAGTAAGGGGCTCTCATGCTAATTTGTAAGACAGTAACATGAACCTGTGTTAGGTCTACGCCCTCTTATCGTGGCCCCCTTGTTGCGAAACTTGAATTTGCTTGTAGGGCTAACTAGTGGTATATGGACCAACGAATATTTTTTCTGTAATAAAGGTAACGTCAGTTAGCGGTAGGACTAATTAGGGTTTGTTTGTGGCGCCATCTAGTGCTGTATAGACTAATAAACATTTTCTGCAATAGAAGTGGATCATGCACGTCACCAATTTACAGTTCAAAAATACTAATTTGGTTTAATTAAGCCCAACCTAGCTTCTGAGCTCTGATTAGAGGCTTAAGGCTCTGAAATGGTTACGGTGGGAAATTTGAAATTTTCTAATAAGGGGCTCTAATGTTAACTTGTAAGACAGCGTCACCTAGCGGTGGGCTAATTAGGGTTTGTTTGTGGCGCCACCTAGTGGTATATAGACTAATGAACATTTTCTGCAATAGAAGTTGAACATGTACGTCTCACTTTCGACTCTTTCTGAAACAAACAAATCAATCAATCAGATCAACAATCAATCAATCAACTAAATCAATCTGAATAAAAACCAGATCATACCTTACATTTTACGAAACCCAACTTATAGTTAAAAAATACTGATTTGGTTTAATTAATTACAGCTTGCTTGCTCAAAATCAGCCACTGTTCAAAATATCAAATTGCTATAACGGAAATAAAAGACAAAAGGTTTTAACGGTTTATTATTACATGCGAATCAATAATTACGAAGTTTAAAAAAAAACAAATACGTACCGCTTAATGCTATTAATTAATTATTTAAAAACTAGCGTAACACCCACACCTTTATCTAATTAACTAAACAAATGGGTAGAGATCGAGTAGAATACGAGCTGATGCTGAGTTGGTTGGTTTATGACAGCCTCCTCGTATAATAATACATTAGAATCTTTATTGACATTTTTGTGAACAATATCAAGTATTATATTCTATTAAAAATAATACACATACCTTCAGATGTGTTTTTCTTTCGACTGTTCTAATAATAACTGTGTTGGAGAACTAAACTACAAATTGAAATATTTTATACAGTTTACTAAACCCGTTTTGTGTTTTTGCTTATGAATAGTTAATATAAAACTGGCTATTGATGTCTCCTATCATTAAGTAATTTGTAGAATGTACATATACAAACCTAATTATCTCTATCACCTTACTGCAACTCGTATTCACCTTTCCCTTTCGAAGACTACTTAGAGCCACCTTATATGAATTTATATAAAACGTGTTTTGTTATTTACAATATACTTGCGGTTATTATTATAAAATAGTTATACAACTGCATTATACATGAACTGGAAAGTAGCAATGAGCCGCCAACATCGTGTTAATTAATGTGTTTACAAATATTTTAAAATTTTGCTACTGCAAAAAATACATTAAGGTGTAAATATTAGATGAAATAATAATAATCATTTCTACTCTGATGCAATAACGCTTTTTCATACAGGCAGATTCTCTATCTAAGCGGTCAGCACCTATGAAAAAATTATGCCTGATTTTTTTTAACGTTCAATTACTCACGCACACAGACACAGAAATTACTTTAAAATAAATAAATGAGCGGCAATTAAGTGAGCAGGTAATTAGAATAGAATAGAATAAAATTTATTGATGTTATACATATAGGTACATATGTTTACACAAGTCACTAACAGAAATAAAATATTTACTAGTTATTAGTATAAGTTAATATTACATTAGTTAAAATTATAATGTCGCATAACAAAATCTAAGAATTCACTTATGCTGTAAAATGCTAAGCGTTTTAAAAATACAGACATAATTCCTTTCAATTTCTTTATTGGGAATGATCTAATTCCAACTGGAAGTTTATTAAACAGTTTGGTTGCCATATGAAATGCAGCCCTTCGCTACAGTTTAAATACTCTCTCTTTGCCAGAGCAGTTACCCCATAATAAAACTGAATAAGCAATAATAGAATCACACAGACCATAATAGGCCGTTCTTGAAGTTTCAGTAGACACACTAACAGTTAAATTACGAAGCACATAGATATTTTTGCTCAATCTTGAGATTAAATGATTGATATGGCAATGCTATCTTAACTTAGAGTCCACATACACTCCTAAGAATTTTATATTATCAGTTTCATTATAAGTATTTACATTAACATAATTCATTTGAGGAGAACCAATTTAAAGCCAACGATTGTGCAGTCTCGCAGTTTTTTCAGATGATATTCAGTTGACATCACAAACAGTAATCAACCCATCATAGCGTAAAATATACTTTGAAACAAGGATAGGTAATCAGAAAAGTCATTTATATAAATTAGAAAAAGTAAAGGGCCTAACACAGATCGCTGAGGTACTCCTAAAGTCACTTGCTTCATTTGCGATTTCCTACCATTCAGAAAGGTCATTAGAAAAGGAAGGAGTCAAAGTGATATCTTTTAAGTTTGTTTATCAATATTGAACTATCTACACAATCGAAGGCCTTGCTAAGGTCCATATACAAAGACATTTGGTATTCACCCTTTTCAAAAAACTGAATAGTAACTTCAATGAAACGAGTACTATTATCTACAGTACTGTGATCCTTCTTAAAGCCACATTGATTTTGGTTAAATGGACTATTATGTTCAAAATATTCTGAAATTCTCATACTTACAGCTTTTTCGACAATTTTGGAAAAAATGGAAGTAGGGATATAGGACGGTAGCTTGAGATGTCATTTGATCGCCTTTCTTGAACAGAGGTAACACAGTCGCAATTTTTAAACAATTGGGAAAAGTTCCTGTGCTAATAACACATGTTTACCAGTATAGTAAGTGGTCTCACAAAATCACTTACATTTCTTTTTATTGCATAGGTACTTAAGCCATATATGCCTTTGCTTTTACTGGTCTTTAAACTCATTATAATATATCTAATTTCAATCAATGTCACCGGTAAGGTAAAAGTTTGTATATAATTGAACATGATATCTATAGGGTCAATGTTTGTCTTAGGAATATCTAGAGCTACTTGTTGACCAATAGAAATAAAATGGTCATTGAAATCATTTGGATTTATGTGACTAGGTAGTATATTCGATTTATTGTGCTTTCGTGCCTTAATTAATTGCCACATGCTCCATGTTTTGTTCTTAGACTGCCGTATAAAATTATCATTTGCCCGTATTCTAGAATTTTTTAATGTACTTTAATCTACGCCAGTGTCATTATGACATATTTATCATCTTCATTTGGGTGTCATTATGGCCTTCATAATAGCACCCAGTGCCATTATGAACTCATAATAACACGCAAATTTTAAACTAAAAAACAGGCAAAAAGAAAGTTGGTTACAACTTTTACTTCATTATAAAATCTTTACCAACATTTATTTATTGTAAACATTAATTATAAAGTCTGTACAATTTGTTAAATTCAGTCCATCAGTGCGTGAAACTCATGTAAAGCACAAAATTGAACCCAAATAATGACGTTGTCAACGTAAAAATTGCAACAATCGACAAGCGCGGTTACTATAACATCGATTAATATGGGCACTTAATAATTTTGAATTTTTATTTACAAAAACGTTTCTGTTATTGTAAACAAATCGAATCTATGCAAAGAAAATCTATTTGGACTGGCGTAGATTAAATTTTGAATGATACACGTTCGATATGAACTTCGTAACGAAACTTGTGTAAATAAACCACTCGGATAACGCCTCGTGGTTTAACTTTACACGCGTTTCATTATGACGTTCATATCGAACTAGTATCATTAATAACTATTATAGTTATTATGCAAAATAGGTAATTCGTCTGTTTTGTATGCATCGTACAACGTTTTTAACAGTTTTAAACGATCTCTCATTTCAATTTGAACTTTAGAGAACTAATTTACTCCATTATTATAAGTTTTTGTTAGGAACGAATAAGTTTAAAGGTAAATATGTAATTAAAAATTATTATTATTATTATTATTATTAATTCTACCTCTTCTGCCGCCCCCTTCTTTCTTTTTCTTAGTTTGAGAGTCTTGTTAAAAATTATTATTAATTTTATTAAATACGTAAGTAAAAAGTTTACCTCGAGTAGGATTTGAACCTACATATTTAGAATTTACATCAGTTCTACATACATAAAGACAAAATTTACATCGATTGGGACTTGAAACTTGATGGCGCAGTTGGTTAGCGCGGTACTCTAGCAAAGTACAGGTCGTAGGTTCAAATCCTACTCGAGGTAAACTTTTTACTTATGTATTTAATATCAGCATCAGTAACATTTTCCAAAAAAATTTTAAATAATTCATTTGCATTTTAATTGCTCCTTCTAAAATCCTACTGAAGTTACTTAATATATTACGCATGTAAGAAAACCCCTTTTCTGTTAGAAGTCGACACTTTTTGTTTTACATTTATGTTATTCATACCTGCACAGTTTATCGAGATACTCACACCTAAACGATCTGATAAGTTTGCGTCTACTATATCTACTTTATAGTCTTCGTATGAGAAATTAATAGAAACATTATCTATACAATTCTGCCTCGTGTTGCTTGAAAAACAGTCCGCGAGAATACATACATACAACATAAATCAATCAATTCTCTACTATTCTGATCTGCAACATTAAAACACACATTAAAATCACCTAAAAGCATACATTTTTTTGACATTTTAAATTTATTCAACACATTATCTATTCTATTTAAAAAAGTACTGCAATCGCCTGAAGGAGATCTGTAAACATATAAGATGATATTAAATTTTACATAGTGTACAGTGCATATTTCGCAGTGCTTCTCAATAGAGTAAGCATTGATATGGTTAAGAGGTTTGAAGTCAATATCTTCTTTTAGCAACAACAGAACACCCCCATGAATTGAATAGGAAACTGTATTTCATGCATTAATTTTAAAACTTTCACATTCCAAATTGGTTAACCGATGTTCACTAATAGCAATGAGGGAATAATTTCGCGATTTATATATTTCTTCTAGAACTTTATTGCGAATGCACTACATGTTTATATAAAACAGATTTAATAGATTTTTATTAGATAGACATACATCTAACTTCTTCTTTTTGTGTTGCACTACTTTATCCGAACGTCTTAAATCATATCGTACATCTAACCCTTCCCCATTTGACTGCTGCGGGAATGAAAAAAACAGTTAACGTTCCCGTTGACCATAATGATGGCTCCATTAATTTAGGTCCATCCACTCCATCTACAGTAACTTTAAAGGAACTGTAGTGTTAGACATTACAAATTATATATACATCAAATTATTTGTTAATGCACGATGCGCGTGTTGGTTTTAGTAAATATTTAAAGGACATCAACAAAATAGGATTATCTTGATGTTAAAAGATAAGCACGATGAAGCACAGTAGAACATACAGTGATTACAGGTTTCTTTTTCACCGAAAATTTTTCTGCAATAGAAGTTGATCATGCATGGATCTCTCTTGTTACGGAACTCTTAATTAAAACAACTAAACTACTAAAAACGATTTTATTTATCAGAGTAGAATGGTTGAAAAACAAGCATTATACAGTAATTTGGTTATCTGATCATTTATAACTGAACATGTAGTGAGAAACTTATTTACCAAATCAAGCATTGGTAAATTATTTCTCATTAGTAGCGAAACCATCCAGAATTATTCTCAGGGAAACGTAAATGGTAATCTAGCGGAGTTCGTCCAAAGGAATCAAAATATTCCCCATTACCATTCTCGTCAATGTAGATAGCAGTTCAATGCTGATCTGGTTTGTTGCTGGATCCGAGTTCACAATAATTGCGCAAGGTCTAGGTGCGTGTTGTAGTAGCTGATTACAAGCACATACAAGTCGAAACACATTCTTGTGGAATCGATTTCAAACATTTCAACACTTGTACCGCGTACACCTTTGGCGTTGGTATGCGCCCAGTCTTGCAGTAGTAATGCATTTTCCAGGGCGCACATAGGCTCCTCGATCTTATGGTTATACGCCTTTACCTTCTTTTTCAATTTTTTAATCGACGGACAGCCAGACTCGTCCAAATTTAGTATAGGTCTATTATGGAATCTTAAAAACTGCTGTTTTTCACTACCCTTAACGTGAGTTTTGTTAAAAGGCAGCAGAGTTCTTATCAGATCCTCTTGGAAATAGTTGTACGGCACATACCCTGACCGCCATTTCAAGCCGTGCTATTTATCTAAATACCTTATCTGTCTTGACAAGGACTTTGTTATAAAATAATCTCGAGGTGGCTTTGTCAGCATCAGCAGTAACGAACATATGTAATCACGACAATTTCTTTCGGTATTAATTCGTTATCATATAGGTAAAATTTTGCGACGTGAGGCATTCGGCGACCCCACTCCAATCCTCCCCGAACATAACGAGATTGTAAGACAGGTGTAGGGCGTCGCAACCTGTCCTTGGGTCTTCACCCCTTGTGATCGGAACTTGTTCGTGGCGGAAAACTGGAATTTTTATTGTAAGGGGCCCAATGCTAACTTGCAAGACAGGTTTAGGGCTGCGCAACTTGCTCTCGGGGCTTTACCCCCTGGTCCCGGCAGGTTATGGATAGAAATTTGAATATGTAATGTAATAAGGAGTATAATTCTGACTTGTAAGACAGATGTAGGGCTTAGAAACTTACTTTCAGTTCCTCACCCCTCCACCAAAAATTTTAATTTTTTGTGGCGCCATCTATGAGAAGAAATTTGAATTAGTATTATAATAAGGAGGCCTAATGCTAACTTATAAGACATACATAGGGATTCGCAACTTGCTTTCGGGTCTTAGCCCCTGGTCCCTTGGCGGGAAATTTGAATTTGAATTTGTATTTAAGTGTTTATATTCTGATTACTTGTTGCGAGAAATTTGAACTTGTAATAGAGTAAACAGTAAACATTGGCTAGCGCCTCTATTATAGTAAATATTTGTTAGTTTAAAAATATACCACTACATGGTGGCCCAAACAAAACCCTGATTAGTCCTAGAAATATAACGCCAGGTAGTGTCTCCTTTATTACAGAAAAAATGTTCATTATCCCATACACAACTAGATGACACTAATTCAAATTTCCCAACGAGGGGCCACGAGAGTAGAGTGCAGGCCCTAACACAAGTTCCTATGTCTGTCTTATAAGTTAACAACAGGCTCCTTATTAGAATACAAGTTCAAAAGTCTCGCAATAAGTAATCAGAATATAAACACTTAAATACAAATTCAAATTCAAATTTCCCGCCAAGGGACCAGGGGCTAAGACCCGAAAGCAAGTTGCGAAGCCCTATGTCTGTCTTGTAAGTTAGCATTAGGCCTCCTTATTATAATACAAATTCAAATTTCCCCTCCTAAATGGCGCCACAAACAAATTAAAATTTTTGGTTGAGGAGCGAGGACGTGAAAGTAAGTTTCTAAGCCACACATCTGTCTTACAAAGTTAGCATCATACCCCATATTACATTACAAATTCAAATTTCCAGCCATAAACTGCAGAGACTTAAATACAAATTCAAACTCAAATTTCCCGCCAAGGGACCAGGGGACACAGCCCCGAGAGCAAGCTGCGCAGCCCTACACCTGTCTTACAAAGTTAGCATTAGGCCTATAATACAAATTCCAGTTTTCCGCAGAGGGTACCACGACAATACAAGAAGCTCCACGAACAAGTTCCGATCACGGCAAGGGGCGAAGACACCTGTCTTACAATCTCGTTATGTTCGGGGCGGATTGGAGTGGGGTCGCCGAAACAGTCTTCGCTGAAAGCCTCGCATCGTAAAATTTTACCTATATCATAACGAATTCATACCGAAAGAAATTACCGTGATTACAGATCATAGTTCGTCACTGCTGATGCTGATAAAGCCACCTCGAGATTACTCTATAACAAAGCCCTTGTGAAGACAGATAAGGTATTTAGAGGATAAATGTCACGGCTTGAAGTGGCGGTCAGGGTATGTGCCCCACAACGATTTCCGAGAGGAGCTGATAAGAATTCTGAGGCCGCTTAACACAATTCACGTTAAGGGTAGTGAAAAACAGCAATTTTTAAGATTCCTTAATAGACCAATACTAAACTTGGACAAGACTGGCTGTCCGTCGATCAAAAATTGAAAAAGGAAGTAGAGGCGTGTAATTGTTTAAACCATAAGATCGAGGAGCCTATGGGCGCCCTGGAAAACGCATTACTATTGCAAGAGGCATTCCAACACCAAAGATGCATGCGGTACAAGTGCTGAAATATTTGAAATCGATCCCCAGCCCCAAGAATGTGTTTCGACTTGTATGTGCTTCTAATCAGCTACCGCGACAAGCACCTAGACCTTGCGCAATTATTGTGAACATAGATCCAGCAAACAAACCAGGTCAACATTGGACTGCTATCTACATTGACGAGAATGGTAACGGGGAATATTTTGATTCCTTTGGACGACACCCGCTAGGTTACCATTTACGTTTCTCTAAGAAGAATACTAGATGGTTCCGCAACAACAAAACGACTCTGCAGGATTACTATTCGGATGTGTGGACATTATACGATA
This sequence comes from Vesta saturnalis, assembly GCA_036346205.1. NCBI lineage: Eukaryota > Metazoa > Arthropoda > Insecta > Coleoptera > Lampyridae > Vesta > Vesta saturnalis. The sequence continues at coordinate 2,136,519 of JARFJB010000317.1, read as the reverse complement.
ATATTCTTGGTGGGTGCGTGCGTGCGTGCGTGCGCGCATTCGTGCGTGCGTGAGTGAGTACGGTGTGTGTGTGTGTGTGTGTGTGTGTGTGTGTGTGTGAGTAATTGAACATATAAATAAATCGGGCATATTTTTTTCGAATGTATAGGTGCTGACCGTTTAGATAGAGAATCTGCCTGCATATAAAAGCGCTATTGCATCAGGGTAGAAATGGTTATTGTTATTTCACCTAATATTTAGGCCTTAATGTATTTTTTGCAGCAGAAAAATTTTAAAATATTTGTAAACACATTAATTAACACAATGTTGACGGCTCATTGCTACTTTACAATAGTACAGTAATAATGATAACCGCAACTAAAAACAGTTTTATCATATAGGTGAAATCCTTCAAATGTATGTTGTAAATAAAACATCGGTTATATAAATTCATATAAGGTGGCTCTAAGTAGTCTTCGAAAGGAAAAGGCAAATACGAGTTGCAGTAAGGTGATAGAGCTCATTAGGTTTGTATATTTACATTCTACAAATTACTTAATGATGGGAGAAACCAATAGCCAGATTTATATCAACTATTCATCAGTAAAAACACAGGCAGGTTTAGTAAACTATAAAATATTTCAATATTCAGTTTAGTTCTCCAACACAGTTATTATTAGAACAATCGAAAGAAAAACACATCTGAAGGTATGCGGATTATTTTTAATGTATGTATATTTTACTTGATACTATGAAAATGTAAAGTTTCACCATTATCACACATAATAGAATACTTATCCTTTTTGGGTTTTTTAAATGGTGTATTTTAAATTATACAATCTAAACGTTTCGATAACACTTACAGTTATCTTCGTCAGTAGTAATATTTGTTAAAAATTGTTAAAGATGTTGTAAACAATTTTGTCAAAGTTGAAAAATTCAAACATAAACATCAGCCTGCTATCAACATAGCAGTTTGAGGAACGTATAAAGCCAACTATATAATTAAATTTTAGTAAAGAATAACTAGGTCATTAAAAATTAAATATTGTTAATCTGCCTTAAAAATAAAGAACTCTCTCTACGGCGAAAGCTAACAATGAAATTTGTCAGCCAAAAAACACATTTAACAAAATTTAATCAAATTATAATGTAAGTGTAAAGTTCAATTTGCAAATGATAGAAACATTCACAAATTTAAACATCACATTAAATAAAATAATCTATTTAAATCCAACAAAGAGATATCTTTATAAATAAGTGTGTGTTATTAACAATGAAAAGCACAATGCAGAACGTTTTTTGTAATTTTTAATTTTAATTTTAATCTTAATTTTAACTACTTATGTTAAATTATAGTGCTGTGGTAATTTAACATATAATTGGTAAAGCATTTGCTTCAAGGTCTGGGAAAAATACAGCAAAAAACCTACCACATACCAAAAGTTAAAATTAAAATCAAAATTAAAACGTATCATTATGCTTTTTTTTTAAATTATAAGATGCCAAAACCTATTTAAACGGAGATTTTCTTCTTGTCTGTTAAAATTATTAGGGTGTTTATATATTTCAATAGCTTCACATTGTAAACGAACATAATAATGAGTTTGTCTTGACAATATTTCCATATTGTCAAATTGAATGTCATGATTTAGATTATTCAGGGCATGGTCAGCCACAGCAGACCTCTCTGGTTGACCTACAAAATCGCATATGCTCTTTACGTCTTGTATCAAAGCTACGTTTTGTGGTTCCGATGTATACTTTTCCACATGAACAAGATAACTTATACACTCCGGAATATGATAAAGCGTTTGACACATCTTTAGGTGATCTTCAGTGTTCTTTAATTTTTCTTGTAGATTTAAAAATAGTCCTAATGCCATATTTAATTGGGATTTTTTCAATTCTATTTGTAACATTAGCTATAAAAGGAAGAAAAGCGGTACCAACATGAAGAACTGGTTTTTCTTTAAGGTTACGCCTAGGAGGTGTAATAACATTATTAATATCTGTAAGTGAACATCCATTACTTTGTAAGGATTTTGTTAAATATTTATATTCATCCTTCAAAAATTCAGGGTCACAAATACGTTTTGCTCGATCTACTAAAGATTTAATTACACCAATCTTTTGACGTGGATAGTGGTTGGATAATTTATGAAACTATCTATCAGTGTGTGTCGGCTTTCTGTAAACCTTAAAAGATAGTGAATTATTATTTTTAGATATTAATATGTCAAGAAATGGTAAACGTATTTTGTGTATTTTGTAACGCTAATGTTTCAAATTTTTCCATATAAAAATTATCTATAACAGGACCAAGGGGACTATCCATTGCTACACCTTCAATCTGTTCATAAAATTTACTATTCCACTGAAAGTAAGTTGTAGTAAGACAGTGCTGAAAAAGAATGGTTATGTCCTTTGGAAAAAGATGATCAATGTATTCAACAGTTTCTTTTAGAGGCACTTTTGTAAAAAGTAAAACAACATCAAAACTAACAATTATATCACACTCTTCAACTTTGAAACTATGCACTTTTTCAACAAAGTCGGCAGAAATTTTAACGTAATCGGGTGTTTTTCCTATATGAGGTTGTAATAAAGATGTAAGATGTTTTGCAAGGCTATATGCTGGAGAACCAATTGCACTAACAATAGGCCTTAAAGGAATATTAGGTTTATGAATTTTTGGTAAACGATATAGTTTTGGTGAAATAGCTTCAGAGTTAGTTAGTTTCTTTTTTATTTCTTCAGGAATAGATGATAATTTAATCAGCTCTTTAGTTTTTAAAATAAACTTTTTTGTTGGATCTTTTGGTATTTCACGATAAGTTTCTGGTCCCAACAATTGTTCTATCTTAATGTTATAATCGTTCATATTTAATATAACAGTTGCATTACCTTTATCTGATTTTAATATTATTATACTTTCATTGCGTTTAAGATCAAGTAAAACACGTCGTTAACGAAAGGATAAGTTGCTCTTTGGAGGTTTTGTTTTACGTAATATGTTAACGGTGTTATATCTAACTTAATTAGCAGCATCAAAAGGTAATAATTTAATGGAGTTTTCGATATTGGAAATTGTATCTCCAAAAGGTTTTACTCTTGGTGTTATCGCAAAATTTCCTCCTTTAGAAAGCGATTCAATAGCATAATCTGAAACAACATTATCAGAAAGGTTTATAACTGTCTTTTTATAATCAATAGATGGTCTATTATTTTGTTGTTTGTATAATTTCTTAAATTTTTCTTTTTGACGTTGACATGAGATCTCAAAATTTATTTTCATAGATTTAAACGTTATAGAATTAATTTTATCCCAATCTTCTTTATTCAATATAGATGAAATCTCTAAATGTAAATATAAAAGATTTTTATATTATAAAAAAACCCAAAAAAGATCTGTATTTTACTTGATACTGTTCACAAAAATGCCAATAAAGGTTTTAATGTGTTATCATAGGAGAAGGCTGTCATAAGCCAACCAACCAACTCTGCATCAGCTCTTATTTTACTCGATCTCTACTCATTAGTATTATGCAGTACGTATTTGGTGGTATTAAACTTCATAGTTATTGATTTGCATGTAATAATAAACCGTTAAAACCTTGTCTTTTATTTCCGTTATATCAATTTGGTATTTTGAACAGTGGCTGATTTTGAGCTACCAAGTTGTAATTAATTAAACCGAATCAGTATTTTTGATCTGTAAGTTGATTTTCGTAAACTGTAAGGTATGATCTGGTTTTTATTGAGATTGATTTAGTTGATTGACTGATTGATTGATCTGACTAATTGACTTGTTTGTTTGAGAAAGAGCCGAGAGAGATGTGCATGATCAACTTCTATTGCAGAAAATGTTCATTAGTCTATATACCACTAGATGGCGCCACAAACAAAACCTAATTAGTCCTACCGCTTAGTGACACTACCTTTATTACAGAAAAAATATTCATTAGTCCATACACCACTAGATGGCCCTACAAGAAAATTCAAATTTCGCAACAATGGGGCCACGACAAGAGAGTGCAGACCTAACACAGATTCTTATAGTTGTGTTACAAGGTAGAGTTAGAACCCCTTATTAGAAAGTTTCAAATTTCCCACTGTAACCATTGCAGAGCCTTAAGCCTCCAGTCAGAGCTCAGAAGCTGGGTGGGGCTAAGAACCAGTCAAAAACTAATAAGATCAAAGGGGCTGTCCTTAGGACTTCCATTCAGAACATTGTATGCGCACGAATTTGCCTACCTTCCAGGGGCTCAACTGCCAAAGAGGATCTTAATACAACCAGATTATGGTGAAAATTCCATCAAGGGGCTGAAAATGGCCCCCGAAAAGAAGCCATGAGGAGTAGTGAACTGACAAAAAGGTTCTTAACACAACGAAAAGGGCGAAAATGGCTTCCGAAAAGAAAAGGGGTGAAAAAATACGATCCCCACATGGGCATATAAAATAAAAGTGAAACTTAAAGTGTACCAGAGGTGACGTCACAAAAATCCAAGATGGAAGCAAGTGCCGGTGTTCTACTTTCGTAACTCCAAGCGAATCAGAACTTATGAACGAGGAAAGTAGAGGAGAAAAACGAAAAACTGTTTTAAGCAGAACTGAATCCACAGATTCTAGTGTAGCTTCCGTCGACGAAACAACACTAGAACAAGCAAAAATCCAAAAAAGGATGGCCTAAAGGAAAACCCAGAAGGTCCACTAGTCAAGATATTGTCATACATAACTAGTCTTTTTATTTTACACTGTTTTGTTTATATACTTATACTAGATTTATATTATTAAATTTACGTAATTTTAATTAAATATTGTACTTACTTACAACAGCAATTTAGTCAAACCTACTATGTCATACCTATAATGGATACACTAATCCAATGGAATATGAATGGATGTAACGCACACCGACCTGAGTTGCAACTGATAATAAGTGAAGAGGATCCATATTGTCTATGCCCTCAAGAAACTCATTTAAAACTAACAGATGTTCTCAATCTAAAAGGATTTAACATATTGCGAAAAGACATAACCCCCACCTCCAGAGCTAGAGGTGGTGTAACCGTAGCCACAAAAAATGGAATAAATTTGACAACTAACTTACAAGCCGTAGCAATAAAAATCAACATCCCTCTAAACAGCTCGATATGTAACATTTACTTACCAGATGCACCTTGGAGTATAGAAGATATTCAAAACGTTGTCGAACAGCTCCCATTACCTGCGCTGATTGTTGGAGATTTCAACTCACATAATCCAATTTGGGGTTCCTCTAAACTAGACAATAGAGGAAAGCTAATAGAGCAGATAATTAATGATGGTTTAATATTCCTGAATCATGGTGATGGAAGCTATCTAAACAACAACGTTCTCTGCCATTGGTTTATCGTTATGTTCACCTACTCTTGCACACAATCTGAACTGGACAACATTGAACGAACAACTATACTCAGACCATCATCCCATAAAAATTGAAATCGCACCCTCTATTATTCAACAATCTAATCCAAAATGGAACCTTAAACTATCTAACTGGGAAAAATATATCAAAACATCCGTCATACCAGAGTCAAACCTACGTATTGACATAAGTGTGAGAGAAACTACAAATGCACTAATAAACGCAGCTGAAAGATGTATTCCTAAAACCTCAAGGAACTATAACAAAAACAAGTCCCATGGTGGAATGAAGAAGAGACAAGCAATCAAAGAGAAAAAACAGCATTAAGTAAATACAAACATCAACCTGCACAATTCAACATGATTACGTTCAAACAAAGTAGAGCCAAGTGCAGATGAACAATTAGAAGAAACAAAAAAGAATCATGGAAAACTATGAAACAATTACATCGGAAATATGGAAAAAAGCAAAGCAATTTCAGGAAAAACAAACAAAATACCAATATACAGCATTGTACATGAAGGCGTTATTTACAGTAACAACGACGATACGAGTATAGTAAGAATAATTGGCAAAAACCACGAAAAACTGAGTAGCACAAGCAATTATGAAATAACATTCCAACCACTTACGTAAATGAATCGAATGATATTATTTTTGACGACACTCTAGTAACGAACCCTACAACATACCCCTCACACTGCATTAACTACTCCACCATTAGAATATTCGAAGGAAAGCGCGACTAGGCACGATCAGATAACGTACTCAACGATAAAGTACTCAAAACCCACAGAAAAACTCAACATCCTAAAAATCATATTCGGATAGATGGCAGATTCCCTAATGAATGGAAGTTATCTAAAATTATCACGATACCAAAAAATAATGCGAACATTAGATCAACGTCAAACCTACGACCCATTTCGCTCATGAGCTGCTTATTAAAACTATGAGAAAATGGTCACCAGACTTACATGGGTACTAGAAAAATACAACTTGATAGATAAATATCAAGTAAGCTTACGAAAATATCATGCGATAACAGATCAACTCGTAATACTGGAAAATTCTATCCAAGATTCATTTGCAAATAGTAGCCACTTGGTAGGTGTATTTTTCGATATCGAAAAGGTCTTCCATACTACAAACAGATTTGGAATACTAAGACAATTACACCAATGGAAACTCAGAGGTAACCTACCAAACATCATAAAAGAGTCTATGAACAACAGATCCTTCCAGTTGAAGGTAAATGGAGCAGAAATATGTTCCCAAGAAAACGGAATACCCCAAGGTTGTCCATTGAGCGTAACACTGCTTATAGTGGCAATCAGTAATATTGTAAGCGGCATTGATGGAAAAGTTCAGTACTGTTTGTATGTGGATGATTTGGCAATTCTCTATTCACATGCAAATATCCAAAATATACAAAATAAGCTACAAAATGTGATAAACGTAATACAGCACAACGCACAAAGGAAGTGTTTCAATTCTCACAAAACGAAATCGATCCATTTTTGCCGTCTACGGACTGAACATGAAAACACACCTAAAACTAAACAAACCTATACAATGCCAAAAATCTGTAAAATTTCTTGGCGTTACATTTGACACCAAATTAAGATGGAAGGAATGTGTAGACGAACTCATCACAAAATGCAAACTAGACTTAAATGTAATGAGATGCTTATCTAATATAAACCGGAGATGTCATGGGAACACATTACTTACAAGAGTAAAATACAAAGTATGAGTGACTATGGCGGTAGATGCTATGGATCTGCACGCACATCTCGACTGAACCAGCTAGACATAATCCAATATCAGTGTATAAGATTAGCAACAGGTGCATATCGTACAAGGTCACTACAATCAATGCGCTTTGATACAGGAATAGAACTACTTAAGCTGAGGCGAGTATTAGTCAACTACGTTACCAAAATACATGCAAAAGGTTCTCACCCCTGCTTCAAGACCTTTTACGAGAGCAACAATTAAATATACGACACTCGCCGAACAATAACCAGACCAACAAGGATTAGATACAACGAAATACAGCAAAACCTTATCACCACAAGAACTATTCGCATAGAGTATCATGAACATCCGCCATAGAACTACAAACCTCCAATTATACAGACAGGAAAAAAAGAGAAGGGTAACAAGGAAATTTCAAAACGTAAACACTATGCCAGATTTCCTATCGGTTATAGAATCTCTAAAAAACCTGTTCACTGAAAGCCAGTTCAGCAAAATTTTAATGTCTCAGTTGCACCATCTAAATTCACTAAGTAAAAAATCGTGATACTGTGGACCCCATCACACCTGAACATGAAAGGAAACGAATTAGCTGATAAATATGCAAAATCTGCAGCAACAGAGACATAAATACATCAAACGCCGCTACTATGCTCACATCTCATACAAAATAATAAGCGAATATTTAAAATATCATATCATACAGTCCCTTGAGCATAGAAGGATGGTTTTAGTTCTTTCTCTGTATTATCGTTATTACAACGGCTATTGTGCTGGTGAATTAATTCATTGATACCATCTCCGGCTATCTTTGCGAGAAACACTCCGTTCGCTCATTCACATCATCAGTATGCAGTACAAATCTCCACTTGTCGTACCAAACGGGCGCAATCCACATTTTTCTACGCGGCTTCTAAACTCTGGAATGATCTCCCTAGTTCCTGTTTTCCTCTTACTTATGATATGGGAAAATTTAAGGTAGCTGTTCATAGGCATCTATTGGCAATTCATTATCCCTCTATCCATCCTCCTAAGTGTTCCTGAGTGCTTTAGCACGATAGGCCTTATTTAGCCTGTTCAGGTCCACAATCATAAAAAAAAAAATCATGGAAAAACCAATGGGAAATTAAGACAGATCAAGACAACTGCGGGTGCTTGGAAGCACGGCACAGAACTAAATCGTCGAGAGAATGTCATTTTATGCCGTATCCGATTGGGACACCCTAATATCACACACTCGTACATATTTGAGAAAACCAGACAAAGACAACATGTGGATTATGCAACACACCACTTACAATACGTCATATTATATGTGAATGCTTAGAACATTGTGAAGTACGAGAAAGAATTGGCCTTCCTATAATGATGGAAAATATATTTAGCACTGAATAATAATAATAATAATATTAATAATAATAATAATAATAATAATAATAATAATAATAATAATAATAATAATAATAATAATAATAGTAATGGGGAGTAAAGTCGAACCAGCACCTCCACGTGGTACTCCCCGGGTAACGCTAACGCTGGTCGCTTGTCGTTCGTCTTCGTCTGTTTGTCTGTCTTGGTCCTAGTCTATTGTTTTTTGTCCCCTGTGGGCTCGGGGGAAGAATCGACTCACTCCCGTCCTGGAGATCGTAAGAGGCGAACCATGGACCCACGCGTTTGCCGTACGTGGCGTCCCGTAAGGGGGAAAAGGGGATCCTGGCAGTTGAGGGTGAGGAGCGTCCACCCAACACGCTGCTTTGGCCCTGGCTTCCCTGTAGTCGGGCGGTCCCCTCCTAGCCATGGGGGATCAATCGGCTTGTCGGCTCTTTGGCCTCCTACTTCTTTCTACCTTTTATGCCTTTTTTCCATTCTTTCATACTTACTTTTCAGTCTCCTCTTGTTATTCTTCTTCCTCTTTCTATATCTTCCTTCTTCGAGTCGACGTTGGCAAGTCTTTGCGAGGTAGATTAGCGCTCGCTGGATCTCAACTCGGGAGGCTATACTTTTCAAGTATCCCTGGCGTTCACATCGGTTCACGATGTTGTCGTCCCATTTGAGGCTCCGTGGAGGGTGGGAGCTTGGAAAATGAAATTATTGTTATTCTTATGGATAATTTACGCGTTAATAATAGGGGTTTGGTAGTTTCCCCACAAATAACTACCGATAACGATAATCGACCCGGCGACGAACAGGCAAACCCTATGGTGATGGTCGAGGATACATCGAAAACATCCTCAATTTTACATAATACCCCGTCGGGTGTTAAAAAAAGAAACATTGGGCCCGTTGGTTCAAACCCCGGAAATTTTAAGGCATCTCTGCCAAGATTTATCTTAGTGAAACGTTTAGACAGCGATTTTTTGAAGGTTAACCCTTTTCTTATAGCCCGAGGTATTAAAGAGGTTGTGGGGAAGGTTCGTTCAGTAAACAAAACAAAGGAAGGTTTGTTAGTGGAAACTTTCACCGATCGACAAACAAATACGTTGTTAAATCTTAACCAATTTATTGGTTATAGCGTTACTACGTATCCCCATGGCACCTTAAACTATTCTAAAGGTGTCATTACATGCTCAGATCTGTTGAATTGTACAGTAGACGAAATTAAGGAAGAATTGTCACCTGCGGGTGTAGTAGAAGTGAAACAGATGACGACACGAAGAGATGGTAATGTAATAGGAACGGCTTCATTTCTTTTAACGTTCGCCGCTACCTACCTACCCGAGAAAGTTAATATTGCATTTTACAGTCTGCCCGTTCGTCAGTATGTACCTCAACCATTAAGATGTTTTCGATGTCAAAAATTCGGGCATACATCAACTAATTGCCGACAGATCCAAGTCTGTATCTGCGGCAAAGCTATCCATGATGGTCAACCGTGTGAACTTCCCATGGTTTGCATTAACTGTCAAGGGGGACATTCAGCACGTTCCACCAACTGCCCGATATATAAGCGTGAAACTGAAATTCAGCGAATCAGAACGGAGAAGAGAATTAATTATGGCGAAGCAAAGTCCGAATTAATGCGAATTAGGCCGCAGATGTTTACAGCATCTTACGCTGCCGTAATGGCACCCAAAATAGACAATGTTGTTAACGTGGAATCAATTGTTAAAGCCATTCTTCCAGAAATAAGCAAGCTGGTCACAGAAGAAATAGGTGATTTAAAGCAAGCTCTAGAGCAAGTTAAATCCTCCATTGTTGACCCACCTAAACATCTTTCTATATCTGCTCTAGAAGTCCAGTCCACAGATCATATTACTGGATCTACAAACTTTGTTCAGCCCTCACCGCCTTTAATTCCTGCTGATGAGGCAAAATCAAGTATAATGGACGTGGAAACCGTAAACGAAAAACGGAAAAGAATCGAAGCATCTTCGTCTGTTACCACGTCGCCTACGCATTCGGTGCGGTCCAGCCTGGAGTCAATTGACGAAGCTGTTTTAAAAGAGGCAACGAAGAAAAAGAAAGGTTGGCCTAAGGGCAAAGCAAGAGGGCCCAGAAAAGATAATACGTGATACATCTCTGTGATAAACCTAACCTGTGATAACTAACTGTGATATTTTATACTTACGTATACATTTTTGTTTGTTTTTCGTCTAAATACGTCATTTTATTTATTTATTTTAACTAACTGTGATATTTTATACTTACGTATACATTTTTGTTTGTTTTTCGTCTAAATACGTCATTTTATTTATTTATTTACTTTTATCTTTAAGTGTGTCTATATGCACCTTTAACATGCTGTTAATTTCCGTATATTTTATTTATATACTTTTATTTATTTATTTATATTCTATCTATTTATGTTTATTTGTTCAGAGAGTACTACCATATAACATAGTTTCACATTCAATTCTGAAACAAATAATATAGTGCAGTGGAACTGTAATGGGTGTATCCATCATTACTGTGAATTAAAACTTCTACTCTCTGAGACAGAACCGATGTGCGTTTGTTTACAAGAAACGCATTTTAGACCTGGTCAGCCATATTCACTCAAGGGTTACACTGCGATAAGGAAAGATGCAGATCCTAATGTAAGATCTAGTGGAGGAGTCGCAGTGATGGTTAGAAACGATGTAAAATTTACAGAACTCCAGCTGAATACAGCGCTACAGGCTGTAGCTATTCGTATTTCAATACCTATGTCCATCACTATATGCAATATTTACCTTCCTAATGCTAATTGGCAAATCCAAGACATAGAAGCAATTGTATTTCAACTACAGGCCCCTTTTATATTGATGGGTGATTTCAATTCACACAACCCTCTCTGGGGATCATCGCAACGAGATGCACGAGGTCACCGAATCGAACAACTTCTGGATAGAGATAACTTGGTGTTACTTAATACTGGCGCCCCAACTTATTTTAATGCAAGGTCCAGAAGTTTTTCTGCTATAGACTTATCGATCTCCTCGGCTGGGCTTGCTTCGCGACTCAGTTGGGTAGTTGCCGATAATCTTTATGGTAGCGATCACTTTCCTATCGTCATTTCCACGAACGATACAAAGGCACAAAAAATCTCGACCTCGCCGATGGATCACGGCCAAAGCGGATTGGCAAGTCTTTAAACAACGCCTCTCTCTTCCTAATATTGTTGATAACCTGGAACAGAACGTCGATGACCTTACCAACGCTATCTTACAAGCAGCACAAGAAACAATGCCTCTAACTAGCAATGTACCATTGAAACGTGCGGTTCCTTGGTGGAATCCTCAAGTTAAAGACGCAATTGAAAATAAAAAGAGAGCGTTTAATAGATTTCGTAGGCATCCATCAGACGAAAATATGATTGCTTTTAAAAGAGCAAGAGCCCAAGCCCGCCGTATCACTTTACAAAGTAAGAGATCAACTTGGAGTGAATATGTGTCTTCTCTATCTGCAACTGCAAATACTAAAGAAGTATGGCAGAAAATTAAAGCGATATCCGGTACTAAAAGCACTACGTATCCTACAGGTTTGCTACAAAATGACGGCTCTCTCACTACTAATCCGTTAGAGATGGTGGAATCGTTGGCATTACAATTCGAAACTATAAGTAGTACACAAAACTATGAACAAACTTTTCTAGTTCAGAAGTCTCAAGAAGAAGTGGTTCTTGATTTCAGAACGCCCGAATCCTGCGACTATAACTTACCTTTTTCTATTCGCGAATTAGAGTATGCTATAAATCACTCAAACGCATCGGCCCCTGGTCTGGATTCAATCAACTACGAAATGATTCAGCATCTAACCCCTGCATTCAAATTTCTCTTGCTGACCATATTCAACAAAATCTGGACGAAACATACTTACCCAACTCAATGGAAGGCAGCAATTATTGTCCCTATCCTAAAAGAAGGCAAAGATCCTCTGCTCACATCTAGTTACAGGCCTATCAGCCTTACCTGTTGTTTGGGTAAAATTTTAGAGAAATGGTCAGTAACAGATTAAGGTGGGTACTTGAGTCTAAAAGCTAATAGTTCCACACCAGGCAGGATTTCGAAAGCATCGGGCGACGACGGATCAACTGGTGTACCTGGAAAACGAAATTCAAAATTCTTTCCAACAGAGACAGCATACAGTAGCGGTGTTTTCGATATCGATAAGGCATACGACATGACTTGGCGGTATGGTATTCTGCGCAAATTATATAATTGGGGAATACGTGGCAATTTACCGCTATTTATATCGTCCTTCATGAACGATCGCACATTTAGAGTTCGAGTGGGAGATTCCTATCTGCTATTAGGATACTCGAAAATGGTGTGCCACAGGGATCCACACTAAGCGTGATGCTATTCGCAGTTGCCATTAACGACATAACGTCGTCTGTTGATGCTACTGTTGGAAAATGTTTATATGCAGACGATCTCACTATCTTTCTTTCTGGACCCACGATCGGATACGTCAGTCGAAAGTTACAGGACGCAATAGACCGTGTCGTTTTAAATGCAGAAGCAAGCGGCTATAAGTTTGCTAGAGACAAAACGTACTGCGTACACTTCTGCAGACTTCGAAGGCCTCATTACGACCCTCTTCTATATATAAACGACAATCCGGTACGGTGTAAAAGTTCTGCGAAATTCTTGGGATTAATATTCGATACTAAACTCTCCTGGCACGAACATGTCCAAAAACTTGTAATTAAATGTAAATTAGCGTTATGTGTTGTCAAATGTCTAGCAAATACTAAATGGGGAGCTGATCCTGATGTTCTGATAAGGGTATATCGGTCCTTGGTATTGTCTAGGATTGAATACGGCTGCGTAGTATATGGCTCCGCCCGGAAATCTTTGTTGAAGCGTTTGGACCCTATACACCATTCGGGACTTAGATATTCTATAGGAGCCTTTCCAACAAGTCCCATAGTAAGCATATGCAGTGAAACTGGAGTTCCACCTTTAGCAGTAAGGTTCCAAACGTTACTACTAAGTTACATGGTTGGAGTTAGGGCACAGCCAAGACATCCGAATTACCCTCTGATGGGTCAGAATCTAAACATATACAGAGATCGGCCAACCATTACAAGACCGGCATGCGTGAGAGCACAAGAATTGCTCGAAACTCTGCAGTTTCCATTACCGGAAATGTTACCCATAGCTACAGCAGAAATTGCTCCATGGCTAAATTTAGTAGGTAATATTCGCTATGATCTCACGGTACTTAGTAAAAATAAGGACTTTGCAATCTTGATTTCCCAAAACTTTCTGTCAATCCTCAACGAATGCCCAGGGGCAATACATATATACACAGATGGGTCCAAAACCAATACCGGCGTTGGATCGTCATTTGTCGTGGGCGACGTTGCTCACGCTTGGACCCTTCCTAGGCACTCGTCCATTTACACTGCGGAATCATATGCAATCTGGCAGAGTCTGCGCTATTGCGATTTAAAATCCGACACGCATAGATTTATTATAGCCACCGACTCACTCAGTGCCCTTCAAGGTATGTCTGATCCTTTCACTGATGATCCTCTAATACAAAGCATAACCTCCTTAACCAAACACCTTTGCGACATAGGGAAACAAATAACTTTCATTTGGTTACATAGTCACGCGGGCATAAAGGGTAACGAGTTAGCCGATCGAGCTGCTCGTCTAGCGGCGGACAGAGATACAGTGGACGTAAACATACATAAACATATCGACGTTAAAAGGCACGTAAAACGCTATGCTATGACGTTTGGGCATTGGAATGGGGTAGCGTCAATAACGATTTAAGCTCTATTAAAAACAACAAGCCAATGGAGACCACCGTTCCAAGTTTCAAGAGCTGAGCTGGTTAAGCTGCATCGACTACGAATTGGTCACACGGCTGTTACTCACGCCCATCTGCTCGAGGGCCAAGAACCCCCTAGGTGTCATCATTGCGGTGAACGTTTAACTGTAGCCCATTTTCTGTGCCAATGTGTTGGCTACAGTCAAATCCGTCAACGTCTGGGTCTGTCTGATAACAAAAGGGATAACCTGACGGATCCGATCAGAATTAAAGCCAGTATCACTTTCATGCGCGCGATAAATATTTTTAATAAAATTTAGTAGTCTGGTAAGTCGAATCAATAACCACAGCGCTCTAACGGGAATGCAAAATAACGCTTAAAATAGTGCCAATGACCTTAGCAGTCGACGCACTTCATTGGAAGAAAAAAAAAAAAAATAGTAATAATAATAATAATTTGAATTTTATTACCATAATATATACAATTTTAGGGTCCGACTAAGTCTTAGAGACTAATATAATAGTAATAATGATAATAATAATCATAATAATAATAATACCTAGGGGTTGGTCTACCTGCTAGGCGCGTCGCCAGGTGGCGGATAGGGGAATGACCTTGCAAATGATCATAAGTGATGCAAGGCCAACACCGAAATATGAGCTCGTGGCGGTAAACCGCCACTGTTAGTTCTAAACAATACGGTGTCGCGGACCAGTCTACGTGGGCCCTCGTATCTAGCGAGGTCAGGGATGGCAACTCTGCGTCCCCCTAGCTGGAAGTACACTTTCCTTATGCTAGCTTTGAGTGTCTTCCCTCACTTTAACTCTTTTCTGTCGGAGTACTCTCGCTCCAGCTCTTGCTCCCTTCAGGCTTCCAGCGAAAGCTGGGAGACCACTTCCGTTTCTCACTACTCTTCCCGGGACACGCCCCGTCAAAAACGTATACGGGTTTGGCTAGCCCGGGATGTCCGAGCTGGGGGCGGCTGAGCGCTAGCCGTCTCCTAATGCCGCAACCGCGAACTGTACTTCAGAGACTCTAGCAAGGCGTGGCTAGAGAACGTCGTACAGTTAGTGGTAGGTGGCCTTGGCTTTACCGCCCGGGCTACGAGGAAGGTAACCTCTATAAAAAATCTCCCAATTCCAAGGTCGTTTGGCAGTTTTTGGTGCTGAAGGGATTTCGCGAGGGGAATCCTAATCGTAGCCAGGGGGAAGCCTGGTCTCTAGTGTTGAAATACCTGTGGGAAGAGAGGCGCCTCACCACAGTATCAATGCCCTCTTGTGGTATACCGGCTCTGCTGCAAGTGACATTCTTTCTGTGTGATCCCGTAGGATTTGGATGGGGTCGAAAACTATTAAAAATTCAGAGTTGTCCAACTCTTATATAATGGACGGAAGAGAGGGCCCAACTCCTAATATGGACGAAATGTATTGGGGGGGGGGGTCCATCTCAAAATACCACCGCAGAGAGGTCCATCTATGAGATTATGGGTGTTGGTCCCGGTCCAACTGAGAAATCTGGGAAAACGAGCCAAGAAAAGGCGGTTACGCCCCGGTTCTTGGTCATTAAAAGGAAAGAGTCAGGCGAGGGAAACAATTTTGATAATATTAGCCCATTTGTGATTTACAAAGCTGTATCTGGAATGTTTGGTACTGTAAAAATGGCGAGAAAGATTAAAGATGGTCTTCTTGTTGAACCGAGTTCCGTAAAACAGGCAAATCGCATACCTGCAACGAATAGCTTTCTGGATTTTGACGTGCAGGTGACACCGCATAGAACGCTGAACGTCTCTAAGAGTGTAATTTCCTGCCCGGATTTGTTAAACTGCTCAACAGAAGAAATATGTAACGAACTGCATTCTCAGGGTGTCATTGATGTACGCAGGTTGTTATGTGTTAACATTTAATACCACAACTCTTCCTAGAAATATCAAACTAGCCTTTTACTCATTAAATATTCGCCTATATATTCCTCCCCCGTTGAGATGTTTCAAATGTCAAAGGTTTGGACATTCATCCTTAAGTTGCAAAGCCAAACAAATTTGTGTGTGTGTAAAAGCGATGCATGAAGGATCTAGTGCGTAGTTCCAATAACCTGCGTTAATTGTAATGGACCACATTTTGCCCGGTCCACCACGTGTCCAACATTTAAAACTGAAGCGGCTATTTAAGAAATAAGAGGGAGGGATAGTCTAACATATGCTGATGTTAGAAGAAAAGTGGTAATTGAAACGCCCATTGCAAGAAAAAGTTATGCCAGAGTAGCGACAGAGAACCAATTTGAATTAGATATCCCACTATTAGCACAAGAGCTAACTTCTTTAATGGTGGAAGCAATGAAGCCGTTAATACAAAAAGTAATAAGTGACCAACACTTGGCTCGCGTAGATATTCCAAGTTTTGTAACACCCGCTAGTCAACCAATTACGCTGTACTCGGACGTACAGTCCGACAATAAAAAAAGAACAGCAGACGATTTTGACTCTAGTGACGATAGAGAGTCGAAAAAATAAGGAAAAAGGGTAAAGTGTGGCCGAAAGGGAAACCTATAAAGTCACCAGTGAATAGATAGTCATATAAGTCAATCTGTGATATACATTTAGTTTAAGACCTCTCTGTGATACCGAAAATGTATTTATCTGTGATATTACACTACGATTTATCTGTGATATTTTAACAGTCATATATTTTTACTATCTGTATTTTTTTTTCTTGTTATCTTTGTTTTCTTTCATTGTTACGTGTTTGTGAAGTCAAGCGTTTATGCGAATTTATCATGTTCAAAACCATCCATAGTTATCTTAATGCACGAAAAAATTCTACAATGGAATATAAGAGGCATAAATAATAAGTATGACGAACTTCGCTACCTCCTAAATAAATACCAGCCAATGGCATTTTTAGTTTGCGAGGCAAAATTAGAACCTAAGGAAACGTGTCAGTTCGTAAACTATAAAGTATACAAAAGAGTCTCAGAAGTACCTAAATGAGGGAGATCACACGGGGGAGTAGTTTCTTTTATAAGAAGCGATATTATACCACATGAGTTGATACTGAACACTGAACTGCAACCTTGTGCTGTAGAAATCAAAACTCCATTTAAACTGTTTATAGTGAATGTATACCTGCCAGACAATGATTGGTCGGAACATCAGTTACGTGGACTACTTGGCCAAGTTCCGGAACCTAAACTAGTCTTAGGAGATTTCAATTGCCATAACAACACTTGGGGGAAGTCAATACACATCCCCCAAGGGCACTCTTCTGGAAGAAATTATTAACGATTCCGCACTTATTTTACTCAACGATGGACAAGCTACTCATCTCAATGAAGTAAGTGGTAGTTTTAGTGCAATAGATTTGTCCATTGCATCTGTAACAGTGGCAGTCTTCACATCGTTGTCTGTGGAAGAAGATCTGCATCACAGCGATCATTTTCCGATATTGATGCAGCTGTCTGCAAGGAAATATGCATTTAACGAAAATTCAAAATAGCGTTTAAAGAAGGCTAATTGGGAAAAGTATAAAAACTTACTTGCCCAACCTGAGCTTGATGGAGAAGTGGAAAATGCTGTCGAGAGTATTTCTAAAGTAATAATTTAAGCTGCACGAGCTTCTGTTCCTTACGGTTGCGGATCCCAAAAACGATGTCCCGCCCCATGGTGAACTGAAATTAGTGAGGTTAACAAGGAAAAGAAAAGATTACTTAATACCTCCCATCGACATCGAAATCCCACTAATTTCTTGTCGCTTAAGAAAGTCCGTGCACAAGAAAGGCGTTTAAAGCGTAATGTACAAATAGAGTCGTGGCGCAATTTCACTTCCACCTTAAACTCAGCTTCTAACATATACCAGGTTTGTAAGAAAGTGCAAAGTATTACTGGTACAAGGAAACCATACATCTCTCCTATGGTAGACGTAAATGGTGAGATCGGAAAGGACCGAAATAAAGTTTCAAACTATTTAGCTGAATACTTCTCCAAGGTCTCTGGAAACTCTTCCTACTCAGAAACTTTTCTGGAAAAAAAGAAACAGAAGAACGCGAGGGCATAACTTTTGAAACTTGTCAAAGTGAACCGTACAATGCACCGTTCACTATGTCAGAACTCAACTGTGTGCTCAGCCAGGTAAAGGATACTGCACCAGGGAATGATAGAATATCATTTTCTATGATCAAAAACCTGACTGATGAATTGAAAATGAGTTTATTACAGGTATACAACAAAATTTGGGATTCTGATACCTACCCCAACAAATGGAAAGAATCTCTTATACTACCATTATCCAAAGAAAATAAAGACCATACCAAACCAGAAAACCTTAGACCTATCTCACTTACATCATGCCTGAGTAAGGTGATGGAAGCTATGGTAAACCATCGTCTCGTCACAACTTTCGAAAGAAATAAGCTGATTAGTTCCTACCAGACAGGTTTTGGACGTGGGTACTCTACGCAAGACCAAATAGCACACCCGAATAAAATTATCAATGAGTCTTTTTCAAACACTCAACATACAGTGGTGCTATTTTTCGATATGGAGAAAGCTTACAATACGATTTGGGAACATGGAATTCTAAACAGGGTAACCTCCCGCGTCTCATAAAAAACTTTCTTTCCAATCGTGTGCTGAAAGTGAGAGTAGGTATTTCGATTTCAGAGCCCTACCCGCAAATAAATGGTATCCCACACGAATCGGTTTTGAGAGTTATACTCTCCAGTATCGCTATCAATGACATTGCAGACTGTACTAGCAACCATGCAAAAGATATGCTCTAAGTAGACGATCTCGCAGTTGCCATTTCTGGTCAGGACATCAAAAAAGTTGAAACGGATATGCAAGAGAGCATAGATGTTCTGGTACAGTCAGCTGGGGAACGTGGTTTAAATTCTCTGTAAATAATACAACGTGCGTCCTCAAGAGTAATATAATTACTTTAAAGAATGAATTTAAATTCCTAAGTGTCACGTTTGATAATAAACTTTCCTGGAAGAGCCACATTACAAATCTTGTTTCCTCTTGTAGTTTGATCCTAAATCGTTTCAGAGCAATAGCCGGATACTCATGGGGAGCTGTCACAGCAACTTTAAGAATCGTTATAAACTCTTTGATAGGCAGATTACGGATCCATTGCTTACTCCAACGCAGCGCGTTCTCACCTACGTAAAATTGAAGTATTACGGAATCGAGCGCTTATCGTAATATCAGGCGTATACCGTGCGTCACCCACATCCTGTCTTACTGTAGCATCCAACCTTATGCCGATAAAAGAAAGATTTCGGAAATCCAAGCTACGATATGGATTTAAAATTATACACCACGTCAATCACTTTCATACCAAATACTTAAAACACCCGGAAGTAATCGATAAATACCTGTTGCAACAGACACGTGCGATCTCGGCTTTATTTAGGATTCACTAGGATTTGGTAAAGGAATACTACGTACATATTAATGAGTGGGAAAAGCCAATTCAATACATTGACTGGAACGTAAATCCCCCTACGGTATCCGAGGGCTTAATAGAATCTAGAAACTCTTTAAGTATATTGCAGTTAAACACCGTATTCGAACGAGTTATCAATACTTTAGGGGAAAATGTTATCTTCACAGCCGTATATAGGTCAAAACTTGGATGTGGGGTAATTATATCGGAAAAGAGCTGCGTAACATCCTGAAAGAGCAGCACTGGTTCAAGCAATACTAAAGATAAGCAACAATAGAAGCTCACTAACAACAGTTGTATTTTCCTCACTACCCTTGGAATCACTTCTGAAGGATCAGTACACAAATGACGAATTGCTGGCCTCTATAATGTACCATTGTCACAATTTTAAGGAACAAGGTATACGAGTGACGTTCCTTTGGATTCCATCAACATGTCGCGCAATTCAAAGTATAAGGCAAAACACTGGAGGTTTTCCACGGTCCCTGTCTTCCCATTTTGAGGCTCCGTGGAGGGTGGAGGGATTGGGGGGTTAATTATCGTTCTTTTTTTATGGATATCTTATCTTTTGAGGATCCATCCTCCGAAATGGGCGCTGAAGGTGTGCAGAGGAAAAAATCCACCACCCGAGAGAGTAGAAGCTTTCCCTCGCTCCATATGGTAAACAGTGAAAAGGAGGAGAACTATCCCCGGTTCCTGTTTATGGAGAGAAAAGAAGGAGATTTCTCCAAAGTGAGTCCATTGCAATATCCAAGGCATTGTTTCGTTTAATTGGCAAAGTGGAAAAAGTGAAAAAGGTCAAAGGAATGTTACTAATCAAAACGGTAAGCAATAAACAGTCGAGAAGGATGATGCAAATCAAGCGTTTCTGTGATTTTGAAGTGCAAATAAAACCACACGAAACATTAAATATTTCCAAAGGTGCGGTCTATTGTCATAACCTTCTGACCTGCAGCGAATAGGAAATTCTCAAAGGGCTGTAAGAAGAAAATGTAGTAGCTGTAAAAAGAATAAAAAAGAAAATTAGTGGAAAGTTTGTCGATATCCCTGATCTCATCCATACGTACAACTCCTTACAGCTCCCAAAAAGAATAGTCGCAGCGTTTTATAATTTGAATGCGATGCTACAGGTGCCAGAAGTTCGGACATACAACTACAAGATGTGAAGATCCTTAAGTATGTGTGTGCGGAAAATCTTTACGTGAAGGCAACCCATATCAAACACCAGTCGTATGTTTCAACTGTAAAGGTAATCATCCAGCAAATTCCAGAGCATGTGACACTTACAAACAAGATTAACAAATACAGGATATTAAAGACACGAGAAAGATTACTTACCTCGAAGCTAGGCGAATCGTGGGAAATGCAGTAAAGTTCAGCAATTCTTATTCGAGCGTTGAGCCACCAAATACTGATCTTAATCAGCTGAACAGTGTAATACCTGAAATCAAAAGAATTGTTACTGATGAAGTAAAACAAATCACCACTGACTTAATGAAATACATTAAGCAGTCGTTGCCAGGGCCTTTAACAAACGCCGTCAGTTCTTTCAGTCTGACGAGCAGAGAAGAAATGAAAATTGAGAACGAATCCAGCGGTGCTAAAAAGAAAACGCCTAAAAAGAAAACGCCTATGGAACGTAAGCCATCAACGAACTCGAGTATTTTCTCCGTTGATGAGAAAACAGTAAATGAGGCTAAAAGCTAAAAGAAAAACAAGGATGGCCGAAGGGTGAATCCAGAGGCACAAGTAGCTAAAGGGGTACCAGCGCATAATCTCTAAATATAGCTGTCATATGATCTGTGATAGTATAAACAGTGTAAACCAAAGAACTGATACTGTGATAACATCTGTGATATAAAACTGTGATAAACTCACAACTCAAAAGAAACATCTGTGATTTCTTTTAATTCATTACGTTTGTCTATATATGCTCTACTGTATTGTGTATTTTATTTTTTATTTCTTGTCATTGTCCTTATTTATATTCTTTATCAATGGATAAATCCAAAAATCGATAAGTCGGTCAAACAGGACCAATAAACCACCCACGTTAAACATCAATAATATACTTACCAACGATCCCCGAGAAACAGCTGTAGAGTTGGCTAACCATATCTAGAATGTAAGTAGCTCTGAAAACTATTCGGCATCCTTCCGATCACGCTGAGAAAGTCAAGAGCAAATGGGGGTGGATTATACAACCAGTGTATCTTACCAATATAACATGGACTTTTCTATGCCCTAGCTAAATAGATCATTAGCAGGAAGTAGCGACACTTCCCCTGGTCCAGATGAAAACAATCATGAAATAATCAAGCAGCTCCCAGTAACTGGAAAAGAAGAACTACCACAGTTATGCAATAAAATAATAAGTCCGGTGTGTTCCCTTCAAAGTGCAAAGAATCGTCATTCCCATCATCAAACCAGGAAAAGACCAAACTACCGCTAACAGCTATAGGCCGATATCCTTAACATACTGCCTTAGCAAGGTGTACGAACAGATGATCAAATACCGCTTTATGTGGATATTGGAGAAGGAAAACCTGTTGTCCAAATTACAGGTAGGTTTTAAGATAAAACATTCCACATAGGATGCACTAGTGCATTTAGGAAATGGAATCCTGGAAGAATTTAAAGAGAGACAGAACTTCTTGGCAGTTGCGTTCGCCTGGAAAGAGCTTACGATCTGTGCTGCAGATTTGGCATACTAAAATAACTTCACAAATGGGGATTACGCGGTAACTTACCTTTTAGTACGCAAATCTTTTTAAGTGGGAGAACCTTCAAAGTCAAAGTAGGAGCATACATGTCAGATATCCGTACGGTCGAAAATGGCATACCACAGGGGTCAGTTTTAACCGTCAGCCTGTTTGCCATCGCCATAAACCACGTTTCCCAATCGGATAACGAAGAAGTTAAATCTGTTATATACTTCGATGATCTAACTATATACTACCGACACCACTCGATGAAGGTACTAGAAAAGGTCTTACAACAAGAAATTGAAAGGCTAGCAGATTTAACTGCAAAGGTAGGTTTTCGTTTTTCAACACCAAAAACACAATTCATTCACTTTTGTCGTCACAGAACGCCACACGAACACCCGAATCTCACACTACAAGGTAATCCAATACTAATTAAGGACAACCTCCGAATTTGGGGAATGACGTTCGATCATAAACTGACTTGGACTAACCACATAGAAAGTCTAGTAGAAACATGCCAAAAATATTAAGATGTATCTCAAACAGCCGGTGGGGAGCAAATCGGGAAACACTAATAGCACTCTACAAGTCCCTAATTCTATCCATACTCAACTATGGTTGTATAGTATATTCCTCTGCGAGACCCGGAAAACTTAAAAAATTAGGTAGGATTCAATTAATAGCTCTGCTCTTAGCATTCTGGACAAGCCCGGAACTCTCAGTGCTCTGCCAATCCGGAGTAGAATCGTTCCACCTAAATAGAATGAAGCACGCGATGCCCTATTGTGCAAAAATTCGAATCACACCTCACCACCTAAACCACGAGTTATTATAACAAACTTAGAAACTAACACCTTTGTTAGCCCACAGCAACGAGACCATTAAGAAGTAGGCTAACAGAATTCGCTATCAAGCAAAACGTAGAATTGGACACTCCTCTAACCTGGAACATTAGCGAAACCTCCCCTTGGACAAGAACGACTACAATTGACACACAGTTAACAGAACACAACTTAAAAATCACTCCCTTAAAGGTTTACAAGGATTACATAAATAACCTGTCAGACAACAACGGAGTAACCATAGTACATAGCTGCGGTTTCAAGTGCATTGGCATACTCTATCCTCGATAGTAGTAAACGATACCTCCATTACGTGGAAAACAGACAATAGTTCAATCGTGACCTTAGTACTTAAACTAGCAATCTGGAAAGACGTAGACCACCTAAACGTGACTCGCAAGAATACAAACGATGTAATCGTACTCACAAGTTCCATCTATATATTGAATAAAATGGAAGAAAAACCCTCCTACAGGATACAGTGGCAAACGGAATATTTGATGGGTTAACCTCCCTAAAAGATAGTGGTGCACGAATAAAATTTATATGGATTCCAAACACAATAAACAAAGCATACGCATACGTAACAGAACACAACAATCAAAATTACCACGAAATTCCTCCTACGTACGAAACCATAAAATATAAAATGAGTAACGCAATATTAGAAATATGGGCGAATATATGGCAAAGTAATGAAAGCATCATGAAAGCTATAAAATCTAAACCAACAAAATGGGCAAATGAAGCTTCTTTGAACAGAAGAGAGCAAGTAACTATGTGCCGCCTAAGGATAATTCACACGAACCTTACACAAATGGCAAAATTTTTAATTGTGAATTGGCAGAAGTGTCCATAATTATTAATGAAGCCATTATACAGAATAAGTAATTTTTTAAGTAGGAAGTGGCACATTATTATATCAATCAATAAACGATAATTTTAAAATATCGAAATAAGCATCAAATCAGTAATTAATTTAATTTTAATTAAAATAACTTCCGACGCTATTTCCTGAGCATGGAGAGACTTGGAATTGACAAATGTCCCGCTGCTAACATCTTATATATAGGAAGGTCGCGTGGGTCTTCCGTTATGTACAACAAATGCGATTGAAAAAAAATGTCTAAACGACGGAGTTCAGACGTGGATTACATATCCGTATCTGCTCTTCCACTCAACCGTATAAATTATGGACTTTAGACTAAGCGAGGCCTAATCAACGGTTAGATTAATTTATTCACTTAATAATAACTCACCCTAAGATGAAAAAATAACGCACTTCCTCATACAATATAATAATGAGTTTTACACCATAAAAGCGACACTGTCCCAAAAAGAACCCTATGAAGGAATGCCTTTGGCCTGAAACTTTTATCGTATATGCCATATTTTATTATAGGATACGCATATTGTGTTACCTTCGTCTATTTATAGAAAAGTTATACAACTACAGGATGTTCCAAAACATTAAGTATTTGATCTTTAAAAAGGAAGCAAAGACGTGATTTTATTTTTAGGAAAGCACCACCTTTTAAACAGCGTTCGTTTTCTCTGATCTCGTCCAGGTAGTAGATACGCTTCTGCTCTTTTTGAAATTGTTATCGTTTTAGCACACTACCTCCTTCAGCAAACGGGCTGTTTATTTATATGGATTTTCCTTTAATTCTGTCCCATACAAAATTTAATCCATGCAATATTTCCCATTGTGGGTTTTTAAAGATATTTCTGCTTACACTTACAAGTAAAGCAGCATGCGACTAATTAATTGTAACGCTCTAATTATATAATCAGGTCTATAGTGAAAGTCACACTGAGAATGCAGTGTGGAATCTTATGGAGCACACCGTTGCCAGTTGTCGTTATGCTGGGATCGGTTAAACCTCAAGTCCGGTCTCAGGAAAATTTCGCCGCTCTCACAGATTCGCTAAAAACTTGTTGTAAGTTTGATGATGTTTATACCTTCGCCTTTGTTTAAATGTTTTCAATAATTAATAATAATAAACAATAAATTTCAAAATTACAAAAGAATTATTTCAGGTAAAGTTAATTTAAGAAAAAATAAACAGAGAATTAATTGTACATTTATAAACAAATAAAATATTTACACTTTTTACACTATTTACACCTGCACGTCGTCGACACAGTCATCATCGGTGTCTGGAATCTCATTCTCAGAAATGTCGCTAAAATTTACACTTATTATGAGTTCATCCACGTTGTCTTGGAGGTTATCAGCAGCCCACATTTCTTTTTCCGTTTTTTCTTTGACATGTGCAACGCAATTACTCCAATTTTGTGCAGTGACATGTCCAAATCATTCATTTATCAATAAACGGACGTGCTCCGCCTTGAAATCGGAGTTCTTTGTTGCAATATGGTGCTTAATCTGATTCGACACCATCTCGATCGGGTTAAGCTCACAATGGTATGTGGTAAACGCTAAAAGTTACGTCGTATTATTGCAACAGCTTTCTTCAAGTTTATACTTGTCGTATTGGTCTCTGATATGCGCTTATGACAACTTGCAAGTGCATGCTCAGATCTTTAAATAGAGTCGTCAAAGGAAAATGTTTCGTTCGAGCAGATTCGCTAATCTTGTTGAATTTGGGTTTGTACTCCTTTGTTAATGTGTTGAAAATAAATATACGCGAATGATACGAAGCGTTATCAATATACAACAACGTTTTTCGTCCGTTTTGTAAGAAGGAACCAGCGACTTCAAGACCATTGTTCAAATATAGTCGGCGTTCATTTTCCGTGATAATCGACACATCAGTTTGATCTTTGCCAAGAAAACACGTGCGCTAAATTTACACTAATGATCCACCACGTTATCCTGCATGAAGAATAACAGAAATTTCGTGGACCGTCTTTGTGTGAGGTGCTTTGAAGGCCTGTGAATTCCAAACCCTTCATTACAAAGCATCGTGCTACGTTTGCAATCCATTCTTAGTTCACCGTTTGACCTACGTTAACACCAAGTCTCATCTAGGTAGATAATGTTGCAATTTATGTGGCGATAGTTTTGATGGCTCTTAATATCTGTACCTCAATTAATGATGTCGTTTCGCTCTAACATTATGCTTTTACGACCACGCTTCATATATTCAAAACCAATATCTTTAATCAATCTAATTAGGGTACTTAAAGAGAACGATGGCGAATTCTGATTCCCTGGAATAACATTATATACAGCTTTCAAACTTGGAGGAATGTTTTTAAAAAAAAGCCATTGTGCACAATTCTTCTTAATAAGCTCTTAGAACCCTCATCGTATGCATATTCGCTAGAATTTGACTGACTTACCCGCTTTTTTCTTGCTGCAGGTGATATTAATTCACCATTGTTTTGCTCTTCCTCTTTCTTGATGGTAAAAATTGTTTTTTCACTGCTGCAGTCAAACTCAATTTTTCATCATTCACTAAATGACAAATGATATTGAAAATTATAATTTTCGCACTCGCATGGAGCATTTGTCCGAGTTTGAATTTCTTAAATTCCATGTTAGCGGTAATAAGTCACAAAAAAGACTGAAAATCAGTATTATATTTAGGATTGTTTGTTTACTTTTCAGTTACATTAAAATCTCACTAAGATATCTTCCCGCATAAGCTTGGTTTGAAATGACGTAAATGCACTGTAAGTAACTTTCTAATTAATATAATTGTTTAACGATATTTAGGTCGTCTTGAAAATTCATATTTGAGAATTTTGAGTGATTTTTTTAACTAAAATTTTCCTAATTTTTCAAAAATAAGGGCAGTTTACTCTTACGTTTCGTTCGCAAAAAATAAAAAAGTTTTTCATTTGTGTCCAACTTTTTGGCTGCACTGTATAATAACTTCAGACCCGACCCTGTAATCTGATACATAACATGTCACATTAACTGGTACTATTTCTTATTAAATATGCTATTCAATAAATCAAATCGCATACATACGTTTTCAATATGGTCCTTCGATCTGGATGGCAAAATTCAAAGGCAAAACAACTAAGCAATAATAGTGCGTGTTCATTCAATTTACATCATAAAAAGGAATTCATGAAGCTGCAAATTAAATTGGTGGTGTGTCCCATTTGGATTAAGCGCTAAAAACGTTTCACTTGGGTATTTTACATAAATTGAAGATGCATTCAAGATCACTATTTCATAAGGTACATCAGGAAGGTCAGATTGCCATCAAACAATTTCTCAGATTAACTTTAAGGTAACATGCAGCCCCCTAAATCTTGGCGCCATACATTTCTTATATCTTTTATACAGCATGCTTACTTGGGTTGGCAACATGTGGGAAACTTTTTTATCTTCAGTTTTATCGAAAAAATGTGTGCCTTAGGAAAAGTTCTGCTTCGCCTCATAACAATAATAGGATGACCAACAGGTATTTTTTCTCAATGATATACCAGAAACGTCAAAAATGGGATTTAGCATAAGAATAAAGTACTTTTATTTTTCAAGCACTAAATAAATTTCATCATAAAATATTGTTTAAAATTGGAAAACCTTCTGAAATATAGAATTCTGCATACTTCCATTTCAATTTTCAATAATAATGCATTATGTGCAATTTTATTTATTTTGTATCATTTACATCGAAAACCATTTAAAATAACACCGCAGTATTTTCTTGTGCATTTATCAGATACAAGATTTGTAAATTTGATTTACCGGTTGCCTGGAATATCAACATATCCACCTTCACACTCGATGCAGGTAACGGTTCTCACACGAAAGCTTCGTAATATATTCCGGATCATGTTTGGTGTTATAGCTTCTTCTGTTATTATACCCTCCAAGTGATAAATGTTTCTGAAAAGCGCCTGCTGGTGAACCTTCCCTTTTAAATCACCACACAAGATGTGATCTGATGGAGTTACATCCGGAAAGCGAGGTGGCAATGCTACTCCAGGAAAGCAATGTAAAATTTTACCACCAACGTATTATGACATGGCGCACTATCATGTTGGAACCGTATCCGGACGCGTTCTAGCAAAGCCAGGCTAGCGAGAAAGGTATTGATATCACACCGCAGAAAGCTTAGATATCAATTAGCATTCAGTGATTTCACGGGAACAGAATCAATGCTTATAAATTCCACACCACACAATTGTTTTAAGGGAATATTGGTTACGCGTTCTAATTCGTGTTGCAAAGAACGCATCATCTTCCAAATATCCCTAAACGTCAAGTGCGGCTTGAATGGTTGAATCTTGTTTTTTCTTCAAAATTTTGGAGACAGTACCTTTGCATACGCTACCTGTTGACGATGAAAGACGTTCCCGTAGAGAATGGCGTAAATGCTCTATCGCGGAAAACACAACATTCATCACCATTTCATCACCTGCTATACGTTTTTGAAGATTGCTGTTGAATATATTATTTACATTCCCACTTTTTCTAAATGTTGTGACAATTCTCTTCGCATTGAATAATGCAGATTCTTACCTGGATGACGATCGTTAAATATTTGTACAACTTCTTTGCAAGTTTTATAGTTGTACCTTGTAAAAATTAGATTGTAAAATGGGATCGTTGGGGAAAGTGCAGATTTTTTTATAAATCAAGCAAATTGAATGATTTGTTTTCTATACATTAATTTGAAACATGTTTTTTCTTATCCACTAAGTTGAAAGAAATTTGGTTAAAGTATCTTAAAAAAGATCTTGATCTGAAGATGAGTCATCAAAAGAGAAAAATAAAAAAAGTCGAACGGTTCAGGTGTGGCGGACCGGTTCGAAGCAAATCATGTTGCGTTAACGCAACTCTGGGAACCAGTAACTTTTTAATTCTAAACAACCTTTTGTAATGAAATTTCCTAATTGCTTATAGAATAAAGGAACTTTATTCTTATGCATAAGTCATATTTTTTGGCATTTATCGTATGTCATTTGGAAAAATTATATTTTGGTTACCTTATTATTGTTTTGAGGCCATGCAAAACTTTTTCTAAACAATAGATTTTTTTCTAAAAAAGTTTCCCATATGTTGCCAACTTACGTAGACAACCAGTATAGACAATTATTGGTCATTTCCTTTACTTACATTTATTTTTTGGTAACCTGTTTTTTCGCAGTAAGGTATTGGAGCATGACATTTCGGTGTTCCTCTTCCAATATCGAATCGTACGTCGATTCGATGGACGTTTGAACCTGTTTAATATACGTCGGGCCATCATCTTAATTGCACTTGGCCGAATTTACACCCTAGTTTCAAAAAAATCACGCTATATTTTTTAATGCTTCAAAAACAAAGAAAATTCCAATAATGTAACTCCACGTATGAAAAACAATTCGGAGACGTAGTAGGTTTGAAAGCTTGATTAAATATGCTCACTATGCAGACAACGACAGTTTAGCATCCAATGATAAGTTTGCGAAAGTTCGTCCTTTACGCAATATGCTGAACGATAATTTTTTGAATCATGCCTCTCTCGATGAACGGTTCAACTCACATCAGGGTAAGCAAAATAATCGACCCCACATAGAACTAGGATCACCAGATTCAGTACTTATGAGTTTATTTTCACAACTTCTCAAAAACGTGCCTTTTAAAGTATACGGGGATAGATGCCTTCTTTCTTCTCTAAAGTTGGTAAATAGGTTGAAGTATAATGGTTATGGATATAGAAGTACCATAAATCCAAATAGGACAGAAAAGTCAAGAGAACAAAAACTACTCGAGACACGTACGATTACTTAACCGAAAAGGTTACCATCATTACTATAACTCCTTGGAACGGTATCTGACGTATGCTGATGGTTAGTTCATTTAGCGCAGTGTTTCGAATCAGAGATGTGAACATATGAACAACGACTGAAAGGAAAGAACTGCCTGTGCCATATGTAATTTCCCAGTACAAGAAGTGTATGGGTGGGGTGTGTCGCATAGACCAAACATCAATAACTATAGAATCCGTATAAGATGACAGTAAGAATGCTAACCCTTTTTACCATCTGTTTGAATTTAGAAATGCATAAGGTTTGGTGATATTATCACCGGCAACCTGATGTGACAAAATATATTTTTTTAGATTTCGAAGAAAAGTTATCTACCTATACTTTTCCAAATTCGTACAAAATCCTACTATTAGTTGTAGACCTAACTTCAAAACTCCTTGTAGATATGGTACATGATCATTATTGCTTGAACCACTGGATTAGACCAGTTACTGAAGAAAACCGTTGTGTTTTGTGTGAAAAATTTAACACAAAATTGCACGAGTAATGCCTCTTAAGTTATCACGTTAAATAGTATGCTCATTAACCTCACATTTTATTTCAAATGTGAAATAAATTTATAGTTACCTGTCATGTTTTTCGGTGTTCCATCATTGGAGCTTCATAATTCTCAAAAAAAGCAGATTTTATATTTATATTTATTTTTCTAAATTTTGTTGTAAGTTACAGTAAGTATAGTATAACAACAAGTTGTACAACTTAAGAAAATTTGAGCATATAACGGTGCATACAGAGATAGAAACTCGAGATAATTAGGATAACTAGGAACAGGTTAAGCTTGGCCAACAATCCTAAGGCACTCATGAACACTTAGGAGGATGGATTGGGGGATATTGAATTGCCAAAACATGCATATGAACGGCTACCTTAAATTTCTTCATAAGTGGGAGTAGAGCAGGAACTAGGATGATTTGTAACTGTATAAACGGGTAGTAGAACGGGATTACAGATAAAATTGGCCTTTCTGCACCGACCAGTCAGCGTATGGGAGTGGGTAAGATGTTGATAAATTTTGCACATCCAGAATACTAAATCGTACGTAAGTCAAAGTAGGGGATGAAGACGTAATCAGATCGGTTAAGGGTGCTAGAATGTTTGGTAGTCAAAATAATGGACGTCGTACTAAAATTACGAATACATAGCGTGTCTAAACATACAAAAAACATACGCCTACCTACCCGCAATCAATCCCAGGTGTCCTCGACAGCAACTCATCAAACCACCTGAAAGAGGGCTTCAAAATAGCACTACACGCCTGACAAATAAAAGCGTGCTAATCACTCAATAATGTTACGTTACGTTACTACACCTCAGTGTAAACAATTAGGCATAATATAATAATCTTAACAAAACAAAAAAAAATCACCCTTAATGGATTCACTCTAAATGAATTCATAGTCAACTAGAAGTCGAATAAAACACTGAATATCATTAACGCTATCACTCAATAAAGAAACTGTAACTTCGTTACGTTAAAACTTAAGCTCCTAAATTACCCGTAAATTTGCAATTTAAAAAAAAACTTTTATGTAACACTAAAGGGGTTTTCACAGAATTAAAACAAATTTATGATACCTAAACAAAGCTATAATAAATTAAAAAAAAATAATATAAATGTAAACATACGATAATGCGTATAAAAGAAATAACAAATGCTAAATTGGCGACAGGAGGTCTGGCCAGAATTGTGCGTAACGCCGTTCTAAATTGCTTAACCTAAATATTTCGGGGATTATTAAACCACACTACTTCAGGGTCAATTGCCCTTTAATACAAAGATCAAGAGTGTGAAGGCGGAGCGTCAGAATTATGATGACTTACAATAATTAAACCAAAGCAACAACTTAATTTAAAAAAAAGGTAACCGACTCCTCTTTCAAACCTTCGTTAACAAAGAACATAATTTAAGGCACACACGCAAAAGATCTTGAAAATACTCAATAAAACACAATGTTATACTACCTTAATGTCTAAGGTGCTCTGTGTTACCACAATCGAAAATGAACCCGGTGACCAACTACTGCTATTACGGATACGGAATCTCCCTAGTCTGACACAAGATAATGAGTGATAATGTTGACTATTTCTTTTTTTTCAAACGGTTCCTTGATTGAATCTCGATAAAGTGTTACTGCGTTAATTAAAAACTTCTTTTAAAATAATGAATTGTGCACTCAACTTGCTCGATAACTTTTACCTCTTAAATAGTTTTCTTTACACTACCAATCCCAAAAGGTTATTAACTTTATTTATATAAATCTAGTTTTAATATTCTGCGAAAGTTTCTTTGTACTTCAACACGCCCTGCACGGCAATTAAGTGGCACTCCAAGAACGTTAATTTAATAAGTCCGCAACAGCGACATAAACCAACGAAGTCACAAAAGCACTAAAATAACACGACGGTGATCCCCAGGTAACTTGATTACGTAAAATCGAAATCGGCACTAGGTCTTGTCCTTTGGTGATTGAACAATTTCACTTAAAATCCCTTCACAGGTTTTCTTCAAAAAGTAGGTAACTACCCTCACAACACGAAAGTTCGTTCGTTAAACACCAAAAGGTCCAATCTATCAACGTTCTAACCAACCCCTTAAGTCGTAACAACAAACGTCCCAGTAACACTCCTCGAGAGCGGTGTCAATAGCCGAATCTCCCAAATTATTACCAAATTCCATCTTGGATTTTCGAATCCCACCACTCACAAAAAATCTCATTTAATCTAGTTCCACCAATTAAGAAACGGAAGGAGAAGATATGATACCCCCTACCCACAAATTTCGTTCTCAAACGTAAGGGCTCGATAATTTTCAAAATTCTAAATGTCAGCAGAGTCAACGTGAAAAATATCTCGGTATTTTAATTTAAGTTCAAACAGTTAGTCCCACATTCTATCTTTATGACTCAATATTAAACTGAACCACTGCAATTAACTGACTCCATGTCGCCCGAATGATATCAAATACATTTAAATGTTCTTTCTTTAAGTTACTTAATTTTACAAAACTTTCTATTAAATTTTAAGGAAATCAAACGAAATAAACATTATTTAAACTTATATACAACTATTTACAAATAAAACGCTACTCAACATTCAATAACCGGGGAACAATCTCTCAAAATTTAAATGCAATATTACGAAAAACTCAATAAATTTAGAAACCAATTATCGATGATTTCAAACCTCATTCCTTAAATTACGGAATAGTAATTCACAAACAAAAAAAAAACTTAAGCTCGAAACATACCATCCTGAAAGGTCGCGACACACGTAAAACAAATTCATCCATACAGCTCAACTCAACAGCAAAAATTTGACGGTAAATCGCTAGAAAATCGTGATCCTATCACAGATTATGCCAGAGTTTAGAAGCCATGCAGAAGAACGAATTGGGAACGTTTGGTACGACAGGTGGAGATTTGTATCGCATATTGATAATGTGAGTGAGCGAACCGAGTATTCCTTACAGAAAGGTTAATATTATCCTCGCCAGGGTGTATACCGCTACGTCATTAATTTATGAATTTAGCTATCCAATTCGTTTATAGTGTCTTCTCATATAAAACAGTGAATTAAATAGGGATGGTGAACATTCGTAGTGTATTTGACGAAATCGACATACGGTATTGAATAAGCAAATGTAGTAGAAAAAGTAAACCTATAAACGCGAAATCAATTTGTTTTATATGCATATGAATTAAATTCTCATTTGACTAATACTTCATAATCTCCATTTATAGGATATTGTTTTTAACCGTTATCATTACGATAATCAACGTTCTCTAATTTTTACAAAATAAATCACAATAAATAAGTAATTGTACTTTGGAATTATGCAGCTTTAAATGTGGCCATTGGGGTAGATATATTTTCTAATCATAATATTGTAACGAAAATAATTGTACTCGTGTTTTTCACATTACACCATACGATTGTAGTGACGGTCAACACTCCTGGTGAGGATAATATTAGATTATCAATTATTCATCTACCAAACATGGTTAGATAAATGACATATTTGCATAAATAATACATAAAAATTCAAGTATATACGACTCGGGAAAATTTTATTATCCAGAAGCGGTGAAGCCTTCAAAATCATGAATTCAATACAAAAATGTCCTTCAAAAAATATCAAATTATAATGAAATTTGCATTATTCATTAACAGCTACACACAATACATTCATCTATTAAAAAACTTTCACGAAAGAGTGCTCACGACAGTTGGGTAATTCAATAAACAATGTTGTCAGCAATGTTAGTAGTCCAGGCAAATCTTATTTTATCAATGAAGTTTAAGGGGGCATTTCCTTTCAACGAAGAAAATCGATAGGTTTCATGTTCAGGAACAAGAATATAAAAATCCGCTGTGAGCTAACGAGATCTTGAAAAAACATGGTCACCGTTCCGATTATTAAAAAAGAAATGCCTTCCTATCCCTTGTAGCGAATTTAACATTTTTTTGAATTTATAGGCAATTTTAAGTTTAACAAAAACCTTTATTTTAATATTACAAAAAAGATATCTTCTTTTTGGTTTTTTTAATGGTGCATATTTGTACTTATGTCACACAAATCTAAACGGTTCGATAACACTTCGTCAGTAGTAATATAAATCTTTCAGAATTGTTTAAGGATAAAGACCAAAACGATTTTTTTGATTTTTTTATTGACTATCTGTAAATTTCACTTTATAATGCCACTTACTCGTCGAATATTTTGAAACATCACCTTTACAGCTGTTACGTGCATTACTCAATTCCCAATTCGACTTTTGGAAAGAGCTTCCTTACAGGTACAACTTTGTGGTACTGTTTACACAGCTTCGAGGTATTTTTTTTGAGTTTTAAAATGTCAACTGTGGCGTGCTTAATTTGATTTCTCTTATTTTAGTCGCCATTTACATTTTTTTAAGAAAGTTTTGTATAATGTACATAATAATTTTACCCTAGTAAATAAAACCCCTCTGTTACGCCATTACTCTTGTATATCATTCTTATTATGTATTCCCTAAATAAACTGTAATTTTCTATTTTGTGGGTATAAAACATCATTTAACTCATAGTTACATACCTTTATTTTCTTATCTCTACAACGAAATCAATTTAATGACCATTATACAAATTTTATAAAAATTTACTTCTAGTAGTAGAGTTAGAGTCTAATTTAATAAGATGTGTTTCAAAAAATATATTGAATTGGAAAATACATGTATTGGAAATTTTTAATTAGACGACCCAGTAATTGGGATACAATCCAACACACTATTTGTACCGAATAAATGCTATTATATTGTTATATGTGCAATGCGGTAAGCTAAATTGATTTCACTTTTTTTAGCTACATATCAGATACATCTGGAATTGCTTTAGGACTTTTTTTCCTTTTCGGGACTTTTTTGTACCATTTCTGTATTACTGATGGGAATAGCATTATCATTCGGATTGCTTAGAATATTAACTTGTACGATCCTTAGTGAAATTACAAGGTCAATTTCGGTCTACACTCAATATTACTTATTATAAATGCAAATTCCATCATCTACACACTACGAAAATACATATTTATTATCTGTCTTTTTGTGAATATCCAAACAGTTTAGCCTATAATTACATTCATTTCACCTAGTTATCAAAGCAATAGGTTTATGACTAGTTAGCAATCTGCTGCTTCTTTGCACAAGTGACAATTATGTAGTGATTGTGTAGAACACAGTGACTTCAATTGCGCTGTTTAGTTGTATCACTTACACGGATATTTACAATATTGAGTATTGATTAAACGAACCAGCTTTATCTATAAAGCCAGGTACCAATTGGAACTGTAACTGCAACAGTTACTGTAACATGAGTTCGTTAAGGTAGACGTGACTCGGACCTAGCTCGCATGTCTGCTTCATAACGTTTGCAATGAATCACCAGAAATCAGCTTTCACGACGAACACAATGGGGCTCTCAGTTGGCCCGTAGACGCTGAGTTGCGTGGTTAGTGCGCGTGTGTGCGCGCATCTACTTTACATCGAGTTTAGAATGGCAAGTCGGAGTGTTGCGAGGAAAGGGTTCTCACTTTAATTGATAATTGTAAAAGTTTGCCTATAACATAGGACCCAAGAATAGAGACTGTTATAAGGAACATTTGAAAGCAGAAGGAATAAGTGCTATTATGGGTACAAATGCGTCACTTTAAGCATGACGGTCTTGCCATGATAAATTTCCTTCAATCACGAACTAGTTAGATAATGCCTCCCAACTTCGCTGTAAATGCCTTGCAGTCACGAACATTGGTGGAAATAAAATGAGATTATCATCATTTCTCTAATTTCTTGGAGTCAACTCCAGTAATATTATTTTTAAAGCCCATAGAGTCAAACGACGAACAAACAGTTCTTGCAGAGCTACGTCTCAAAAAATTGGGCAAATTTATTGCAGCAATTGTAATAACTTGTGCCTTTTCTGGTCATAGTAACATTGGTTTTCGGAATACACTACATACTGATTCCCATATGCGTTTTCTACAACCCCATGAACTCTTAATCAATGATAGATAAATATTCTTCCTTTCGTTCCTTTTGTACGTATCCAAAAATGTATTTTCATCCATTGCAAAAGCTGAATCGGCAAGGAAAAATACGGAATTTTCTATTCTCGATTTTCTAATTACTTGGGTGTAGGATTGCCAAGGTTCTCTTTTCAACCATCTCCGAGAGACTGCAACTATTCATTATGCAACCATCTGAAATTCTTCTTTGAGCGTGCAAAGAGTTATAGTCAGCATCTACTACAGCAAGTTATTGTAATTATAAAAATTTGTTCTACTGTACAATGGTCACTGCAACAAGACATGTATTCTATACAATGCCCCAATGGTATGAGGAAAATTCCAAAAGTTTATGAAATTATTTTCTATATTCATCCACCACTCAGTACTATTTGGTGTCTGAAAAAAGGAGAATTAGTCATGTATTTTTTACGACAGTGGAATTGAAATGGTCAAAACGCTGATGGAAACACATCTAATCCATTATTAGCACCACCGCGTAAGAAAGTAAAAGCGGATGAAAAATTACAGTTGCGTAAGGAAGCTTGTGGCATATTCAAGTCTGCTGCTGAGAAACCCCTACAACTGAATGTAGATCGTGCTGAATTGAAACCATTTTGTAAATTCATTTTCCATAAAATATTGCAAATGATCTACCGGGCTGATGGTTACGTGGAGAATAAGGACAATTTATCTCAATCAACCAGTTACCAACAGCCGTTGCAGCTGCAAAAGAGCTGATTCCAATTTATAGTTGTCAGGAGAGATCATTGGTACCCTTAGTTAGTGCATCAAATTCACTTCAAACTGGTTATTATCTAGATGGAGCAACTATAACCTCAATGGCTGTACCATCACTGACAACTTATTCAATTGGAAGTACTAGTTCATACTCATACGTATCTCATTCCCAGGGTAGTGTTTACTCCGATAATATGAAAAATATTGTATATTAACATTACTTCATCATACCAAAAGAACACAGAAAACATATATTTATTATTTATGCACCTTGACATGTTTTTTAGTCTCCCCATAATTACTTTTTACACTTCTGGAATAACGTTGCTAATGGCTTGCTTAGACATACGAAACAGTTACTGAAGATTTGTAAAAGAATTGCTGGTAGCCAAATATCATAATCTTGCTGCTAACCTGTCTTGAACTAAAATTGCCTTTCTGCATCTGGTGTTACTTCTTTGGTATCTGGGACACAGTAAATTAGTGCAATGTCTAAATCTGGTGGTTTCATTCTCGTAAAATTGTGTAATGGCCACTGAACCTTTACAATTTTAAAGCAGCAAGTAGTCCATGGAATGACGCAATCAACGTCGGCGTCTCCTATTATTGTCAATTGATGTGTTTATCAAAATATACAAGGAACTGGTAACCATTTCTTTCGGGACCGACATGTTCACGTCGAGCTTTCTGCGAACATGAGGATCAAGAAACTGTAAATACCAGCGAAGGGGGAACGTTGCTTGCATACACACTAAAACTTGACACAGGAACCGTTGCAGTTACAGTTCGCTAATCAGTACCTGGCTTACATTGACAAAATACGTCAGTCACTCTTGTAGCGCTAATCTTGTAGTTGTCGTTGGTATCTGAGCTTCAGTAAGAATGATATATAAAGAACCTTAATGTAAATTCTATTTTATTTGTATTTATCTTTCATTTAGGGTAGAGGTTTTGTGCAACCAGCATTTATCTTTTTATTAACTTTAAGTTTCACATTCAGAACGGTTTGTTTATGGTAAAATCAGTAACATTTTAGTATATAACATATACAACGATTTACGTTTCTTTTAGTTTTGCTAATAATTATTGCGTTAAGTAAACAAGAGCAATTACAAACAACAAATTACTTTAATGTATTACTGCTTTCTGCAGAATTAATGCCTCGGTAGTCTAATTTTGATGTCTCGTTTATTAATTAAAAATTCGTGGTAGAATTCCACAGTTTACATTTATTTGCGTTATTGAGTAATACAATAATATTAGTAACTTTAGTAAATTTTATTTCATTTTTTATGTTTATTAAATAAACGAATCTTTAATTACTGGATACTGCATTTGTTATTTTGATTTATCTGTCTTTATATATGTGTTAATTAAAATTTTCTCTTTCAGCTCCCTTCTGTCTTTAACCCCTATTAGAAATTTCAGGGTTGTATCTTACAAAATTCAAGAAGCCTACTATTACTATTAAAAATGCTTAATGTTACCAACATATACACTAGTCCAGTGCAAATAATAAATCTTCTGACCACGCATCCAATGTGCAAACTACTTCACTAGCTACTAGATAACAACATAATATCCACCGGGCCTCAACATCAAAACTCCGATACACAGCCGAAAAATATTACTAATTGCAAAAAGAGCTAGCGAAGCGTTAGTCAAAGAACGAATCAGACATCATCGTTTCACAAAATACCAGCTCGAACACCAATCCAACGAGACCAGAGAAACAATTCAAAATCAAATGATCGAACAAGCCTTTAATAGGATAAATACGGCTACCAGAACTCGATATTGAAAGACCAAGGCAATGCACAAGGAAATTCAGGAGAAGAAACCAGAAAAGCTAATGAAGGACAAGAAAAAAACCAAACAACATGAATCGAAAAAACACTGTCATAAACATCTGTAAACGACTGTTGAACGAGAACGAAATGAAGGTTCTGGACAAAGGCTTGAACTATGTGATAACACCGAGGTATACTCCGAAAGTAGATTTGATAACCGCAGTTGAAGAAACGGCTATGAAATTAGATTCTGAAGAGGCCGACAAATACAGAAGTAAGGTTAGATCAGTCCTGATTCATTTATGCGAATTAACCCTAACCTCTATCACCTCGAAAGGAGAGCGGTCATATTTTTTAACAATAACCCATCGATCAGAACTCTCCCGGCAGACAAAGCAAACGCGACTGTGGTAATGGATATGGACACTTACAACAGTAACATCCAAGAACTACTGGACGGGGGCGAGTACAAACAAATTCTAAAAGACCCCACACCATCACTCGAAAGACGGATATACCTGACGCTGGCAAAGCATAAGGGGAAGTTCTTCTATTACCGGAAAACTGGACTTAAGCGACACTACAGCAAATCTCGCATCTGTATGGTCTACCAAAGACCCATAATCGGAATTCCTCTGAGACCAATTGTGAGCTCGAGAAATTCACCTTGTCATCCATTATCAGACCTTCTGCTAGACATTATCGCACCCTTATCGAGAGAAACCGTCTATGGTCAAGAATACGCACCACTTCGTGGAAACCATCAGAAATTTCCAACTAAACCACAAAGAAATTCTGGTAAGCTTCGACATCGTGAGCCTATTCACAAATGGGCCCACCGATAAGGTATTAACTATCATAAGGGACAGTCTGGAAAAGTATGAAGCGTTAGGCGAACTCTCCGTAAAAACAATAATGGAACCTCTGACACGGGGAGGTATCTAAACTACAGCTCCAGTCACCAGAAAAGCGTGAGGCTAGGCGTGACAAAATGCTTGTACGATAGAGCGAGAACGATATGCTCAAAACAGGAGGACCTGAACAAAGAAACAGAAAATCTCGCTAAAACACTAAAAGGAAATGGCTACCCCGATCTAACACCTAACTTAAATAGGGAAAGGGTAACCAGATAAGAAGAACCTAGATATACAGCGATAATACCATACATACAAGGGACCTCAGACAAAATACGAAGGATAGGAAGCAAATACAAGATACGCACTGCTACATTCAAATCGACCAGAACGCTGAGGGGAATACTAACGAAAAACCAAACTACACAATGAAGGTCAAAATTGCAAGAATAGTGTATACAACCTATCATGCGAATGGGACAGAGCATGCATAGGAGAGAGCAGTAGATCACTCAAAGTGAGAAGACAGGAACGTAAGAACAACGTCTGGAAAGGCGAAACAGGAGTATCAAGAATCGCCGAACATGTCTGGAGCGAAGACCAACGCATCAAATGGGATAACATACAGATAGCGGCAAAGGACGAGAATTCAGCTCGCCGGGTCACATATGAAAGAAGATTACCGGTTGAACGATTTTACTTAAAACCTTGTTATGTGTGTGAATTTAATAGTTTCAAGCAAAGAGAGCAGCTGCTGATTAATGTTTTTTTATGATTTTAGACAAAACGGAAGTATTGGCAAGGGTCGGAAGTTGAAGTGACCGATCTTAACGGATATTTTTTCGGACTAGGTTGAACAATTGGTAACTTCTACGTTAAAGCGAATTCGCCAGAAGACATAGAGACCGAATAGAGTATGTGTAGGACTGGTACTAGCTAGGGGGAACATTTCTTTAAGAAAGTAGCTGAGATATCGTCATCTTATTGAAATCAAGCCTAATGATTATGGATTCTACCGAACATGAATTGATTTCATAGCGTATAAAGAAGAGTAGACTTGGGGCACGTCATTTCCACAATCATTCGGAGATGAATTTGACACAAATAAATCATCCACAGGAAGGTTGGATTTGTTTACAGAATCAGCAATTACAGATCCGTCAAAGGATGCCAAGGAGACAAATGAAGATGTACCAAAGTTTAAACGGTAACTTTTCTTTTGATAAAAGTGTTGCATTTTGTTAACATTGCATGTTTGGTTGCTGAAGCATTCCTTTAAATAATTTTCTGAATTAATTTCACTCTTCGTAAGAAGCATATTTAAAAAGGAGTTGCTTCATTTACGTGCAGAAATGGGAAGTGGAGCTGTTAGAAGGAAGTATACCGTGAACCTTACTAATTTTCCCATTTAGATGATATCATCGTTGCCACACCTTCTTTTGATAAACATCTTGAGGTACTCTTTAAAATAATTTCTGCCGTTCAGAGCTATAATACTTTGGATATGTCGTCAATAAATATGGTCTCTTGGTGGATCCTGACAAGGTCAGTGCTATTCTCGATATCCCTATTCCTTCTAGTGTAACCGAAGTACGTCGTCTTGTTGGAATGGCTGGGTGGTAAACGATTCGTTACCAACTTTTCTTCCCTTATATCCCCTTTAACTTCCCTCACCGAAAAGAGTACTCCTTTAGTTTGGTCCTCACATTATGATCGTGCTTTTCTTTCACTTAAAGAGCATTTAGCCTCCAGCCCTATACTTTCTTGCCCTGATTTTTCATCTTCCTTTATTATTCAAACGGATGCCTCCGATTTTGGTGTCGGTGCTGTGCTCACCCAAGAAAAACTCTCAAGGTGAGACTGTAATTAGCTATATCAGTCGATCACAAACTAAAGTG
The DNA here is from genome assembly GCA_036346205.1 of Vesta saturnalis. Classification (NCBI taxonomy): domain Eukaryota; kingdom Metazoa; phylum Arthropoda; class Insecta; order Coleoptera; family Lampyridae; genus Vesta; species Vesta saturnalis. The sequence continues at coordinate 2,094,609 of JARFJB010000317.1, read as the reverse complement.
GAACGACGCTACTCCACCACCAAGAAAGCGTGCCTAGTTGTCCTATTTGCCATAGAGAAATTGAAATCGTACGTCGAAGGGTCACATTTAAGCGTGATCACTGATTATCATTCCTTGGTTTGGTTCAACAAATTACAGAACCCTTCTGGTCGCTTAGCAAGATGGGCTATTCTACTGCAAGAATTTAACTTCACTATTACTCACCGCAAAGGTAAAGAACATGTTGTACCTGATGCCTTTTCTAGTTCCGTCCCTAAAATAGATAGTATATGTCCTAGTTACAGTTCTCCTTCTTCGCTTTTAGCTCTCCCGATTGTAGATTCTCGGCATGTTAGATTAGTCTCTCGTGTTATTTCTTCTCACACAAAGTTTCTCGCTAATGTTGGTTGTGCTATTAGAACTTCCAAACATATCACTAGCTTCACGCCTGACTTTCCATTTTGTGGCAGGGAACACATTCTGTATAGTGATCTGTTTTCTAAGTCCTCTAATTCTACTTCTCCTACATTAGTTCCTGATCGTTCTTCCCCTACCAAGACATCTGACCATTTCTATAAATCTCTACATGCAGAAATCGCAAAGAATATGAAACTTACTCAAAAACGTTATAACTTACGATGTAATTTGTTCGCTATAAAGTTAATAACTCCACATGGAAAAGGAATTTTGTTCTGTCTGATGCGTCTAAATTCTTCAACGCGAAAGTAATTCCAAAATTTATGGGTGCTCACAAAGTCAAAAGTTATACTTCTCTGGACTTATGAACTTGAAGGTAGGGATGGTAAATCTGCGGGAGTTTGGCACGTAAACAATCTAAATCTGACCGCACAACTTCTAATTCTGATTCAGCCACTTCTGACTCTGAAACCTCAGTTTCTCTCCAATTTACTTCGGGCAAATATCCTCGACGCGTAAACGACATAAATCTGTTAAAACGTCTTTGTTTTCTTCGACTATTGCGGTTTTGAAGTGTACCATTCATATAGCTATCACGAAAAGCTCGCGTTCCATCTTTAGAGGTATGTGAATCCATTTTTCTGTGGCATCTCCTAATGGCTCATCATAATTTTCAGCTTCTTGTCGGTGTTTCTGTCCTGGTTTTTGTCGTTATCGTTTCATATTTTACAACTAAAAGAAGTTTAAGAGTAGACCTGTGTGTAACTTACATAGAAATTCCACGTTTGGTTCCTTCCGTAGAAGAATAAGTTAAGTAGTATACCAACCCTAAGAAATCACATTCTTCACATGTTATGTATATAACCTATAACCTCCTTTTCTTAGTACTAAAATGATAAAAATTATTCGAATACGCCCTTGCTGTCACTAAAATATTATTTATGTTATATCATCTGAAATACCTTTCTTCTTCTCCTTTCCCTTTGTCTTTTTGTATGCATTATAAGTTTCTGTTATGGACGAATAAGTTCCAAAGGTAAATATGTAATTAAAAATTATTATTAATTTTATTAAATACATAAATAAAAAGTTTACCTAATAATAATTGTTAAAAATAGTGTTTTACATTATTACTAAATTACTTACTTTTTTTTATTAGATCTTCAATTAATTTTTGTGTAAATTGTTCTTTAGCAACTACCGTGTTTTATTCAGCGGTCGGCCATAGCGTTTCTGACATATTTATTTATCAAAAAATCTGCGCACAGTAGTTTAGTTTTAGATACCTTCAATATGTTTTAAATTTTTGAATTTGGTATTGGTGTAATTGATTAAATTCAATTTTTTTATTTTCCTTATAAATTACGTAAATTAGATTTTGTTAAGACATAGCAAGTATTCCAAAATAATTATCGTTTTGCAAATTAACTTTTACGTATTAGAAAACCTGCGTTATTTCAGGAAGGCCTTTCGAAATTAATCAGGCCCTATTTTTCACATTTTAAACTACTATAAACTTGGTTTAAGCTTTTTTATTTGCTTTTTTTTTAATTAACGAACCTATCTACCTTTTGATACCTATAAATTTAACTCTTTATCTGATTATTAGTTACCATATTTTGGATATTAATTTCCAATGTGTTTGTCTTTTTGTACAAAATTGTCTGTTTTGAAACACGTTTTATTTGTAAAGGTATTTTATTATTTGATGTGACAATTATAGGTTTTGTTTTATACGATAACATTTTTTTTTGGTTTCTACTTTCTACAGTTACCTACGCTCCTCTTTTAGATATCGTTATTCAGGAGGTGGGATATCGATGACTTCTGCTTTTGGGGAAGCGACTCCTGGCGCCCTTATCTTTACCAGAATTTTGATGACCCAGAGCCGAACCGAGTAGCGACCCTTCACTCCCCCTTTCTGTTTTTTCTCTCCGCTTCCAGTTTCTCCACGTAACAACCTGGCAACTGTGTTATTAATTTTTTAGGTTAGTTCTTGCTTGTTTAATGGGTTGGTGTTTTTCAATATAAAAATGTTAAATTAATATTTAGGAAGTAGAAGGAGACTGAAAAGAACTAATTTGTCAATTTTGTAGGTTAGGTGTTTAGACACACATAATCCGGCAATGGCAGGACCGTTGAAAAACACATACGGCACGGAATAAAGAAATTGATACAGGATTCTCCAATTTTAAATGTCAATATTACCGCGGCAACATTGTGTTTTTTTTTCTTTCCTCACTAGCGAATTTCCTCACCCTTTTTAGGGACGAAAGTAATTATTTCTAAGGTAGTTTCAGAAAAACTCGTATTACACAAGAGAAACTTGTTATGCGGCTAAAACTAGTTTACAGTTCAAACTCCTACGCGCTATTATAGTTCCAGACTGTACTAAAGTAGAATACCTTACTCTGAGATAATAGGCATCTAATCGGTAATCATTGAGTGGGGCTGTCAGTACCGCGTGCAGCGCAGCGTTTTGAACAACAAACGAACGTCTACTACATGGCTACTTGTCACCAAACTCATTTACTACATGGCGATCCCGCATTTAAACTACAATTATACCCTGTGACTACAAATACCCGTGGAAAAGGATCAGGGGAAAAATTAAGAGTTAATTTTCAAAAGTTAAGCTTCAAAGGTAGTAATAATAGAAGATAAGCTAAAAATTAACCCTTGTGTACACGAAAATAATACACACACAAATACACGGATAGGTACATGTGTACCTCGTGGTTTCTACTATTGCTATCAAGTCTGCGCATACATTTAGTTTATGTTAGCCTGGCAGTCTTAAGGTGCACGTGTATTAAACACACAAATTATTTGTTGTTATTTACTGTTCTTTAGGGAGTTTCTATAATTATAAAATATAATGGCCAGCAGGAAAGAAATATCAAATAAAGAATATGCACGGTACGATTCTAATTACTCATATATTTATTGTAGTTTGCATAACTTTATTTGTTAAATTTTTAGTGTAAAACGTATGATTCATTCAACCCTAAACTTCTTTATTTTATAGTTTGAGTTATATAACGCTTTTACCTTCGCTGGGAGGTTAGTTATTATCAAAATTGTCTGAGAGGGTCGGGCGGTGAACTGCGATTGGACTATCGCGGTATAATCGGGTTACTCGAGCGCCAATCTAGGTAACTGGTGATATAGAGGCCTAGATTCCTCTTCGCAGAGAATTAAATGGGTAAAAGCGGTCCAAGTAGCGTCAGTGAAGATGTCGGTCTACCAGGGTTTCAGAAGATTTAAATCGGTGCCGGTATTTAAGACTTGTGTCGTTGTTGAGTTGGAAATGCGCGGTCTCGGTAGTATGACTCCAAAATAAATTCAGATACCAAAAAAATAAAACTCCTAATACGGAGGTCGGAAGCAAATGTTTTCTATGTCGGATAAATAATAAAAAAATTAATTTTATAAGTTGGAAATTAAACTCCAGAACGATTCGTCAAACGAAAAAAAAAATATAAACCAAACTCTCGGTCTCAGTACAGAAATTAATTTTGTTATCGCGGGTAAGTGGGACAGATTAAACTAATATTGGCGACGTCAATTAATAAGATAATGTTTCGCCAACGGTGGCGGAGAAAAAAATAATACCTAAATTCCTGAAATAAAAAAATGTATATATAACAAACAAGAACCAAAATCGAATTCAAGGCGGTAAAGAAATAAACTGATACTTTTCATATACGGTCCGCTATCACTAAAAAAAATGGTAGTGGTAAAACAAAATTAACAACTTCAGTGATTAAAATAATTAACAGAATCAAGGGAAACTATATATAATTGCCAACGGCGACGGAAAACCAAAACCAAATTCGTAAAAAAATATAAACTAAAGATGTCGTTTGTCTAAACAGGCTATAAAATAATAAACTAATTTACCCTTATAATCTGTTTGAGACGGCCTATCGGTTTAATTAAAATAAATGTTATATTCTGACACCTTCAATAACAGATCGTACAAGATCCAAAATTATACAACAAAATCAGAAAAGAATATTGGTAATTAATAATCGGCTACTTGCTGCTAATAAAAAAATATGTTAGTGGATATAGAATTAATAACTGTAGTGGGTGCAATACTTGTATCACCCGGTATACACACGGGTATCGGATTGTGACGGAAAACTACAACTAAATTAAAAAAAAAAATAGAATATAAACACAATGTGTTTGTCCGGCACTAATAAAGGCGGCTATATAAAACAAAAATTATCGAGAAATTTATTCTTTTAAGACTAACATAAAAGAAAAATTCTGATTACAAAACTTAACCAGCTGAGCTACAACATAGAAATCGCGTCTATGTAAATGCTTACACTAAATTTCAAAATTTAAACTGCAATCGGAGACGGAAACCTTGAAACAATAAAGTAAATAATAAAATTCCTGATCTTATCGGATAATTGCACACGCAAATACAATGTTCGTTAAATATGTTTCCCGTACGTAAAATATCTATTAATATAAGATTTACTATTTGTACCTTATGTAAAAAAAATAGCGGACGGTAATTTATCAACACATCGACAGTAATAGGTAAATTAAATTAATGTACTTCATCTATAAACTTACTCAAATGGATCGGGGCATGCACACGCACTTACTTCACAAAACTCGTACTAATAATAATTTTATTCCAAAACATATCGCGTTTGGCGTATTTGATAAGAAAACTCGTCTTTTGAACCTGAAATATTTTTATGTGAAATGGGAAATGTTTATATATTAAAATTGTGAATTCATGAATTATAATGAAAATCACAAGTATACCGGGCGGTTAATACATCGCTATTTAACAATTTATACGGTTGTTCGGTAACGGAAATTACAGTTTCGTTACACACCCCTCGTTCTTCGGAAGGAAAACAACCCGTTGGAAAAAAGTCTTCACATAGTCGCTGAACCTTTTATCAAGACTTGGGACGGAGTTTGGCAATGCCTATGATCGAAAAAAGATCACAGATGTCTCATGTTGTCGAAATATTTTCCACCTAGATTACCTTGGAATCTATGATAGGTCACCCGATTATAAGAAACGTGCCTGGAACGAGTACCACCCGACTTGAAGTTGCCAAAGGACATAAACCTATTATAGGTGTTATTTATGTCGATCGGAAAGCAAGAAGCAAACATAAACAAGGAAATGTTGTCGCGTCTGTAATCGTCCCATATGCGATGAGCACACTGAAACGATCACAAAATGTTATACTTGTGAACTATAAACAAACGTGTTTCATTAAAAATAAAAAAAAAGTATAGCTTATTAATTTTCTTCTATGAAGTAATGGTGTTTTAGGTTTTGAGGTTTCATTTTACGTTCACCAATTGGCAAAAAAAATTTTTTTCTTACAAATAGTTTTACTTTAACCAACCTACACCTGTTAAGTTTAAAATAACAAAATATGCGACTCAAACAAAATGTAAAAGTTACACAACCTATTCGTGTACACACGGCTTAAAAGAATTTAAAGAATGAAATTTATGAGTGTTAGAATGTAGTTAAATAAACACTTTCATCAATGTGATTAAATTAATAAAAATAATAATTAAAGAAACAATCAATATTGCGTCGAAAAATAGAGATTGTAATGGCAAAAGTGGGCAGATTTCAAGAAAAGTGGTGCCAAAAGGTAGCCACGATTGAGCAAAAAAAGTGCAACACCGGATGCAAAATTATAGAGAAATCAAAGGAATGGTGTCACGTGTGGATGAAATTAGTCGTAGAATTTTTTATGACTATTAGGATATTTTAACGGTATATGTACAATTTTAAAGTAAATCGTTAAGTTACCGGGAATTTTTATGTTATAGTTTGTTATCGCAGTTTCGTTAAAAGGAATTCAATTTCATGGTGGTTGAAGAGAGTTTTTACGAAATATTCTGTGTCGGTTTAAATTTATTTGTGTTATGGTGCTTGATAACGAAAGGTTCAGTCGCGGTTAAATAGTTCTGCATTTTGTTCAAGTTTACCAGTTCATTTACGTATGGAGTTGTTATTGAGAGGTTATTAATTTTTTGTCGGTTAATAAATAAAGTTAGGCTGTTAAGGAAAGAGGTCGAACGTGACCGTGTGTTGTAGGCTTAGGGCACTCAGAATTTTATCAACGTTCTACAGGGGTTACTTGAAGCTATGGCGGGGGAATCTTCCGTTCACCTTGTAGATTTGAAAAGGATTCCATCCCGGGGCCTTTTTTTGTGTTATTCGTTGGTCAAAGTGACATTTTCATGTCAATTGAAAGGATTAGTGTTTATTTTAGTGTTTTCGTCATGTTTGTGTAAAATCGTGGTTAGCAGATTGTGATATCGTAGTTTGGTAAATTTATGTGTACATGAGTGTTATGTGTACACCCGCGTCCACAGCTGCTCGGACAGATAAGAGGTTGCGGTAAATATAAATATCGATTTAATGAATTTTCTGTATATAAAAGGCAAAGAACGTTTTGTAATTAAATAAATGTTTGTGTATATTAAGCCACGTGAATCAGTTATAAAATCACTTGGTATTGGTTTAAATATTTTCGCCACTAAATTCGTGTAAATATAATTTAAAAATAATCGGATAGTTGAAATTGGCAAGGACGTGTTCGCAGAAGGGTTAATCCGTCGATCAGTTAACAAAGGATCAATTGTATGGGATTTTTGCTTACCGCAGTGAGATCGAAAGGAAAAGATAGATTGATGAATTTTGTGCAAAGTACGGTCATTACTTCTATGTGTTTATTTTTTGTGATACTGATGAAGTTTTTTTTTTGTATTTGCTTAAGTAGATTAATACGCTTTCTTTCATGTATCGTATTGTATAGAAGCGCTTCAGGACGTTTGTATTCAACCGTTGAACGTAATATTAATAATTGTGAACCTTGTAAGAGTCCTGGAGAATTAGTTTTTAGAATTTTACGTAAGAAAGGTCACGCTTTAGTTCCTTTCGGAAGATGGTAACTGTACCGATACCTGATTGTTTATTTTTTTTACCATAATATGTAGGTAGTGTTAATGCGTTTGAGCGTATTATTTGGTTTTTGGGTGTAAGATTATATGATTTATTCTTTTATGGAAATGTCTGATTTGCAGGGCTTTCGTTTATTTATTTTGTTATGATTTTATTGAAAGCTTTTAAAGTAATAATTTATGAGAGGCTTCTCTGTTAGATTATTTGCCATTTTTTGTTTTTATTTTTTAATTTTCTTTAAGATATAAAAATTTCACTAATAAGGTTTATCGTAAAGTACAATTAGAGTAAATACGATTAAGACCGGTCAGCTGGTCAATTAGCACGTCATTTTATTTTAATTACATGCAATAGTTGGAAGCTTTATAGGAAACGCCGGATCAAGGCTTTTAATTTACTGATTCACCTGGTTTATGTGACGTAAGGTAAGTACTTCATTATGAACTTAGCTGTGGAATACTCGCGTATAGGTACTTAAACCCCGATATTGTCGATTATGAAGAAACTGGCGCCCTTTTAATCTATGACCTTCACTTATTGTGTTTTATATATTACGAGTTATCTTAATCGCAAAATTAATAAGACGCCTTCTCCTATCCCACTGAACTTATGGCGACTTTCTTAACTATTACTTCTATTTCCTGCCATTTTCGCCCGTAACAGTAGACAAGTTAAAACGTTACGGAATGTGAAGAACATATTCGTTTTGTGTACCTGTAATAAATTGAACTGTGGTGTAAGTTACCAAGAAATGAATTTTAAGCAGATTTAAATGCGCAAGAGAAACACATTTTTAACCCTCCACGAAAATAGAGTGTTATAAGGTTAACGGGTCTATCTGTCTGTGGTGTCGTAGTTTCCAAATAAAGGAATCGGTTTTGATATAGATTTTTTTGTTTGATCGAGAGTGTTCTTAGCTATGATTCAATAAAATATGTTCATTACCATCCTTCTATGCTCAAGGGACTGTATGTGAGAAGTTAAGGACGGATCATTTATAAGCCTAATGCTTTTGAATACGATCAACGATATCAGAGCGTATTGAATAACAAAGGTGAAATTATATTCCAGATGAGGCCGAATTTGGGCCTTATCAGAAGGAGTTGTCGAGAGGTAAAGTACTGCTTAGATCTGTACAAAAGCCTATTTTACGAGCAGCTGTTTTGGTAGCTGACAGAAGATAGTCAACCCATGAGAGATTTGAAGATCATCTACCCAACAGAGTAATAGAGTCTGAAAACTTAAGAACTGAGCCATTCAACTTACAACAGGAAATGATCGATCTTGGCGGACATAAGGCAACACTGAGTTTTGTTAGCATTAAATTTAACTAGATTATTGCTTCCCCATTCGAGAATACGTTGAATATCTTTAATATTAGTTGTATCCATGTTTTAACTCAAAATGGGGTAATGGTAATAAGATAGATACATTGTGGGGAAGGTTTGGTGTTTTAAGTCTATCTTATTGAATATCTTTGTTGATTGAATTTGCCATTTCAGCTTTAATTTCTTGATTTGACATAGAAGGTGGATTATCACTATGAGTAGACTGAGATGAAATACAGTGAAGAGTGCTATCGTCAGCAAAGCAATGGATGGGGTTAGTTGTTGAAGAAATAAGGTCGTTTATGTACAGCAGAAAAAGTGTAGGCGCTATAACGGATCCCTGTGGTACGCCCGCGTTAATGCTAACTTCTTTTGAAAAAAAGCCATCAACTACGACACGTATTCGCCTTTTATCAAGGAAACTAGAAACCCAGTTGATGAGCGTATCATTTAACCCAAACGAGGTGAGTTTGGCAAGTAAACACTTATGCCAAACTTGGTCAAATGCCTTTGAGATATCTAAAGCGACTACAACTGTTTCACCGGACTGCTCTACTGTATTGTTCCAAACTTGGGTCACGTATGAAAGAAGATCGCCTGTTAAACGACTTTGCCTAAACCCATATTGGTGGTCACTAAGGAGCTTGTTAGTTTCAAGGAACGTGAGCAGTTCTTGATTGATGGCTTTTTCCATGATTTTAGACAAAATGGAAGTGATGGCAATTGGTCTGTAATTTGAGGGATCGGTCTTATCACCTTTTTGGGAATAGGTTGAACATTTGCTAACTTCCATGATGAAGGAATTCCCAGAAGATATAGAGATCGTATAGAGCTTAGATAGGACTGGTACTAGTTCGGAGAACATTTCTTTAAGACAATAGCTGGGATACCGTCTGGACCAGTCGCCTTATTGAGATCAAGCCTACTGATGATCGATTCCAAGAGCTTGTACCGAAAATGAATTGGTTTCATAACGTATGAAGAAGATTGACTAGGGCACATCTTTTCCAGAATCATTGAGACACGAGTTTGATGCAAACAAATCCACAAAAACGTTGGCTTTGTCTACAGAATCAGCAACTACCGATCCGTCAATAGATGTCAGAAATAAAGATGTTCCAAAGTTTTCGCTAATGGCTTTAGCTAAAGACCAAAATTTACGACTGCCTAAAGGAGATGTAGCTAGTTCATTGCATTTTCGTTGTTCGAACAACTTTTTAGTTTTAGTGATGACACTTTTGCAGATATTTCTAGCACCAACGTATTCTACATGACTGTCAACCGATTTATTAGATTTCCATTTAATGTAAGGATGGGCAATTACTGCTCAGATGTTTTGATATATCTTTTCTTGTTTGAAAGATAACTTGATCGACAGTGCTCTTAGTTGTGATTCAAGAAAATTGATTTATTCTTCAGAGTTTTTTTTGTGCAGGGGCTTTTTTTAATTTACACATTAATGTTGTTATTATAAGTAACCATAAATGAAAATAGTACAGATTTTATTATTACAATAGGGAAATAAAGTATTACTGAGTTTTGTTGTTATCTTAACATTATTAATTCTTCTTTCGGAGGTACATCGAACGCTTCTGTTGATTGAAATGGCTATTTCAGCTTTTACCTTGATTTGAAGTAAAATGTTGCTTAGTGTTAAGAGTATACTGAGATAATCCACAATGAAGATTACTGGCGACTGCAAACCAGTGGATTGGCTCAGTTGTCGAAAAATGGGATCATATACATGTAACACGCTTGCGTTAATGTATCATTTCTTCGAATCTTTTAGAGACGTAATTTCAGTGTGGATTCCGTAACTATTTTATCTTCATTTTCTTTCTAGTTTAAACCTAAGAAAATACCTGCAAGCTCGCTTAAAATGCCATTATGTACAATTTAGGAAGGATTATGAATTTGTAACGAGTTAAAAACGTATGAAAACATCTATTAAGATACCAATAATTAGCGGATGATTCAAGTGAATCCAATTAGCAGAAGTTACCTAATTATGGTTTAATGAACAGATTCACGTTACTAAGAAACTTAAAACTATTGTATGAGTCAAAAACTAAACTAATTTATAACGTGGTTCCCAGAACTAATGTTTCCATATTAGGAATATATCACCCCAGCATGTTAAGTGTTTATGCCCCAGAAGATAACTAAACTAACCTCAGTAAATTATTATAGTAGTATATTGTTTAGTACAACAGCCCTGTAGTTCAAGTGGTGATTATCACGCTATAATAGAAGTGTATCGCAATAACATGTTAAGGGTTTATGCCCCAGAAGGTATCATTCTTCAAGCCTTGCAATGACGCGGTATACCAACGATTTTCATTTCTTAGTGTCGTCGAATTTATCTCAAGAAGGTGGCGTTTTGCACTTTTGCCACTGCGGATTCCCAAGAAACCTTCATATATTTAACAAGTAACAAGATTGTGATAGAACACTAAATTTTAAATTATCAGTCACATTAATTTCCTATTAAACCACCCTTACACTTGTATAGCAGTGCTATTTATGTACAAGTTCTAATAATTATACATTGCATTACTCAGTGGCTCAGCGGTGAAGGTATCAGACTTGTAAATCAAGGTACCAAACTTTGAATATGAGAGTAGTCAAGTGCTTGGGAAAAAATCATATCACATGAAATCGACTCAAGTGCGAAAACAGTCCTTCACAGGGCTAAGTCTGATGGCGGAAGTAGAGTCCGCTTCCGAAACGTCGCGCTATAAAATCAGCTAATATGAAACCACATTTACAAAACACTTATAATATAGAATGGATAGTTTTGTCTCTATTTGTGTTAATTGATTTCGTCGTCCGTCTCGTTTAGCTCACATTTGTAACATCGTGAACAGAAATTTATCATTTAACTTATTTTTTGTAATAGTTTATGAAGAAGAACCCTAGCCTAATTTTAACTGAATAAAATTGTAGATTTTGTTTCTATTTGAAATGATATAAACTTATTTCTTCAAAAACAATGTACAGCTTCTAGATGTAAGTTTTATACAAAATAAATCAGCTTAAATTAAAAAAACACAAAATTGAAATTGCTTTAAAGCACTAAACTAAAATTTAATACAAATTTCAATTTACTCGGTACATATAAGATATTAAAAAATATGGATAAGTTGTTATTACAGTGCCTTAACTTTTTTGTTTCTGGGCAATGCATAATAACAATGGATTACCTTGTAATAACACGAATATTACACACTATCAATTTCATTAATTATTATAAAATTAATGAAAATATGACAAAATACAGGATATATATGAGCAATATTAACATTTTCTACTCGAAACCAAATTACTCTGGTTAAATGTATGACATCAATCGGAATTCAGTATGCAAGCCATCATTATGAAAGCATTAATGTTGGTCGAACAACGAATTAAAATTATTATTGGATGAAGTACTAAACCAATATGAAATCTCGCACTATAATTTATGTTCTCATTAAATTATACCAATTAATCTAATTATAGATATACTATATTAAGTTAAATTGAAATGCTTAAACACGCGTACGTTGATTAATTAAAAAAACAAAATAAATATTTTAATAACGTATGAAGAAGAGTTGACTAGGGCACATCTTTTCCAGAATCATTGAGACACGAGTTTGATGCAAACAAATCCACAAAAACGTTGGCTTTGTCTACAGAATCAGCAACTACCGATCCGTCAATAGATGTCAGGGGGGGGAAATAAAGATGTTCCAAAGTTTTCGCTAATGGCTTTAGCTAAAGACCAAAATTTACGACTGCCTAAAGGAGATGTAGCTAGTTCATTGCATTTTCGTTGTTCGAACAACTTTTTAGTTTTAGTGATGACACTTTTGCAGATATTTCTAGCACCAACGTATTCTACATGACTGTCAACCGATTTATTAGATTTCCATTTAATGTAAGGATGGGCAATTACTGCTCAGATGTTTCGATATACCTTTTCTTGTCTGGAAGATAACTTGATCGACAGTGCTCTTAGCTGTGATTCAAGAAAATTGTTTTATTCTTCAGAGGTTTTTTTTTGTAGGAGCTTTTTTTAATTTAAACATTAATGATATTATTATAAGTAATCACAACTGAAAATAGTACAGATTTTATTATTACAATAGAGAAATAAAGCATTACTGAGTTTTGTTGTTATCTTAACCACATTATTAATTCTTCTTTCGGAGGTACATCGAACGCTTCTGTTGATTGAAATGGCTATTTCAGATTTAATACCTTGATTTATGGTAAAATGTCTTAGTGTTAAGAGTATACTGAGATAATTCGCAATGAAGATTTCTGGCGACTGCAAAGTAGTGGATTGGGTCAGTTGTCGAAAAAATGGGATCATATACATGTAACACGCTTGCGTTAATGTATCGTTTCTTCGAATCTTTTAGAGACGTAATTTCAGTGTGGATTCCGTAACTATTTTATCTTCATTTTCTTTCTCTAGTTTAAACCTAAGAAAATACCTGCACAGCTCGCTTAAAATGCCATTATGTACAATTTAGGAAGGATTATGAATTTGTAACGAGTTAAAAACGTATGAAAACATCTATTAAGATACCAATAATTAGCGGATGATTCAAGTGAATCCAATTAGCAGAAGTTACCTAATTATGGATTTTAATGTAAACAGATTCACGTTACTAAGAAACTTAAAAATATTGTATGAGTCAAAAATACTTAATAGATAATATGTTGAAAGTGGTACGCCACCGTTAACTCATTTTGTTACCCTACGGACTTACGAAGTAGAATTTATTATTAACCTGTAATGTAACCAGGTCAGTCTAACACGGCGCGACTTGAAATACAAAAACAAATTTAATGTGCAAACTTATATAAGCCAAACGATTGACTAAGTAGCTGGGACACCTACGGAGGAGAAGATAAAATAAGGGTAACTCATAAAAACACAATACCCAATCTTATAAGCATTGTTCAATGTAGTTCTGCTCTGTTCATTACGGACAAGGAAAGAACTACCAAAGAAAAGCCTCCGGTGTGCTACATCAAGAATAACAACATAAATAAAATATAAGTATTTGTTATAAGTGGATACATCACTATCCATTTAAATCCTATTGTTATTAAAAAACTAAATACGCTATCACTCTACACTAACCTTAGTAAATCATTATAGTAGTATATTAAGTTGTAATTATCACACTATAATATAAGTATATCACCACAGCAGGTTAGGGTTTATGCCCCAGAAGGTAACTACTCTAACCTTAGTAAATCATTATGGTAGTATATTGTTTAGTACAGCCCTGTAATTCAAGTTTCAAGTGGAGATCATCACGCTATAATATAATTATATCACCACAGCATGTTAAGTGTTTATGCCCCAGAAGATAACTAAACTAATCTCAGTAAATTATTATAGTAGTATAATGTTTAGTAGAGTCCTGTAGTTCAAGTGGTGATTATCACGCTAAAATATAAGTATATCGCAATAACATGTTAAGGGTTTATGCCCCAGAAGGTAACATTCTTCAAGCCTTGCACTGACGCGGTATACCAACGATTTTCATTCCTTAGTGTCGTCGAATTTATCTCAAGAAGGTGGCGTTCTGCACTTTTGTCACTTCGGATTCCCAAGAAACCTTCATATATTTAACAAGTAACAAGATTGTGATAGAACACTAAATTTTAAATTATCAGTCACATTAATTTCCTATTAAACCACCCTTACACTTGTTTACCAGCGCTATTTATGTACAAGTTCTACTCAGTGGCTCAGTGGTAAAGGTATCAAACTGTAAGTCATGGTACCAAACTTCGAATATGAGAGTAGTCAAGTGCTTGGGAAAAAATCATATCACATGAAATCGATTCAAGTGCGAAAACAGTCCTTCACAGGGCTAAATCTGATGGCGGAAGCAGAGTCCGCTTCCGAAACGTCGCGCCATAAGATCAACTAATATGAAACCACAGTTACAAAACACTTATAATACAGAATGAATAGTTTTGTCTCTATTTGTGTTAATTGATTTCCTTGTCTTTCTCGTTTAACATCCTAAATAAAAATTTATCATTTAACTTATTTTTTGTAGTAATTTATGAAGAAGAACCCTAGCCTAATCTTAACTGAACAAAATTGCAAATTTTGTTTCTATTTGAAATGATATAAACTTATTTCTTCAAAAACAATGTACAGCTTCTAGAATTAAAGTTTTATACAAAATAAATCAGTTTAAATTAAAAAAACACAAAATTGAAATTGCTTTAAAGCACTAAACTAAAATTTAATACAAATTTCAATTTACTTGGTACATATAAGATATTAAAAAATATAGATAAATTGTTATTACAGTGCTTTAACTTTTTTGTTCCTGGGCAATGCATAATAACAATGGATTACCTTGTAATAACACGAATATTACCTACACACTATTACAATTTCATTAATTATTATAAAATTAATGAAAATATGACAAAATACAGGATATATATGAGCAATATTAACATTTTCTACTCGAAACCAAATTACTCTGGTTAAATGTATGACATCAATCGGAATTCAGTATGCAAGCCATCATTATGAAAGCATTAATGTTGGTCGAACAACGAATTAAAATTATTATTGGATGAAGTACTAAAACCAATATGAAATCTCGCACTATAATTTATGTTCTCATTAAATTATACCAATTAATCTAATTATAGATATACTATATTAAGTTAAATTGGAAATGCTTAAACACGCGTACGTTGATTAATTAAAAAAATAACCAAACATAAATTAAAATTACAATTTTTATCAAACGTTTTAATAGTTCTAATAAATGTAAACAATTATTAAAATTATTAAATTGTCACAAAATATGTGTATGTAATATCAATAATGGTAAACATAATTATTAGTATTAGTGTTAAGTTTCCGAAATTGCAAAATTGCATTCTTATTTCGGCATTGAAACATTAATTAATTATAATTTCAAATAGCTAAAAAACTGTGTATAATTACATTAATGGTGAATGTAACTATTATAAATATACAGAGTGAGTCAGTGATATGATGGAGTAGAATGACGCTATTACTGTAGAAACTACAAACAAATGTTTCAGTTAGTTGCATGATGGAAGACAGTATATAACATAAAAATATTTTGCAATAAGCAGGATGTGTTATGTAGTTTATGCTTACTTTTAATAGATGTAAACAATTGTTAAACTGAAGTAGAACATTGGAATTATTAAAAACTGCTTAAAAATTATGTGTAATTACAATAGTGGTGAACATAATTATGATACATGTACAGGGTGATTAATTGATGTGATGGAGCAGAATAGCAGTTATAACAACGACCTGTCTGTCACCATTGAGCAATGCGTATATATGATGATAATATTATTATATATATATATATATATATATATATATATATATATATATATATATATATATATATAATATATACAGGTGGGCCACCACCAACGCGTCTCTGCACCCAAACGACTGAATTTTTCAAAATCTGTTTGCGAGAATATGTATTCTAGGACTACAATCTAAAATTAGTTTGATTTATACAGGGTGATCTACAAACTTGTTACTTATCAAAGTTATATTATTTTAAATGGAATAACCTCCTTTTAATTTTTTGAAATAAGGTGTAAAAATAAGGTAGACTTTCATTAGAGTTCCTATACCTAAACCTTACAGTTTCCGAAATATTTAACATTTTTTGAAAATGTTGGGTTGTCAAAAAATTCAAGTACTTTTCGATTCAGAAAAGATGAGACAATCTAATTTAGGTCATCGTAATAAGGATATTTGGAAGTACGTATTCTGTTGTTTATTATTTCAGATCATAATTTATAAAATACAAAGAATAACGCGTAAAGTTAACAAACTTCAAAGTTAAATATCTTTGTTATTTTGACAATAGTTCGAAATGTATTAGGGTTCCCTATATCTTACTTTAATACTTTTCGAGAAATTAGTGTTGTTACATTTTTAGCAATTACGCCATTAACTCATGTCGATCAGTTAGAATTCTTTGATTTATAAACATTTCGGTCATATTGACGTATTTCAAAGTACGACAGTGTTTATAACTATTTATGATTTTTTCATTACAATTGTTACACGTCCAAACCGCACTAGGCGTCGTGTATGCTTACTAATGTAAGCGGGTTGCCAAGCCAGCTAACAGGGAGATGGGCGTGGTCGAAATAAGAAGTAAAATGAATGATTAATACGCTCAAACACCTTACACCGATATTCAAACAGCTCAGTCCGGGAAAATATGTCTCTAGGCACCACAATCGAAACTTTGCTAAAATAATTGTCTTAAGCTGGGTGTTAATTAACCCTACTTGATTGTGGAAAGTAGCATTGTGCTTACTCAGTAAACTCTCACACGAGGGTCCTAAAACAAACACTCGTCCCAAACAATTCAACTCAAACTCAAATATATTTAGTACTACCCAGGTTATTAGAAACTTTTTGAATACACCTCGTATACCAAAATTTCCAAAACAAAATTTATCACTCAAATTTAACTGCATTTACGTAACCAACAGTTATAAAAAAAACTGTAATACACGGGTCGTCACAAACTTCCTGATTGTACCCTGTACATCCAGAATACCAAAGTTATAACACGTTAACTGAATATCTTCTACGTATCCCTCGTATACATATAAAATTAAATCTCTACTTATTAATGCATAAAATAGTTCTTCATTCAATGGTCGATAATTAATTTTTAAAATTCCTAATCAAAAGAAAATCAATGTCATCGGCTTAATAATTGTTCCTTTATGATACCTCTGAATCGTATAGGACATTCGTAAATATTTAAGTTCTCAAAACTCCATCTCATAGTTATACTTAATGAAATTTTTTAATCAACTAAGTTTTCAAAGTTCTTAAATGTAATTCTTACTTAAAGACTGTCCTTCATCCTTCGCTTTACTTTCTTCTCTCTTCCCGTAAACCAATTATTTGTAGTCCATGTGTATCCTTAGATTGCCTGAAGGCACATAACAAGTACTCCACAATTCCACAAATACTTATTCCTTTCGGTACTCGCAATTAGTCCAACTATACGAGGTTATTACTCCAATAAACCGTAATAAACTGTACACGTTTGGTTGCCTCTATAAAATTTCACGCAACCTTTAGGACAATTAAGCCCTTCCTTACACAAATAAACTTTTAATGTCATATTTAATTACTTTAACATTGGCTCAATTTACTACGAATATTTCGTTCACTTAGAGGTGGTCCCATAAATAATTTGAACTAAGGATCATTACAAGCACACGCGCCGCACTCAACACTATAACGTAACAGCTGTTATCTTATTATAAATCTGCTTACGCACTTTTTCTTGAAGAAAAATAATCTGATTTTATCTTCAATCTCAATTTTATTAATTGTTTTATTTATGAATTTCTTATACGATTCGTCCCTTTTTGGGTTACGCAGTTGTTTAAACAATGACTGCCTTCAATATTATTCACAAATATAACTCCAACTCAACCCATTCTGATTTCACACTTCACCTCGCGCGCGCGTCTTCCACCGAGCTCTCATCAAAAAGCAAAAAGCAACAAGTCCCCGTCAATTTCTGACTTTCCTATTTATATATTCAACGTTTATCTCTCACATGAGCTCATCCTCCTTCCGCAACATTTGCAAAAATAAGTACAGTCTAAGGTCTCAAATCCCATATACGTACACGTATTCTCAAAACTGATGGCACAACATTACGAGAACTTTCTATAATCAACAATTAAACATACCAAGTCTTTCTCTACATATTTCCTAAAACATTGTACACTTATACATTCACATCTTCCGACCAAGATTACTCCTTTATCTTCCAACATTCCATTCCTTACTCAGTAGTCAACAGTAGCAAACATTATCGTCCCATCGACAAATTTCTCTTCACATTTACATTCATCAGAATCTGTTTATTCCAACACCCATGTCTCTATAACATTCAAATACACGTATCTGCATACTGAATAATATTTCTCCTAAATTGCCAGTGGCGTATCACCCCACCCACATACATTATGCATATACACAAAAAAATTTTTTTTTCGTTCAAACTCAATACACCCGTACTCCAAACAGGTAATACACGTCATTATAACATCTTACATACAGGGTGCGTCAACACAACCTTATACAATGAAATATTCAGTGCAAGAAAGAGTGGATATGGTGTTGACCATAGGAGAATGCCATGAAAATTGTCTTTTGGATTCCAGGGTTTATGCCCAAAAGTACCCTGATCGCAACCATCCTGATACGAGAACTTCTGAAAGGCTTTTACAAACATTTCGAGCCACAGGTAACACTGCCTATCCAAAACCTAATAAAAGCAAACCGGTAACTGGCAATGAATATAGTGAGTTTTTAGTATTAGGATCTAACGCTGAAAATTCCCACACTAGTACTAGAGTAATTGCTAGACAAACAGATTTAAGTAGAGGAAGTGTGAGAAGAGTTCTAAAAAAACACAAATTTCATGCTTATCACATAGAAATTCAAAATTTGTATGGTAATGACTTTCAACAACGAATAGATTTCTGTTTGTGGGCAATTGAAAAAATAGGGGATGAACAAGATTTTTTAAATTTCGTTTTGTTTACTGATGAACCAACATTTCACAACAACGGTTTGGTAAATAGACATAATTTTCACTATTATGATACCGAGAATAGGCATGCTTTTAATACTGTTGACCGCCAAAATCGTTGGAGCATAAACGTATGGGCAGGAATTATTGGAGATCAGGTAATTGGACCATACTTTTTCAATGGTCATTTAAATGGTACAAAATTTTGATATTTTAAAGCGAGACTTTTGGACACTTCTCGAAAACGTTCCTGAACATTAGAGAATATGTGTACAATTAGATGGGGCACCGGCACTTTGATCGTAGAGTTAGAAATTATTTAACTAGGAAATTTGTTAATAAATGGATTGGAAGGAACGGACCATGTCATTGACCACCAAGATCGCCTTGTCACTCCAATAAATTACTTTTTATGGGGCTATATTAAAAATATTGTTTACAATATTCCTGCTACTACTGCAGACAATATGAAAGAGAGAATTAGAAATGCGGTGGACACAATTACTCCAGATATGTTAAGAAAAGTCAGACAAAATTTGGAAGAAAGAATTAGACTATGCATTCAAGAAGACGGTCATCAGTTTGAACATTTACTGTAGTGACAAATCCAGCAGTAGGCTCTCGGTGCATAATGTAAAACGGTATTTTTCATGACCAGCAACCGTATAACCCTCATAACCTTAATAAACCAAAAACCGTTTAACACATTTGTAACCTTTGTAAATCACAGAATTCTAACTGATCGACATGAGTTAATGGCGTAATTTCTAAAAATGTAAGAAATACACTAATTTCTCGAAAAGTATTGAAGTTAGGTATAGGGAACCCTAATACAGTTCGAACTATTGTCAAAAGACTATTCCATTCCGATAAAAATTTCTTGGGCGTTGTATTTAAAATAACAAAGATATTTAACTTTGAAGTTTGTTAACTTTACGCGTTATTCTTTGTATTTTATAAATTATGATTTAAAACAATAAACAACAGAATACGTACTTCCAAATATCCTTATTACGATGACCTAGATTAGATTGTCTCATCTTTTCTGAATCGAAAAATATTTCAATTTTTTGACAACCCGACATTTTCAAAAAATGTTAAATCTTTGGGAAACTGTAAGGTTTAGGTATAGAGAGCTCTAATGAAAGTCTACCTTATTTTTTTACCTTATTTCAAAAAAAAAAAATTAAAAAGGAAGGTATTCCATTTAAAATAATATAACTTTGATAAGTAACAAGTTTGTAGATCACCCTGCATAAATCAAACTAATTTTAGATTGTAGTCCTAGAAGCTTACATATTCCGCCCAAACAGATTTTGAAAAATTCAGTCGTTTGGGCGCTAGAGACCGACGCGTTGGTGGTGGCCCACCTATATATATATATATATATATATATATATATATATATATATATATATATATATATATATATATATATATATATATATATATATATATATATATATATATATATATATATTATATTGGTACAACAACCTTTAGGCACCAATATATAGAAAAATTTATATATGCTATCTGGCACCATACATAAGAAAGTGGGCGGGATTAGTTAGTTGACCTCACAAATATTTATTGTTGGAACGTGATGGTTTGTTTTCTTTGTAGGACAAACTTTAAATATTGAAATATTTAGTTCGAATTCATAACTGCTTTAGACTATAAGCCAGTAAATCGATTTAACTGTGGTTACTTTACATTTAACGCAGCAAGCAACTATCTCTTGTGGAAAAGGATTATTACAACTATATGCATATATACGAATTTGTTTGCATTTGTAGAAAGTATTATAAATATTAACACGTTTTACCATTATTTAATGCATGATAATATGTAACTTTTAATCTCTCAGTGGATTGAATTACATTATATTAGCTTTCATAAACCACTAAGCATTGTGTTGTTGCTTAAGACGTTATTTCAATACATTCTCCGTGACCCCATGAATATTGAATAAGAGATGTCAAAATCGTAATGTATGCATCAATTTCTATGAAAAACGTCCAAACAAGTTAGCTTTATGCCGAGAAGTGAATTTATTGCATTTTTGTGATTACGTGAATTTTTACCAATAGATGTTAAACCCGTTATTGATGAACAAATTTCGTTGGGAAAACGTCTAAATACATTACTTTGATGCCCAAGAAGTGGATTTTATGCATTCTCGGTGAACACGTGCATCTTGGCTAAGAGTTATCAAAATAGTTATTTAAGCACCAATGCAAATGCGTTAGATCGATACCCAAGAATTGAAATTGCGGCGACTGCGTGCCTTAACTTATACATCAATTTCGTTGGAGAAAGCGTAAAAATGGAAGGCATATTTTTATTCATCATAGTTTTTACAAAATCATTGCAAGAATTTATAGTATTGTCAAGATCGTTTATAGTATTGAAAAATTCGTTCTTCGTACGCACGTTATCTCGGTCTAAGAACGTCATATGCTTTTGAAACTTATACAGCACCTATTTATTTTCAAGTACATAGGTTATCAGGCTCCTAAGATTGGTTATATTGCGATAGACAAAAACTATTTCTTTTGGTATTGAACACTATATTGCGCTTACCACATTGAAAACCTTTGTTTACAGACTAAACTGGTTGGGAAAAAGACTGGACATATAGTTGTGATGCGAAAAACTACATTTTATGATGTTTGGGTATTGGACACAATATACTCTTTCGAACATATTAAATATCTTTTTTCATAGAGTATTTCTGTTTAGAATGATTGTTCATATTTCGATAAGAAAAACATTAACCTTAAGATTTTAGATTAATGGGTAACATTTCGTTTACCATGTAAATCTGTATTTACTAGCCGTTTTATTTTATAATTTTTATAAATGGACCATATCTTGAAAGTCTTTATGGATGGATTGCGTTAAAAAACTTTGGCCGTATTGTGAGAGACAAAAACTAAATTTAATGGCCTTTATAATGGAACACCTTGTTGCGTACGATATATGAAATAATCTTATTTCTTTATTAATCTTATAGTAAAAAGATTGGTCATATTGTTGTGATACGATATTACTAAAATTCGTGATGTTTAATTGCTTATGCGCGAATCGCAATGTGTTGTTCTCGAAATACAAATTAATGGAGTTTTCAACAGATTTAACCGTTTGCAGTGTTTTTGAAATAATCTAGACCTTTACAACTTTGTTGTGCGTATGGTGTGCATGAGCGTATTTGTGTGCGTGTGCGAGTGCGTTTACGTGTGCGTGTGGGTGTGCATGTGTGACTGGATGTGTGTGTGTGTGTGTGTGTGTGTGTGTGTGTGTATTGTTTTCACAAATAAGGATACTTTATAGAAGGCGCTAAAATATACTATATGAATACTTCAAAACCATTAAATTCATCAAAAATATTTAAAAAACCGTTTATTAGAGACAATTAAATTTCAGATAAGATTTCGTAAGGAAAGTTTCCTGTAGGATAATAAACAAACACTAAAAAACCAAAAAGGGACCTAAAACATTGTAAATGCTTAAAAAAAGTATTCACAAGATAATTCAATTTTAAGTAAGCTATTCTTATACAGATTTTTCATGTGAAACTAAATAAGCTTTAAAAATCAATTTATTTAATTGTAAAATCTGATGTGGCAGATGACAAGTAATGCATTAATGAGTTTAAAATTCATTCATTATTTTACTTAATAACTTTTTTGTTTAACATCTTTAAATTATACTACACAAAGATCGATTTTAATCAATTCACAAAGATAATACAATACCCAAGAGGACGTTTATGTAAACAAATAGTTAAGTTTTACAACTTAATTGTATTCCACAGATTCAAAGGGAACATGAATTGCCAAAAACTAGAACACTGCCGTGAATCGCAGTATTCCTATAAAAATATGTAATTGTACTTTATTGACCTTTAGTATTACTGTATCTAGCAAATTCGACTATATAAGCCAATTTTTATTGATACATAAGTGTAAAAACATTTGTCTGCTAAAAAAGCCATCTTTAACTGTATTTGTCCTAAGGGCTACCTGACGGACCCTAGATTATGCTCAAATATACTTCATCAAATATCTAGTTACTATTATTTTCATGTTATCTTAAAAAAATATGTTATACAGAAATGTATTTCTTTTCACTAATGTAATAACAGCTTATTTTTGTATAACGTAAAGTTTGGGTAATGCACTAGTTATGTTTAATTAGGAGAATAATACAGATTTTTTCACGAACTTGAATAAAACAATTCAGTAAAACTATGTCTTGAAGTGGAATCTACCACAGATAGAGTACTTTACATAAACTGTTAAAGTAATTTTAATACTAAAAGTAACTTCTGAGTCAAGTGTGGAATGTATCAAATGCAAACTAAAATGTAGAAATTAATTCAATCAATAATTAAGAGGAAAGTTTTGTGTGATTAATTTCTAGATTTGACTTCATTTCGACTTTGTGTTTGTGTCTAATTCTATCAATGGTTCTTATAATAATAGGTACCTATCAGAGTAAAGTTAAAATGAAATAATCTACTGGTTAATTCGAAATCGCTAACAGTGCCTATTTCCTTCTAAATATGGACTAGTTAAAAGTAACAGAATCTCTATGATGAAATTACTATACAGAAAATGCGTAAAAGTTTAAGTCACTTTTATCTTCTACTGTTAGTATGAATTATGAACAGCAAAATGTAAAGGTACAGGTAGGTACACAATTCAAGCAACAACGGAGTTATTAACCACAGTAAATCCGGCTTAAGATCGCAAGTATGAAGCGGTTAATTTTCAATTGTAGTCTTTAGACATCTATTCAAGGTTGTCTTCTTTTGTTTACCCAAATAACTAAAGGAAGCAAAAATAATAATAATTGACTATCGATTATAGTAGTTTAATCATGTAGTCTAGTTAGGTTATTTGATACTTTTCCTTTTTTGATGTAATTCAGTGAAACGTAATTGGGCCATTGTGTAATTAATATACCGTTACAGTTACATTCAAAGCACTGTAAATCGTATCTAAACTATCAAATCCAAAACAAGTCATTACATTGAACTTTATCACTTCAGTTAACAAAAATATTTTGGGAGATAGAATAATGCAAGGTAATTAGCTAGACTATTGCGTACGTATGTCAACCTAACCTCGTAAACCAATGAAATAACACCAATTTCAGATTTTGAACTAATCACATTGCAAATAACTGGTAAGTGTTACATAAACTTATTATTTTTGTAGCTACATGTTTAATAACTAGCTAATTACAAACTGAAACTACACACTTTTCGTTATTAAAATTGCAATGCAATGCAATAGTGAAGTAAAATATATTTCGTGAACAGTTCCTTTGCTTCGGTTATGCTGGCTAAGGACGCATTCAAGCTTGTTGCAATAAAAGCTCATTTATCACGCTAGCTAGTACTGTCGGCAAGTTACAATACACTTAATATATTACTGTTAATAATTGCCGTACTTTCTTTATCATTAAAGATCTCAAACAATAATAATCTTACGCGTTATAGAGGTTATTTCATGCTTAAAGGAAGAAATAACAAACAATGTTACACAATTGATAACATTTGCATTATTCAACAATTGGGCAACAATGCATATATACCAATGTTGGCTTTTGGTCAAAATCCACGTGGTCAAGAGAAATACTTTAAATTTACTTATTGTGCAACGATACAATACTTTGGGGCGTTTTTTCAACAAAGTTGGTGCATGAATAGCGATTTTTACTGATGTTAACCAATATTCATGTGGTCATGGAAAATAAATTAAACTTACTTATTGGTCATAGATACAAATCTTTGGGGCGTTTTTTCAACAAAATTGGTGTATAAGTGACAGGCATTTAATCTCAGCCAAAATTCATTTGATCACAAACAATATAATACTTTGGAAGTTTTCCAATTAAATTGGTGTTTAAGTAGCTGTTTTGACATTGGTACATAAATAACAATTTTGACGTTTCTTGGTCAAAATCCGTATGGTAACAGAAAATGCATAAAATTTACCTATTAGGCAGCAAGGCAGCGCTTTGTGATGTCTTTCCAATTAAATTGGAGCATAAATAAGGATTTTGACATTTCTTCTTCAAAATACACATGATCACGAAAATGCAAAAAATTTACTTAGTGGACATAGATACAATACTTTCGAACTTTGGTAAACAAAATGGGTTCATAAGTAACAATTTTGACACGTAGTAAATATTCATATTCCCACGAAAAATTGGTGCACTAATAACGATTTTACAATATCGTGGTCAAATCCATTTTGATCAAGAAAAATAATTTAAATTAACTTATTGGGTAACTAAAATTACAATTTATTCGTATATATGGATCAAGTGGCGCCATCGTGAAACTTCGCATACAGGCTCCTGAGACCCCTTGGACACCATATACCAGAAATGGTGCCACTACGTATATATTGGTGTCACAACGCCCATACATGCCCTTCTCAGGCGCCAGTTGAACCGATTACACACACACACACACACACACACACACACACACACACACACACACACACACACACACACACACACACACACACACACACACACACACACACACACACACACACACACACACACACGCACGCACGCACGCACGCACACACGCACGCACGCAAGCAAGCACGCACGCACGCACGCACGCACGCGCGCGCGCACGCACGCACGCACTCACGCACACACACACACACACACACTCAGAATAGAAAAAAAACAATAGGATGTTTGAAATATATAATAGGATTGTGATTAATAATTGAATATTGCCTCGGCTAGCAACTCAGGGGATAGGGTTTAAAAAATTACTTTTGTGATGATATTAAATTAAACACTCATATTAAAATTTTTTTAAGATACCTCAATTACTGTCTTGAAATTAAATTAAATTCAACTAAAATTGTTTTATTCAAACACCTCCTATCATGAGTAATTATACAACACGTTACGCGCATGTTTGTAAATAATGATGTTGAAAATGTGCATTGTGTGTTTCATGACTGAACAACAAAATCAACTATTGTTACTGTAAGCATAATTTGATTCCAAACTGATGTAATATAGTATACAATTAATGAATCGCGTTAGTATCCGCTGACTGGTGTATAATTTGTTTAAATTCCTTACACATGTAAATATAAGTGATACGCATTATTGATAAACACAACCTAGATTGATAACATAAGATTCACAGGACTTACGGCGTTCTTAATCCTCCTGCTTCGGAAATCTCCAAGATTAAGGTCCCGTTACCTAAATCAGATGTATTGTGGATCCCTCGAAGTGTGCTGGCACACCAGTGATTGATATTGAGTATCAGCCCTTTAGGTAAGCTACTCTTTAAATTTTTCCAAGAACACTTTATTTTAATATTGTATAATTTTAATACAATAATTATCTGCATTCACTTTTATTAACACTTTTTATAATTTCTATAAAAAGTAATGAACACGATTTTGATTTTAATCAATTTTGTTTATATGCAAAAGAATTAATAACATTATCTATTTTTATTTGAAAGATCGCTTTAACATTTCACTTATTATAAATTTACTATAACCTCACTTTTATTTGAATATGTTTTGTTTTTATATGAATTAGGTTATGAGATAAACTTACCAATCTTAATTTTGATTACATGTTCTAAATGAAAGTAAATGTAGTATCATTTTTTTCTACAACACCCATTTTGATTGAACCTTTACACCATACAAACAAACCTGAATCTTAATTCTTATTGATTGATCAAATTTCTGAAATTTACAACTTATTAAACCCTTTAAAAATATTATAAGCATTAAATTCTACATAAAATTTCCTTTAAAATGATGCCCCATTTGCCATATTTCTCTTTTAAACCACTTATCTATGATTATTTAAGAATTTTCACCTACAGAAATTTGCTTATATTTAACTTATTCTAATTTCCGAAGGAAGACTATCATCATAATTGGATTCTACGATCCGAAAAACATACAGTTACACTAATTTTAACTTCAACATAGTCACCAACAATGTTAATTTATGGTGATACACTTCCTTTTAACACTACTGTAAATTATTTTTATCATAAATGTTCAGTATCATCTACCATAATTTCATAAATTATTTGAATCTTTCTAACATTGTTGTTTCCGTTAACTTTAATCATACAATTTACTTCATCGACATGTTATCTAATACAAATTATTTACTTTTATTTTAGAACTGAAGCAGATAATGCTACCGCAACAAGATTTACTTTTTAAAAATGAATATGATGAACGATGTGAAAGAAAATTTGTAATTTATATCTTCCGAATGTTATCGGAAACTACTAATGTGAAAACTCTTGTACACTTATGATTAAAGTGCAATAACTATAAAACTTGAATCATATAGCTCACAATATGCTGTATAATCACCTATGTACTCGAATTTTTAAATAACATTTGCCACGGTTACGCAACCAGTACAGATTTAGAACAGCGAAGGAGGGTGGCTTCATCAAATAAAATTTTCATACGTTGATAAAGCAAACGGATATTCCCTTTAAGTGAATTGAAGCAGTTTTTTATTAATTGATGATTATAATGGATCGTTAGACGCTTTTAATAATAATAATACAGTATAATACAAAAATAAATGAAGAATAAGATCAAATACTAGAATCAACCAGTAATCGGCGATGATATAAGTTAATGGAACAGGTATTAATACCAAATAACTGACAAGATCACATATTCAGGTGGAGAGATTACAAAAGTTAAATTAGCGATGATCGAGTGCTAGATTAACCAAAATGTAAGCAAAGCAGTTTGAATATATTGAAACCAAACCTCGCACGTTTGGAATTAGGAAATGAAACAAGTGTATCGATAGTTTGTGCCAATTAATTTTCTTTACATCAGACACAAATGTGAACGGTCTATTCTGCAGTCAATAAATCAATATTAAGTTTGGTAAAAATATTTAAATCAATAAAAATTTGACGGTGTTCAATATGAAATAAATGCACAACTGGAAATTTTTCTAATGGAAAGCTTCCAATATGTACAGGATCAGCCACCCTTTTAGTCAAAATTGGTTGGGTGCCCAAAAAAACTTCTTTTTAGTATTAAATACTATCTGAAGTATTAAAAGCAAGTGAAATTACATTATTTCTCTTAGGACGCTAGGCGTCGCGACGCTCAACTTTTTTGTTTTCTTAAAATATACAATTTTTAAACTTAATAGTGAATAATATTCTGAACATTTTTTTGTATGAGAAGTATTTTGATATCTCTAATAGTTTACAAGTTTCATTTAATTAATTGCCGTGTCTCTGCGATCTTTATATAGGTGTAATGCGAAGCGCTTGATTAAATCAAGGAGGACATGATTCTGTTCTTTTTGTATGTTTGTCTAGTTCTCTTAAAAGTTTATTTTTATTATTTTACAGGTTGTCAAAATTAATTTGAATCAGACAATAGGCATAAAAAGCAACAATATAATTACATTACGTAAGAAAATGAAATTATTTTCATGTTATGTGCTCAAATTGTCCACCATTTGCCGCCAAATAACGCTGAAACCCATTACGAACTTCTTAATTCGTAACTCTGGCAGGAATAGTGGGAGCTATTGTGTTGCAAGCACCTGTGATTGGTTCTTTCAAGTGCTCAATATTATTGTTTTTTAGTGTACCCCACAAAAAAGGCAACGCATGTTGTATGGCCCTTGGCGTATAAGCTTATTTTAGGTCTGTAGCCCTTTCAGTGCCATTCAGAGTTGTGGTTAAATGACGTACTACTTTGTGAATTAATTGAATAATGTAAACTGGACCGGTTATAAACAATTCTACTATATGATCAGCTATAAAAATAAATCAAAGTATTTAACAACTACATAAACATAAGATTCTGGGATAATTAATAAATAACAATCAATAAATAGTAAAACTAAAAATCGAATCTGGTTGACCCCTGTCCAAATAGTTGGGGATGCCGCTGTTGGGTTTGATTTTCCCACGTTCGTGCCGCTCTCCGGGTATAACTGTAACATAGATAATTAAGCAGATGGTTGATGAACTTTGAACGGTGGTGATGTGAAATGTGAGTGTGAAAGGACTTATCAAACGGTGAGTTGATTTTAACAAGTGTACTATTAAATAGAAATATTTCGGTGGGTCTTACTAGGGGTGGATTTTATTGCAGGTTTAATCGGCGAGTTAATTAAGCGTGTAGTGATGTTTTCTAATGTATGAGTATTTGTCGCACGATGTATACAGGGCGGAGGAGATATATCGGTTTAGGTGGTGAAAACTATTGTCGGTTGCAGTTGTAATCTGGGAATGAATGAATTAGAGTTAACGAGGGAGTTGTGGTATATATAGAGGGAGCTTCAACAGTACGCATTGCGGGATATTTATTGTAGGGAATGTCGTATTCGGAGATTACCTGCCGGCAACGATATAAGGGTGGATATGTTTCAGGGTAGTCTAGGTTAAGGGAAATTTTTAACTATTCTGGGTCTGGCCTCCGTTTAATTAACAGCGTCTCCTATATAATTCACAGACGTCTGGTGCAAATTACAGCCAGGATGATAACTTGAATTTCTACGCTTTTATATTTTGTGAGGGTGTGGTAGATTGGTGTATAAACACTTAGGAGTATGGAAATACTTAATTATTCCGGGCGTATCCTCCGGCTAACTACTGACCTCGTACACTAGGCCAATGTATTGTCGTTCTCGGTGCAATCACAGCCAAGATTGGTCTACATAAACGTGGTCTTATTTGTATTAAAGCAGGATGATTGGAGTGTGACTGAAAGTCGGACAGAAAGGAGGTAGAGGGTTATGGTCTTGATTAATGTAAGATGTAGTGATTGATTTGGGAATGTCCATCAGGATATTGGTGTGTTCTGGCAGTACCGGTAGAATGAATGTAAGCGAATTATATTAATCAGGTATGTGTGTAAATAAGTAAGTGTGCAAGTCTGGTATAAAAGTGTGTAGGTCTGGTATAAAGTGCTCCATCCATTTGAAACCACAAATTTTATCTAAGCACGAGAGGAACATTTTCCATTAAATCGGGAATTGAAAACTCCAAAAAATTACGAAAAGTTTCTCAATTGAAGTTGTAGTCATAAAACATTGGACCCACTAAATGTCTACTAATTACTCTGCACCAAAAATGGATCCCAAAGTGGCCCTGGTTTCTATCTGATTAATAAAGTGTGGATTTTCAGTTCCCAAACCTCTCATTTTGACGGTTCGGAACACCATTGCTCACGAAGCGATCTTCATCCGTCCAAAGAATGTGATTATAAAATCTCGGATAATCAACTTCTTGTATAACGGCCATTTCAGCTAAGAAACCCAATCTTCATATCTGCTTTTCTTCGTTTAAACGCTGCAGATTATTTAGTTTATAAGGAAAGAAATTATTTGTCCTTAAAGTTCGTCGAATAGACAAGTATGGTGCGTTTAATTTTCGACTTACAGTGTTTAGAGATGGGATTTTGCAATATGCACCTTTTTTCTACATGAAAACGCTTTGGGATTACGTCTTAAGCTTCGCTCCAATCGCCAAATATTTTGGGGTTTAGAACTTGTCTGTCTGGATACCTTTCAGAAGAGATCCGTACCACTCTGATGGAATTTCTTTGCGCCTCTCCATAAATTAATAGCATATCAACTTTTTCTTCATGATTTACCATTTCTATAATATTAATTTAAGAGGGAACTTATGGTTTTCTTAGACATAAAATACGAAAACAACAAAATAATTTTAATAAGCAAAAAAAAAAATACAAACATTTGAACAAATTTATGGGATTTTGGATTTTAACAACTTCTCCCGGGATAAATAAATTGCAAAATCGAGGCTGCAATCAATTAGCTCGATAGAAAAAAATTTATTTAAAAAAATGTTCAGAACATTATTAACTGTTAAGTTTTAAAAATAAAAATGTATATTTTAAGTAAACAAAAAATCGAGCATCGCGACGTCGAGCGTCGTAAGCAAAATATATTTGTTCCGCTTATTTTTAATACTTTAGGTACACAAAAGTTTTTTGAGCGCCCAACAAATTTCGAATGAAAAGGGTGGTGCGTCGATTTTGACTGATCCTGTACAACCAAAGAAAAGCAGTACACCATGGACGTAAAACGATACAATACAGTACTATAATCTATTTAACATAATAAAAGAATTTTAACCAATGCAGTTTTACAAGTATCCCTACTAAAATATTTCTATTAAAACTTCAAATTAAAGTATAGTGACCATTTACTCACGTTAACATATTCTCAAGTGTTTCAATTAAAATATCACAAACTATTCCAATGAAAACATTTCAATTAAGATATTTTCATCAATCGAGCTTGATAAATCGAAAGTTAATTGTTGATGTAATAAAGGTGCACCGAATACCTGTAAATACGGCAGCATCCAAGGTAAGTGCAAACAAAACCTTAAAGTGGACGTTAAAAGGTAACACTTTTGTAGAATGCAAAAACTGACTTTGGTTGACAATAAAATTTCATCAAATTGAAAGTGTTAAAAAACTCTATGATAGCAGTAAATTTAGTTAACGCAAAAGTTTTAGAAACGAAAGATACCTCTGTTAATAATTAAACAAGAATCTATGATTATTGCTGAATCGAATCAATAATTTAATAATAACACCGTTTTAAATATTTAAAGGTAAACATGTGTCACATAGCAACCAATAATATAAGTAAACGGTCGGAGAAAGTCCGCTTGTAACAACTTCATTAATACGCACTTACATGACTTCAATATTCTCTCGATGAACAAGGCTATACTAGACTTTCAAGACTTTTCTAATTGGTTTGCGCTTTTAGTTGTAAATTAATTTTTAAAGCTTCCCAATATATTCGTCAATTTACTTACACATTACGAAGTTTACATTATTTTCTTATACTAACATAACTTTAGCATTTACATAAAGTTAACCAACTCTTCAAGATAGGTATACAAAAACTGTTACCATAAAGTTAAGTAAACATGAATGCCAAACTGAATTTTGCATATTTAAATGTACGTAAGTTGTAAAGTAATTACATTTAGCGTAAAATTCAAAAAACCTATGTTTGCTACTCGTTGATAAGGACAAAATGCTTTTTTGTTAATTTACGGATGGATAAAGTATTAGGTTTAACGAGACAAACTGCGTTTGTTCAGTATTGATTTAAACATATATCTCGTTAAATTTCAATTCATTTTGTTCTTTTCAATTTACATTCAACAACAAAGAAAAATAAATCTTCTGTGTAATCTATTTGTACTTTCTTTCTTTTATTTGAATTGCTGAACTAATTTTAGTGCACCTAATATGTGGAATGTGGCAAGTTATGGTGTAGTATAACTGTGTGGTGATAAAAATAAACATAAAACTTACATTACACTCTTCAGTATCAAATTTTAAAAACTTCCAAGATTAAATTATACACTATCGATCATAGTAGATAATGTAATCACCTACTTTGCAAGATTCTTGTCGCACAATTGTAGAATTTCGTTAGAACCAAAAGCGTCAAGTATGCAGCCTATCTATTGCTTACACTACTCTGGCTTCAAAACTTCATACCAACTAGACCCCTTAAAATAGTAGTACGGGAGAGGTGACCGTAATACTCGTTTATTTCCATACCAAACGAAAATGGTGTAACTTAAGCAAAGAAAAATGCTCTATTATATAAGACGAGCTTGTAGAAAGCGAAAATTGAAAGACGCTAAACAATAAAACCTGAAATAGCTACAGAACAAAAAAGAAGGAAGTAAGGAAGTAGTACAATAACTAACGTTTAACAATATAACCACCACAATAGAAGCAAAATCTGTAGTCTTGCCTACTATATAGACACATGTGAAGAAAAGAAGCTTCGAAAGCTAATGTCAATAATACTAATACTCCGATTGCTGCAACGAGATTTACTCTACTGAACTTTGAAAAATAGCTGCCGAAAGATTTTCTAAATAAAAATACCCTTTGATATAAAAATAACCTCTATTATCACTATCTACAATTGAAAAATATGCACAGAGAATCGCTGCTTTCAAACAAAACATCAGACTGCAATGGTCGGCACTAATTGCTTGTACAACTATGTGCATATCCTTTCATTCATACCATCAAACACCAAATGCTGAAATAAAATTGATCATGAAACAGTTGCGTTTACGCCCGTGCACACGAACACGCACATCCTCACACCCGCATACCTATACATGCGAATACACACAGAGCCACCCGAAACTCGTACACACGCGCACGCATACACGAATGCACGTCATCATACACGAGCGCACGCCCATCTAAACACACATACACACTCATGCACACACAGACACACTCACACGAACGCACACACGCACGCACGCACGCACACGCACGTACAAACGTACATGCGCACACATGCACACACACGCACAAACGCGCGCGCACGCGCTCATACAGGTACGCACGGCGGTACAGAAACACCCCCATACACATAACACACAGACACACACACACACACACCCACACCACACGCGCGCATACACTCACGCACGTACTCATACACCCAAACACGAGAACGCACACACAAGCACACACACGCAAGCACTTACACACCCACAGACACGATCACTAATTACGGAAGAAAATGCAATTTTAGATTATTGCAATTAGAAAATTTAATATAGTGACATCAATAATTTTTTTCCTAACTCTCTCAAACGGGTAACATATTTCAGTTTGATTTGTTTTTTTTTATGGTTGTTCACGTCGTTCATCATGACCGACTTGGCTGAAACATATAAATAAAATGCATAAATAAAAATTGCATTTTCTTCCGTAATTAGCGATCGATCTTAATTCTGTAAATATTGTCGCATTCGTGGACATAACATGCATCATAATTTATAAAAAAATATAGGGGGTGCTATTTCAAATTTTAAGGGAGGGGGTTGTCTTTTCAAAAGTTGTTCAAGTGGGGGTAATTTTAACAGCCAATATTAAAGTACATTGGCAGGTAAAGAATAGTTTTTGTTTTATTCAAATATCTTTATTCGTTATCAAGTTATAGGGTGGTCTAATCAGTTTGGGACAACCTATATATATATATATATATATATATATATATATATATATATATATAATCAAACCTATAATATAAGATAACCTTCTTAAAACTAACATATAACAAATAAAATCCTTAACAGAATTAAACGAATGTTTTCGTTTAATTGTGACAGTCAAATGTAAAGTTTCGAGAAATCAAATACAAAAAGGTTTCATTTATTAACACAAACAAAAAAGGTTCTTACTCATTTTCGTTGCAATTGATGATGTAATGCTGGTGTTTCTTTGACCGATGAAGGGGTCTCAGATAGGTTAGAGCCAGCTTTTTCGATGATATCACCTACCGAAAGCCTGGAACCGTTTCTCTGTTGTTGTCCTTATATTTCCTTATACCTTTGTGTAGTTGAATACACTTCTAATTTTCTTTCCTCAACTAATGATTATAGTAAATAATTGTCCGATATCTTTACACTATACAATGTTTACTTAATCGTTCAGGTTTAACTACAAATAGCCTGCGCAACAAAACGCAAGCTATTTGCAACCCGCGAATGCTCCCTTTTTACACATCAATAAAGTCAAAGTATTGTCCTTTATACTTCGATTTCCCAATTTGGGTCGATTACTGTCTATTATATTTATTGTTCACTATTTAAACACGATTACGGTTCTGAGACACACAAAACGCGTTATCTTCACTTATTACGTCACTTTTTATTATTTTAATATGGGAGGCAATTTTGTACTTCTTCCCTATCACCGTTAATTAATTCTTATTTGTAATTTTCACTCTTTATCAGGATTATACGACATCGCTTAGACTGCGAATTCTGATCGCTTATTGTTATGCGACCGTTTCTATTCGCTTACTTATTGTGACTGTTTGTGATCGCTCACTGTATGCGACTGTTTTAAAAACTGCACATCATTATTGTGACGACGTCATCCCCTCCCAACACATTAATCTACCTGCAAATGCTGCGTATTTAAATATTTTCAAATTGAATGTATAGATGACTTATTGACACAAACTAAAGCTTATCATCTTAATATTAATCACATTCAAAAACAAATAAACAATAACCATTACTTTATTCAGAAAAATAATATATAAATATCTAATCTCGTATAATTTAGCGAGAAATTTTGCTTCTTCTAAAGCTCCCGTTACAACACGCACACCACCCGCACACGCACACGCACACGCACACGCACACGCACACGCACACGCACACGCACACGCACACGCACACACACACGCACACGCACACGGTCACACACACGCACACGCACACGCACACGCACACGCACACGCACACACACACACACACACACACAACACTCACTAAACACACTAAACACACTAAACACACACACACACACACACACACACACACACACATTGAACACACACACACACGCGGGCGTTGTAGCATGTCGGTTTAGTGATAGTGATAGTGGTAGTAATAGTGATAGTGATAGTGATTGTGATAGTGATAGTGATAGTTATAGTGATAGTGATAGTGATAGTGATAGTGATAGTGATAGTGATAGTGATAGTGATAGTGATAGTGATAGTGATAGTGATAGTGATAGTGATAGTGATAGTGATAGTGATAGTGATAGTGATAGTGATAGTGATAGTGATAGTGATAGTGATAGTGATAGTGATAGTGATAGTGATAGTGATAGTGATAGTGATAGTGATAGTGATAGTGATAGTGATAGTGATAGTGATAGTGATAGTGATAGTGATAGTGATTGTGATAGTGATAGTGACAGTGATAGTGATAGTGATTGCACAACCTTGTATACCTACATTTGTATATATTACGCTGGAAGGTAAAAATGTAGGAGGCAGCACCAATGTATGGTAATGAGCAACGTTTCTTAGAAGAAATGACAGAGTTCTGCCTTTCTAATGTGGTTTGGCTAATCAAGTGCTGTTTTTTGGCGATTTTGTGTTAGGGTCTTTTAATGGTACGGAATGGGTATCCATTATTCTTAGCTATGTATATATATATATATATATATATATATATATATATATATATATATATATATATATATATATATATATATATATATATATATATATATATATATATATTGATTTCAGAGTTAAAGTTTAACGTGTTGAGGTGTAAGCTATGTAGTCTGTGAATCAGAAACCTGAAGGTACTAAACTGTGGGTCATAGGATGAAACGAAGAAAAAGGAAGTAATATCATCGATGTTGATCGGTTTCCTATAGATATGAATGCATATAAAATAACCATACCTGGTTTGTTATGGGAATCAATCTCTAATGTAGGTGTAATATTGTTATGTAGAGAATTTTATAATTTAAGCAGTCCTTCAGATCAATGTCGTTACCGTTAAAAACTATGTTATCAACGTATCTGCGGTAATATCTGAAATGATGCTTAATGAAAAGGTTATTCAGAATTGGATTGATTTCTAACTTGAAAAGGAAAATTGTTGCAAGCGGAGGAGATAGATAACTTCCTATAAGAAGACCTTTAAGTTGACAATAAGACATATTGTTGAAGGTGAAACCATGTTGGTAGTAGCAAGTCTTCAATCAACCAATGATAGCAATAAGAACCGTTTAGTAGGTTTTTAAGTATATTGTCAAACTATATCAAATGAAGTTAATTTAGAGGAACGGGTGATTGGTAAATTAGTAAGATCTTTGGCTAGGCTAATTCTCTACATAACAATATTAAAATTACATTAGGGATTGAATCCCACAATAAACTAAATTTTCTTGATCTAGCGATTACCAGAGATCATCATTATCTAGACATTGGTAGCTACACGAAACCGACCACCACTAATGCTATAATTCCTTTTTCTTCCTTTCAGAGGTTCTGTAACATACCCCTCAACACGTTAAAGTTTTACTCTGAAATAAGTGTCATATATTCAATAGCTGGTAATAATAATGTCTTTAAGAGACTCCAAAATAAGATCGCCAACAAAGATCAATTGAATAGTCAAACCACTTTAATCTTGATAAACTCTATCGTTTCTTCTACCAAACATTAGTTATTACCATACATAGGCTTTGACTCCTACATTTTTAAATGTATCTTATCTAAATTCAATATTCACATACGCTTTTCATTTAAACTTAACAATGAGTCAATTGTTGTCCACAACAAAGATCAGGTCGCCCACCTAAGACGTTCTGGTGTTTAAAACTAAAATGTGGATCTTGTTTAGTGTCTTACGTT
Source organism: Vesta saturnalis (assembly GCA_036346205.1). Taxonomy (NCBI): domain Eukaryota; kingdom Metazoa; phylum Arthropoda; class Insecta; order Coleoptera; family Lampyridae; genus Vesta; species Vesta saturnalis. Next base: position 2,056,990 of record JARFJB010000317.1, on the reverse strand, counting down.
GACCAAACAGACGGGAAATTTAAAGCAAACATTTCAGAGCATTCCCAATGCATCAGATACAACAACATTAATTCGAAACGCGCCCTTTGCTCTACACATTCGTATCATCCTAATGACGATTATGAAATTTTATATGCATGCAACAGAGGCATAAAGTTAAATTTGCTTGAAATCAAAGAGATTCTTACCAACCAAAATAAGGACCCCTCCAATTCCCCTAATCCAGTGTCCTTAATGTCAATAAAAATATACAATTTTTAAACTCACAATGTATGCATATGCACTTCGTTTTTTTACATTAATATTCAGGACCTGATAGACAGGCTTCCCCTTTATCATCTTCAATATTTTTTTAATTTTCTTATAAAGGCCGTAAACGTGGCCTTTTCAAAAATGCCATTTTTTATTATTATCACTTTGTTTTCTAATTTTGTGCTACTCAGAATTACGCACATAGGTAGTTAATACACTTTTCATTTTTAATTTAGTTTTTCCCAATAGGTTAGGATTCAAGTTTTATTACCTCACTTTATAAGTAAGTACTGTACCTGAGATCCTTGTAAAGTGATTCCCTTTTTTAGGTGCATATATCTTGAAGATGGCCTGATGGGTCAAAACATGCATGCGTACGATTTTGTGGGTACCGATAACACCAATCGCGGAAATTATATGGTTGATGATGCTATGTGTGTATTGTTGGCATTCACACTCATATACACACGCGAGTGCGCACATGTATGAGTATGAGTGGGCAAACTGTCACGATATTTCGATTTATGACTCATTAAGCAACAGTATCGTATTAATAAAGCGTTATTTTGAAACTATAACGGTGAACACGTGTAAGTGAATATCTGCACACGAATCAATTTTTAAGTATAGTTTACGAAACGACACTCACACTGTTACGTGTTTAAACGGGGAGCTGGAAGAAAAAGGAAGAAGGAAATTTATCTCTGCTCATTCACAGCTAGTGAGCACACCAAACTAGCTCAAAAGTGTCGGTTAGGGCGGGGTGAGAGAAGAAGGATGTTGGATATGCCGGCGCCAAGAGCCGATCCCCTAGATATAGATAAGATTCACCGCTGTCCCGACTCTTGGACAGTGGTGCAGAATGGAATGAGCAAGGAGATTGTAGGAAAAGGGAAGTACACGAGGAAATAGGAATAATAACACTGCTGTAGTGCGAAATAAATAACTGTATATTTTGTTTTTAACCAAAAAAAAAAAAAACTAAATAATGGGGGGTATGGATCCAATTAATCCACCACAAAAAAAAAATATATGTAAATAACCTAAATGTACAAAAAAAAAAAATAGTAAACACCGTTCGCAAGTGAGATAGTTGGGTTCGACATCTGTGAACCAGTAATTGTTTATTTAATCCTAGAAACCAAAACTCAAACAATTCCCCTTTTCAAGGGAAGGCCTTCCTTTGTGTAAACTAAAAGAGAATATATTTTGACGCCTTTGCAAAGCGTAAATTATTACCAAATAATTAAAAAAAAAACAAACAACTTGCGGTGGTTTACACAAAAGAAATAAATTCTTATAGTGAGTACTAATTTGATAGCTCAGAAAGCATTTTATCTTTTAAAACAATAATGAATCCAATATCATCGAAATTTAATATTTGCATAAATTTCAAGAGAGAAAAGAAAACGTTAATAATTCTACACCAATGAAAAAAAAAACATGTTCATATAATGGTTAGTTAAGCTACTTTTACGCATCCCAATTAAAGTAATGCTGCGCACAACACAAAAATGGCAGTCAAAATAGGTACAGCTAATGTTACTATTATAATTACAAAACAAAATGAGGGAAGAAAATAATGGTAAAAGATCAGGTAATGAAGGTCACGTGGTTGTAAAGGGAAACGTTAATAATACAGCTATAAGGATATAGTGATAACAGGTATACAAATATAGGTTAAGATATTGTTATAACAGACTAATTGGTTTAATTATTTTTAGCATGTGTACTTTATCATTACTGGTATAAAGGTTTACACAATAGTTATTCGGTTAAATCTCATGTGATAATAGAAAAAGGAATGATCTAACCTTAGTATAAGCAGGTGTTAATTATGTTCAGTCGATGCTCTCGGATCACGAACATATGCGGAAGTTGTCACGATCCTGCTCTATTTTAGTTACGATTCAGAAGTTAAACCAGAATAGTACTTGAATGTAGATAATATGGAGGTATTAGTTGAAGTTAAATCGTTGAGTCTAAAAGTAGAAGGTACTTCGTTGCAGCCAAAAGAAGAAAATTCGTTGAAGTTGAAGGTAGAAGGTACTTCGTTGAAATTAAAAGGACCAGGTAATTCGTTGAAGCTAAAAGGAGAAAGTAATTAACATTATGTAAGTAAATAATCTTTATTCGTTACCCCTTAGATGGAACGGGCCAAATGTGAATCTATCGAAGTGCTTTCCTTTCTTTACGAAAGCATCAATAATTCGTGTTTTGATTAAACGTCTTCAAACGCTAGGAAAGAAGTCAATTATTACTAATAAATCAGAGAAATTTACTGGTAACTTACTCGATATTGCTGAAGAAAATTTTTCTAAAAGGACATGTAAGCGAGCAACAAAACTTGCAGATAATAATTAGAAAAGCACCAATTGTTTTATTGCAAATTATGCTTCTTGAAGATATATCCGATTATTTATATCGTATAGTTTATATAGGAATTTTTCAAGAAGACATCAAAAATTTTCAGCTTGGCAACATGGACGCCACAGGAAAGAAAGAAGACGTAATTTTTATGTTAAAGTTGTATTATTCAAAATCTATTTGTTATCAATATTTTATCTATATCATTAAATTCCCAAAAATTATAAATTGTGATTTCTCCACTAACGCCATCTAGAGAGGACTTCTAAAAGCTTGTAATATAGTTCACCTTAATTACCTATATTTTAGGATACGTCACTAGAGGGAGTAACAATGTAGATTTTAAATGGAATATTATTTAAATGTGAATTTATAACGTTTGAATAACCAAAGGTACGAAAATTTATATTATGCTAGTAGTAAAATTATTTGGAAATATTATGTGGTTCAAGTTATGAACAGAAACAACGTAAGCATTTCTAGAAAGAAGGTTTGAGTAAACATGTACAACTTGTACAGAAATTTATAGTAAAGTTACTTAACCCAAATTATTTCGTTACAACACTACTCACATTACTGACAATTTTAACCTATTACCTATTACGTAATGTGGTAAACAAGAATTAAAATATTTGACTATTTAAAGAAAATTGCATAAGATAAAAATTATCGGCGCGCCAACATACTGCAACTTTTACAGAAAATTGAAGGTCAAATAACATTAGAGTTTCTGAATTTTGAGAAAAAGCTCACAGTCCATTTGGCGGAATAATACGAAGTGTTTAAGTATTACCTCAAAGTAATGTTGATTTATTGTGACGTTCCAGATTGATTTTGTGAGAGAAACGCCTTAATTTTCGATTAGACGAAAATTTGGTGTGTTACGTGGCAAATATCAGAATTTTTATGCGTTTACAGCAACTGATAGTATCGAATTTTAAATTATTAACATATACAAATGTAGAATTCCAAGAATTGTTACGAAGATGTCAGTTTTTACTTTCTTGCTAAGCAAATCGAAAAAAATCGAAAAAAATAAGTTGCGTTATTTCGATGATTTACAACTCCCTGAACCCGAAACAAAAATTTTTAGAAAATTTTTCAAAATGTCTGTGCGTGTGCCTGTGGTCACTCGCCAGCCGAAACTATACGGACGATTTTGATGGAATTTGGAATGAAGCCATACGAAACAATGATGTCGACAAAACAAGCTTTTGAACGCAATAGGTATACAGGGGGTGAAAATAAGGATATTATTTTGAGGGCAAATTTTAAAATTTTAACACAGAAGATTGAAATCAGGTCATCAATAACTAGCATGAAATGCAATTTTTTGCAATTTTGTAAAACTTTGCAAAATTGAATATGGCCGCAGTTACAGTCACATACATTTTTTTTTGTAGAAATATATATTCCGTATAGCGTTCAAGATATAAAATAATTGGAAATAGATATGCGTGGTTAAATAAAGGTTCTTTAAAGAGACTTCTTTACGTAAGATCTAAGAGGTCAAACTTAAGCAATTATTCGAAATTGATTTATTCAAAATTGTCACCAAGCATTTTTTTTTGTTTTTTATATTTTCAAGGCAACCAGCCACTATTATGAATGCAACTAACCTGCTTCTTCTAAAGCTACTAGTATAGGAGATATGAATTTTCAAATATTGAATATTGATATTTCTAACTATTTTGGTTACAAACTTGGTATTTTGGAAATAAACTTTGTTCATTTGCGCTAATGAAATGATATTATCCTGATGATAACACTACTTCCGGTTTTTCCGGAAATTGAAAACATTCCTCGTATTGCTGGTATAACATACACATATTCTTACTTTATTTGAAAGAGAGCGAAATGATATGAAACAGACCATAGTTATCTTGAAAGACAAGCGAGATATCTATCAACCTACATATACATATGTAGGTATAGAAGGTTATGCAATCGACTTCTCTTCACTATCGCTAAATCGACTAACCCATTTTACAACTTTTGGCCATGTTCCATCAAGATCGGCCATGATATCCGGATGTCTCGGTGAGGGGGGTTTATTAGGGTCAGTTTTTGGTTTTTGTTACATAGTTCTAAAACAGCTGAATATTTCAAAGATATTAAAATACCCCATGTATTTTTTAGTATTTTGGAAGAAAGTCCTGTAATGCTCCAGCATTCACCTAGTTTGTTAAGCTTTTGAGAGAGTTGCCGTAATAATATTGTGCTGTAGCTTGGTTCTAATGCTACCGTTACATGTGTGGGATGAAGTAAACCCATTATGTGCAGTTTATAGAAATAATTAACGAAGGGAATCCCAATTTATAAAATTATTATCTACGGCAGTTGTGTTGAGAGAGACCGTTACTGCAAAGTAACTGAGGCGTGTAACGTAAAAATATGTGCCTATAGGTCTATAATTGCGGAAAAAAGGAAAATTAAGTATTAACTCCTAGCCATACAGTGACGCTGCATACATACGTAGATGTGAAATAAATTGGACTAAGAAGGTCGTGTTAAAATGTTTTGCAAAATAAACTTTTATGAGTGAAACACTTTTGAGATAAATAAAGTATCGACTAATGTCATAAATATCTCATAAATTCACCGAATGAGTACGCGGTTACGAAGCTAGCTCTATGCGTAATTAATGCTTTTGGTCAATCACAGAACATTACAGTGGTCATAGATACAATAAATAAGAATATTACGCAAATTAAAACAAAGATATCGATTGAAAGTTATTTTTATTGCAAAAAGGTTGCAATTATGAATGTTACTGTACACTCACAAAGATTGTAGAGCGAGTATTTCTTTTAGCCCTTTTAGTGCATTATTCAAAATTGGTTTGATGTGATTTGGTTATTATTACTTATTTTGGTAAAAGTAAACGTTTATGTAGAATACAGGTGGGTCAAACTTGAAGTGATTGACAAAATATTATTTAAAAGTAATTTATTTTATTTAAGTACCTCCCACTACACACCTTCTCCGATAAAGCATTACTATATAAGCAACACCAGACAACAAACAAGGTATTCCAGACTCCAGTTAATGTCGTTACCACTCATTTTTCCCTCATTTCTGAAAATCTGACGGCAACAATTTTAATTTAAGTGGCAGGGTTATCAGCACACACGCAATAACTCATACATTCACACATACACACACACACACACACACATACACCCACACACACACCCATACCTACATCCACACCTACACCCACACCCACACACACCCACACCCATACCCACACCCACACCCACACCCACACCCACACCCACACCCACACCCACACCATACACCCACACCCACACCTACACACACACCTTCAACCCCCACACCCACATCTACAGGCATATCCACACGCACATGCTCACACCCACACCCAGACCCATACCCAGACTCACACTCATACACATCCCACACTCAAATCCACACCCAAATCCACACCCACACCCACACGCACACCCACACCCACACGCACATCCACACCCACACTCACACCCATACCCGTACCCACACCCATACCCATACCCACATCAACACCCACACCCACACCCACACCCACACCCAAACCCACACTCACTGCCACACTCACAACCACTCCTACACCCACAACCACTGCCACACCCACACTCACCCACACCCACACCCACACAAACACTCACACCCACATTTAAACCCACACATACACCCACGCACACACCTACAACCATAGCTTTTCGATAGCGATAACTTTCGATTGCGCCTTGATATTTTGCCGTTGGCATTTTGCATTAAAAAAAACTGTTATATCAAGTCTATTAGCGAATTCATAAACTCTTGAATAGGCTAACTAGTTCAAAAATTTTTGTTTTTGGAGCTAAAGCAACTAGTTTAGTCTAGGCACTAAAAATATTGTAAAAGATTCTACAGCTGCAATTAGATACAATTTTTTACTAGTACATTAATAACCACCTCTGATGATCCTTCTTGTATACTACTGAAAATCGTTTATGCTCAAAAGCAAAAAGGAGCATTCAGAAAGCATCATCCATCTGAATCAATGCACATATGCCAACGCCTAACCCATTCATCCACACACATTCCATAGCCCCAAGAAGGAATGGCTTTCAATTCCTTCGTAGGATTTTCCTTTATTTCATGTATGCTCTAAAATTTCTTTCCACGAAGCGGTAATTTAATATTGGAGAATAGCATATGTCACAGGATGCCATATCCGGAGAATACGGTGTTTGTTGGATCGTATTTACTACGTATTTAGTCAAACAGCATGTTGCAATGTGTGCTTTGCGAGAGGGAGCATTACCATGGTGCAAAATTCAAGAGTTGTTTTTCCATAATCGATTGATTGCTGCCCGGTTATACTCTTCGTGCACTGTTAGACCCGTGGGTACGTATTCATGATGAACTTTGCCTCGATAATCAAGGGAAGCTGTGCGTTTTCTTCGACTTTATTCCATTTTCATAACATTACTCAGATGATTGTTGTGTAGTTTCGACATCATATTCGTAAACCCATGTTTCGTCATCAGTAATTTATGCGTTTCATGATGGTAGGATCGGTTGTCACCTCTGAAATCATTTCCTGGGCCACTGAACTATTTTTGAACGAAATTCAAATCTTTTGGCAACGCGTTTTACGTCCAAAATATCCAGCAATGTCCTGTGCCAATCCATACGTGAAGTTGAGCTCACCAGCTTGCGTGACGCTTTTCGACACGATTTCCTTAACCTTTTTGACGTAATCATCGGTTGTCTATGCCGAAGGGGATCCAGTACGAGGCACATCTTCAACTTCTATGAGACCTTTTTTGAATTACAAATACCACTCGTATGCTCGTGTTTCAGAGAGCAGAATCACTGAACGCGTTTTTTGGAAATTGCAATGCATCGACGCAAGAAATTTCAATGAACACAAAATTCAAAAAACTCTTTGCTCAGTATTTTTTCCATTTTGAAATACGACAAAGTGCGCAAACAGGCGCTAAAGGACTACTAGTGATATTCATGGCGCTCAAGTTTGGCAGAAATTTCGGGAAACGTTTACCAACGTGAGAGAAAAATATTTTCTCAAACAGCTTGGTCATAGTAATATGAATACCGCTTAGAGTTGAATCCATTAAAACTTTTATTCAAATGATTTTTACTTATTACAGAATATCAATCAAATACTAATATCTTTTGTCTTTAAGTTGAGCAGTTAAAACCCAATACACAAAGTGGATAAATACTAAGAAACAATACTTACTTGTATTACAAGGCCAGAAAATGGGTGTTTCCGAGTACGAGTAAACTTTGCAGGCCGACACGTAGTCGAGGCTTGCAAATTTATGAGTACTCGTAAACCAACTTATGACAGAGTGATACACACGATGTTTTGTGCCGACATCAACAATTGCTATTAAAATCAATAAACAAAATTATTGTACATTTTAAATTTCATACCTGTTGAAATTAAGTTGGTAATACTGACAACTGACAGTAAGCAATGTAACCTAAAAAATACTATTCCGAAATTATTCATTACTCAAATTTTGTAGGTACCTTACCTGGCTTGTTGACTTTATAATAATTTATAGATGTAATTTGTAGTTCATAAGGAACTAATTCGTGCATAATAACGCATGCGTACACGGTAACGCGATTAGGCTTTGTGTTATGTCAAATGTCGATTATGTCGAATATTCTATCAGTTCTGTAACTACAACGAAGACCGGTAGTATTATTTTTGGCGGACTAGACAGGAAAACGCATAGTGTCGGGACGCATTTACGGTCTGCATAAGTCCTTGTACAGAACGAAGGCACAAAAACACTATTTGCATTGTTTACCTTAGAACCATGATCCTTAGTCGGAATTTCAAATTACATTAGATAGCATTTTGGAACAAGAGGTGAGTCAAAAAAAGAGAAATTCATTTTATTAATTGAAAAAGTTAAAAACAAGATGCTACTATAATACTCCCCATTCTTCAAAATTCGTCATATTTCCAAATTGTTCATTCATTGCCTTAACAAGCTGTTTCACAACCTTTTCCATCGCTTCAATTTGACTTTGCATCCCATTAATTGTTTCAGTCATATTTTTCAGTTGCTTATTGCAGTCCACACGGCATTCCATACTTTCAAAGTAAGACACAGTATCAAGATTTACAGGATCGTTATATGTAAATATTTTCGGTTCATCCTCCGATGTCGAATAAGATGGAGTTGTGCTAATTCTTTCATTATTAGTAGTTGCCTTGTAAGTAAATATAAAATCTAAGAATTATGTTAATAAATGTTAACCAATAAATTTATCAATTACCTTTAACTTCATAATAACCCGTAGGTTGTCTATAACCAACGCCGTCTTTTTGTATAAAAATCCAATAATTTATCGTATCTCCTATGCTAAGGTGAACGTTATTATCTTTAAGTATCCATTTATTACCTATTTTCTCTCTTGTATCCAAAGCAATTGTATCTGATTCTAATGGTTTTTCATTTTTTCGATTTATACGTCCATGAAAGTAAAATATTTCAATTCCTTCCGTATCCGGTATGCTAACTTGGAATCCAGCATCGGAAATAATGAATTCTGGTGTTGGTATTACATAGTCAGCGCACGAAATGTAATTTGTTAAAAGACTTACTAATATAATTTTTAACAGCGTCATTTCTACTACAGCTAAAAAGCAAATGCATTGTGTTTTATGGTAACTTTAAGATAAGTGATAACCTTTTAATCATTTCTTTGTTGGAAAATCATGTTTTTTTGTTATGATTGATGGTATTTTGCTATAATTTACTTATAATTACTACACGCACAAAGGAAGTACAGAATTTCAGTAAACATTCAGTCTTGCACGATTACAAGGAATCGTTGCAATCGTCAAAGAACTTTATAAATCCCAAAGGTTAATGGTTATCTCAAAGAGTAAATATATTACAGTCTACACTAGTATAACTAAACTTGAAAAATGAGATACCAATTACTAATAGCAACTCTAATTGGAAATTTAGTAAAAAGTTCCTATTTGGACGATTACAAAGTACCAAACCCAGAAATAAGCGTCAGCGAGGATGGTTTCAAAGTTGAAATTGACCATGAAGATGGAATTGAACTACTTTACTTTCACGGTAAAATCACAAACCCTTCAGACCCATCGCAAAAATCTATTATTGACGTGCATACCAATGCAAGGGAAGGTGATAAATGGACGGTCAGAGTTCATTATTGCAACTTTAGTACTGGCGATGTAATTTCATATTGGTTGTACGTTAGAAAAAATGGAGTCGGGTACAGATCGGTACCAACTAATTATATTATAACAAGCAAGTTATTTACTTTTTTAATACAAATAACTATAAAATTATGTTTTTTAGATATCAGTACAAATACTCTGGAGACTGCAATATATACAACAACTTTTAATCCATTATTAATTTCTGAACCAATTAGATCTGAAAATGAAGTGTTGGAATGTCAAATTACCTGTGCAAGTCAATTACATGAACTAACACAAGAAATGAATTCCCTTAGAATAAAAATTAATTCGTTGCGTAAATCACTCACGAAAATTTCTAAAATTATGGATATGCAAGATCAATTTTCTAATTTTTCTTATTGGGATAATTTTGCGGTGTACTAAAATCATAATGTGAATAAAGTTTTACTTTGCATTTTTTTCGCAATACTTTCTAGCATTTTTGATGTGTGCAATGGTAGTTCTACGTACAGGAGCATTAAGTTAAGTGCGAGATAAACAATGTTTGTAGCAGAGCTGGGACGAATCATCAAATATTTGATTCAATCACGGATCCAAATCCTCAGTAGTGGTTATACCTCAATCGAATCATTTTCGACCTCGAAAATGATTCGCATTCAGAGTATTGAATCAATTTTTTTTAAATTACAAACAATATTCAACACAAAATTTGGTTGATAAAAGTTAGAGCTGACTAAGTAATGGAGAGAAACTCTTAAATGGATTCAAACAGTAAATATAACAACATCCACTACCTTTAATTTGTTGTCAGCCTTGGATCGTACCATTACTTAGAAGTTATGATGTATTTATCATATTATATAGTTAGTAAGTGTGCGCATTTAAAAAGTAGTCTTGACTATACAGAGGGTTGCAAAAAAGTAGTGCAAGACGATGTTAATATTTTCTTAATGTGAGGAAAAAATGTATATTTTGACCAAGAAAAGATTAAGCTTAAGCATACGTTATGAAAAAGAAATATTAAAAATCAATGATAGCGGGTGTTGAAAATACATGCTCAAACAAGCGAAATTCAGAAATATCACTTTCTCAAATAATGTCTCAGGTTGACTATATATTAATTAATTTCCCTCTAATGGAAATGTTGTTATATTTGCCTTTATCGTTAGCTACAGTGAGGGGGTCGTGGATTTTTAGACTCGTATAACAACTAATAAGGTAAAAACGAAGGTTTTATACATATTTACAAATCGTAGTGGTGGTATATAATAGAATAACATAAATAATTGAAACGTAAAATTAATGGTATTTAAATAAAATGTAATAAATAAAAAATTTACAGTATTCAATAAAAAGGTAACTCGAATTTGGTCCTAGTTGGGAACGCCTGTTATTTCGGCAGCCCCCAATATAGTCGGCCTGGCTGGGTTGTGGACCGTCCTTTTATTTTAGGAATTTTAGGTTTGGTTCTGTAATCACAATTCGGATTAATATTTTCAAACACAAAATGGCGCGTTATTTTGTGATGCTGATTTATAACAAGGATTATTTTGAAAAGAGTGTGTGTATATTAATATAATGGCCTTTTCTCAAAATTATTTGGATAATTACACTAAATGGGTAAGTATTATTTACTTTTACAATAATGATTTAAATAAGTACAAATCAGGGTTTGAGGTTAACGTTGATACAGAACCTCTGGTGGAACAGGTAAATCATTAATTCGATGTTAATTATGTCTAATCATTCGATCTGAATGGGTTTCAGTGTAATCGTAATAGGGAATTAAAACCCTTACAAAACTAGTTCAATGTCAAAATAATATAAATGGCCTTGATTGCATGTGTAATGCGAATGAGTCTACAATTACTGCTTTCTCAATTTATTTGCATTTTACCAGTCAATTGATGTCAATAAACTATTTCAATTGAATTTATGTAAACGGAAAGTTCCGATAATATGGGGAAAACTTTATTATTTATTAAAGACGGGATGGGTTCAATTCCGTTTTAATTACGTTAAAAATATAAACAGATCGTTTATAGAGGAAATTAAATAATCTACTTATTAAAAACTAAGAAGCCAACCTTGTTTAATTCAATTTTGAATTAATTTTCACTTTTAGTTGTATAAAGGGGTGTTTTCGGAATTCTGGATTTAATTATACCGGTAGTTCTTAATGAGGACAGAACATAAATATACAGAGGGTTTAGTTTTTGTTATCTTTTATTGCCAAGGATACCTCAGCTGACTAAAAGTAACGTTCTTGGTTCTAGATATTTATAGCCAAAGCGATCAACCATAAATACTTAGAATTTGTTCGTCTGGAATTATTTATACAGGGCGTTGGATTTTATTATCTTTTATAGCGAAGGGATGCCTTAGCTGACTAAAACTAACGTTCTGTGTTCTAGATATTTACTTTCTAGTTAAAGAGCTCAATATTAAGGTTGGGTTACCACCGACGTAACTCGGCGAATAGCCCACTCTTAATACAGGTTGTTAGTCCCTCTTTTAGCTTCGATGAATTTTAAAACGATTTCGGTGACAGGAATCGACAGGATTTATTTGTGTTTATAAATTGTAAAAAAGGTATACTTTGAAATATTGAAATACTGGAACAATAAGTTCAATTTGTACAGAAAATTACTTTAAGAGCGCTGGTTAGAGCTTTATTTTCTCGAATAAAGAGAAATTCTATCAGAAATTCAGGAATGCTGATGTAGTAATACTACACAGAAATCCTTACAGAGAAGTATTCTTCAGGCGAAGTAGGAGAAGGAGTATCTAATTATACATTTTTTGTAAGTATGCTCATGCTTATGGTTAGTAATCACTTATTTATGTATATATGTATATATATATATATATATATATATATATATATATATATATATATATATATACTAGTCGTGGACTGTTTAGGAGTCCTCCTTTGCAGACCTGGTCAATCCATGCTTGTTGGTGTTGTGTTATTGTTTAGTTTACAATCATAAGATGTGGTTATTTTTGGTGTAAAAAAAAAGATTTAGATTTATTTGCGTATTTAATAATGTCCGGTTTCGTGATAGGTCGTCATCGAATAGACGGGGGGATGCAGTGGGCATTTGGGATGTAATATAGGGATTCTTCTATCTCCTCGGGAAGGTCGCCAAGGCGTCGTGTAAGGATCTCGGGGATGCTTGAATTTTAATTTAGGTTTTCTTCGTGGAATTGGGGAAAACGGTAGTTGTAGGGAGTGGTAAGGATTTCTTTGGTAGGGATAGTATCGCCGAAAATTCTTTATGCCCGAAGCTTTTTTGAAGTGTTTGGATTCTATGTGTGATTGGTGGTATGTTCGCGTGTTGTGTTTTGAGGTCACTAGGGTACCTGAGAGGTAACCTATGTATGCGTCTAAAAATTCACAGTAGGAAATAGAGGAAAGGTGATTGGAGTTTATATTGGTGTATATGAGTGCTCGAAAATCCATCACAGGGCTGATGTATGTTTTGTAGGTGTGTTGAAGTGGTTTGGGCTGGCAACCCCTGATTCTACCCGAGAGGGCGCTCAGTAGGTTTGCGCGGTTTCTACTCTGTTGAGTGTTCTTTTTACATCGGGGAGCCAATTGAGGATTCTAGTAAACAGGATTCCTAGGTGGGTGACTTCATCTTGCAGTGTGAGTCTTTCTTGGTTTAGGGTGAGCGATACACTCCTGGAGGCAAGCGTTGGGAACTTATCTTCGATGTAATTAGGATGTCGGAAGAGGATTGTTTGGTTTTTGGTAGGATTGACGGAGACTCTCCACCTGTGCACCTAGTTGGAGAAGTTCCGAAAGGTTTTGGATGAGACGGGAGGCCCTTTCGCTGTTCCGATTAACCGTCCAGAAGGCGGTGTCATCCGCAAACTGGGCAACGACTACTCCGGGTTGTGTAACTTACGGAATGCGAAGATGGTATATAGGATCGGTGCTAAGGTAGAACCTAGTGCTACGCCTGCTGTACGTTGGAAAGGATCTAAGAAAGTTTTCCCTAATTTGTCCCGAACGGACCGATTGGTCAGGTACGAGAGTAGGTGTTTGGAGAAGGGTCGGGAATGTTGAGGTTATGGATCTTGTGCAGGAGACCGGCGTGCCAGATCCTGTCGAATGCTTGCTAATGTCCAGAAACACAGCCAGATTGCATTGATTGTCATTGAATGCTCTGGTGGTCTCTGTAAGGAGCTTCAACAAGCGATCGTGACACGTTCGGCTGGGACAGAACCCGAATTGGCTGTTGGGAAGGAGGTCGTTAAATTCGAGGTAGGAGAGTAAACGGAGGGCTGGGTCGAGTAAATCACGAAGGATTTATCGATTTAGGCAGCCTTGACCTGGGGCAGAATTTTTCTCTTTTTTGAAATACGTGTGGACCTGGTCGGTCGTGATGGAGGCATAAAAAAGCTTCTCGTTATCAAATTGAATTTCAGGAAGGTTAAGGTTGCATAATTCTTCAAGACGGCCCTCAAGGAGTGCCTTGAACAACCGGTTATCGAATTGGGGATCATCTGGGGATCGGAAAATGGATTTGAGGAGAGAAATCGGCCTTTCCTTGGTGGAAAGAGATTAGGTTGCCCTGAAGGTCGGTTAGGTGAGATTTAGGGTTGACTTTCCTTCTCTATCGAACAGTTGCCAGAAGAGTTTAGCATTTCTATAATCTAGCTGGGAGGTGACTTTGCTCCAGGAGTCCTCGACGTGTTTGCTGGCTTCTCGCCTGATTAAGGCGTTAAGGCGGTTTTATTCGGACTTGAAAGCCGGATCCCTAGATCGCAGGAATTGACGATAGATTCGTCTTTTCTCTTTGATCCAGTTCACGATGTGCCGTGGGAGCGGTTTTAGGGAAATTTCGATGTTTTTTAATCGGATAGAGATATCGACTGTTTCCGTAATTACGGAAGTTAGGACTCTAATGGCTCTTTCGAGATCTTGAGTCGTTTAAAGATTTGGTGTAGGAAGGTTGCTGGAGATGTGTATGAAGAACACATTCCAGTCTGTTTTTATCCAAAAATCTTTAATGACTGTGTATCGAGGAGGTGTAGGGAGAGCTGGACAAAATGAAGTTTTGACCAGTAGAGGTATACAATCTGATGTGATCGTGGTACATAGAAAGCACTCACGATCGAAATAGTTAGCTATAGGTTCGGAAACTATATGATCTACTATTGAGGCAAGTAAATGTTGGAAATATGTTGGCTGTGTGTTGGCGATTCGCAAGAGCGGCAAACGCCACAGAGCGGGGGATAGCCTGTTACCCTTGCCATTAGTTGCGGTGTCACCGAATTGTATGTGACGGGTATTGAAATCACCTAGGATAACTGTATTAGGGAGGTTAGAGGTGTAGATTAAAAGGTCATCGGATAAGGTGTTGTGCCGGGCAGGTTGTAATATGAAATGAATACTATCGGAGTGGGGAAGTGCACCGTCACAGCAACGCATTCAAGATGCTGTAGGTGCGCAGGAAGTTGAAAAGGAGTGGTTGGGAACCAATTTTTAAGTAAAATTTTATTGGTCAAAAGAAGTCGAGAATTCCTGTCATCTCATTAAAGAATAACTTGCGCCAACTCCAGTTTTCAGTTTCCTGGATGTCAACTTATTGTGCACCATTTAACACTATACGTCTAACGTCGGCATCGGCTCTGTATTATATCAAATACACCAGGATGGGGAAAAAGCCGTTTCATATATTAAGCATTCACCAGCCAGAAACGAACGAAATTTTGTCATTACAGAAAAGATTACCTTGGAGTACTGTGATTTTGTCCCTATATCAACGGGAAAAGTTCTCTGCGGTCACGGATTACCATACCTTTATCTAGATGATCAATTTAAAATACCCCCAAGGACGTCTAAGCAGATGGACAGTGGCTTTACAACAATACTTTACCCTGCGCCACGACAATGTTGTCCCAACATTCGACACCATACACGAAGATCTTCAGAATACGTCAAAAGCTGCCGACAAAAGGTTCGCTAACCTACGAAATTCTCTGACAAAAAGACTTTTTTGGAGAAGAGTCAACCCTAACCAAGAAAGTACAAATATTATTTCAACAGCTTATGGTACACCTACTTCAAGACACATTTGAGTATTTAAAACTTTTCTCAAACTACACAATCTGTACTTCTTGCCCAAGATGTATTCGGGCATTTTCAGCTACAATTGCGCCAAATATCAATCTGAAAATAAACTTCCCCCACAATTTATTACAGGTAGACCTTATGTAAACTAACCTCGGAAAGTAATTACAACTGCTAAGTAGGACCGTTCTCAAAATCAGGTGTATTCATCTACATACTCCTAGTACTAGGTTATTTCCCTAAATTTCCCTTATTTTTCCCTCTTAGAGCAGCTACAGCCTCAGCAATTTGCAAATTAATACAGGCCAATGTATTTCTACATTTCAGTGTCCTACCTTCTCTAATCGTAGATAAAGGTCCTCAATTTAAATCACGCAAATTTACTAAATTTACGTCTGACTATAGTGTTAAAACTAGATACACCTCAAATTACCATGCTGAACCGAATCCTGCGCAAAAGGGTCCATAAAGTCCTTAAGGCTGCCCTGTCCTGATTTGCAGAAGTCAGGCGGCGCAAATGGAGTTCAATGTTACCTAAAGTAGTTGTTCCAGATCGTGAAAACATCAAGTAACTAACAAATTGCCATATTTTATTAAATTCGGATCTGACATGGACCTAGGTGACACTATATGCAATGTTCAGGATGATCTTGAACAACATGTCAAAGTTGACCGACACTCAGTAACGAGCAATACATTGTATCCCAACCTGTATTTAATATTATACAGCCGAACTGGCTCCAAAATAAGTTAGTCCATTTTGTATTAGCAAACGTTAAAACCCTTGGAATTTCGACTTAAAAGATAAGAATGAAGTATATAAAGGAAATTATACCTATACATTTTTGATGATTCCAATTCTTATTTTTAATTTTGCAAAATGATAAATTTAAACTTAAATTTAAATAACCTAGGTAGTGTTTGCCTATACCGATTAAGGGCAAGACAACGAAACAAATCATAATACTCGTCTACAATCAAACAGATAAACTCTATTAATAGAATTAATCCCAATAATATAAACATAATAAATAAATAATAAAACTGTAATGCATCTTTATTAAAATACTAGTTATATTTTGATACAACTTCAACATATCCACACCACTGTATTGTTAGTTGCCTACCTAGGTAAACATGAAGTGCATCACTTTTGTGCTCAAATATGTATTATTAGTATTATTTTCTTTTGATGTATTGTTCGTATACTTTAAAACATTGCAGCACCAACCTAAGGATCCGGACGGTATGTCTTAGGCCATCCGTTCATCGGTGCAACGCAATTGCGATCTGATTCAAACAAGTGTAACATTAGTGTCGGAAGGGAGTCATGTCACAGCCGGGCCCTTATTAAATTCTTATAGGAAAGATCCGGTGAAGCTGTAGCCTAAGAAACTGATGAGGGTGTTGAGCGCATTACATTGTTATATTACATACATTACCGCCAGCCGCTATTACGCAATTAAATATCTTTTTACCGCCAGCCGCTATTACGCAATTAAATATCTTTGACAATCATCTTTTAAACAGAATTTATCAAACCTGTGGTTACTTTTTATGAAATATGTTTTTAAAATGAACATTTCATAAAAGACGTGTAAAGTTTTTTATAAAAGATCTTTGAGCGCGTAACACAGGCAGATTAAATATGGCCTTCGACATGCATGCCTTGATAAGTGGGGGAGAATTATCACCGTTGTATACAAATGTGAAGCACTCGCAAAATACACACCAGAATTTTCTACTAACTGAAGTCATTACTATCAGAAAAAAAAATCAGATCGGTGACATCAGTTACTAGCTAACTTTATTCTTTTATATGCTCACACAATGTTTGCACTACCAAGATATGCTACATTTCACGTCAGAAAATATTAGGATAAATGAATTTGCAACTGTCGGGGCTCAATCTACAGTTGAAACTACGTTTGGTGTCGTTCTGTCATCTTTTAGGATATGCTTATATGAGATCTCTATTGAGGGGAAATGCTTTATCAGCAACAAAATAAAATGGAAACCGTGACCCTGTACTAGCATGAGGTAATGCACATAGTTCCGGTAAATCAAGATTTATCTTGAGAATCTCACCATCACCCGATATCCTGCATGGGTTGTAGCCCTTATTACATTCGAATGAAATGACTAACCACTTTTAGGAAGTTTGTTGATTTGGATGTGCTTTCAATTGGTTGCACCAACGCAGTTGTGTAGGTTCCAAAGATCTCCAACACGTTGTGCAAGTTGGTTCTATCATGCTTTATTTGGTACTGCAAATACTAATTGTGCATCACTGTTCAAATACTGTTCAAATAGCTTCACAACGACACTTTTACTATTCTTCCGATAGTGTAATTGATAGTGGTGTATAAAATAACATGGCGGAAGAATAGTTTGTTTGGAAATGTGCTCTAAGTTAATAGCTTATTTAATTACTCAAAACGTCTTATTGGTTTACGTATATTTAAAAAAATTTGGGAAAATTTTAAATTTTTTTTTTTTTTAAAAAAAATTTTAAAAAAGGGTTTTTTTTTAAAAAAAATTTTTTAAATTTTTTTTTTTAAAATTTAAAAAATTTTTTTTTAAAATTTTTTTTTTCCCCCCTTTAAAATTTAAATTTTTAAATTTTTAAAAAAAAATTTAGAAAAAAAAAAAGGTTTTTTTTTTTAAAAAATTTTAAAAAAATTTTTAAAAAAAATTAAGGTTTTTTTTTTTTCCCAAATTAAAAGGTTAAAATTTTTTAAATTTTCCCCAAAAAGGGGTTTTTTTTAAAAAATTTTTTTCCCGGAAAAAAAAAAATTTTAGGAAAACGGAAATTTTTTTTTTTTTTTTTTAAAATTTTTTGGGGGGAAAATTTTTTGGAAAATTTTTTTTTTTGGGGTTTTTTTTTTTTGTTTGGGGGTTTTTGGGTTTTTTTTTTTTTTGGGGTTTTGGGGTTTTTTGGTTTTTTTTTTTTTTTTGGGTTTTTTTTTTGGGTTTGGGGGTTTTTTTTTTTTTTAAAATTTGGGTTTTTTTGGGGTTTGGGGTTTTTTTTGGGGTTTGGGGGGGGTTTTTTTTTGGGGTGGGGGTTTTTGGGTTTTTTTAAAGGGGGTTTTTTTTTTTTTTGGTGGTTTTTTTTTTTTTTTGGGGGGGTTTTTTTTTTTTTTTGGGTTTTTTTTTTTTTTGGGGTGGGGGTTTTGGTTTTTGTGTTTTGGGGGTTTTGGGGGGTTTTTTTGGGGTTTTGGGTTTTTTGGGGGTTTTTTTTTTGGTTTGGGTTTTTTCCCCCGGGTTTGGGGGTTTTTTTTTTTTTAAAAAAATTTTTTTTTTTTTTTTAAATTTTTTTCCTTTTTTTGGGGAAAAAAAATTTAAATTTTTTTTTAAAAAAAATTTTTTTTTTTTTTCCCTTTTGTTTTTTCCCCAAAGGAAAAAATTTTTTTTTTTTTAAAAGGGGTTTTTTTGTTTTTTTTTTAAAATTTTTTTTGGGGTTTAAAATTTTTTTTTAATTTGTTTTAAAAAAAAATTTTTTTTTTTGGGGTTTTTTTAAAATTTTTAAATTTTAAAAAAAAATTTTAAAAAAATTTTTTTTTTAATTTAAAAATTTTTTTTTTTTTTTTTAAATTTTAAAAAATTTTTTGGGTTTTTAAAAAAAAAAAAAAAAAAAAAAAAATTTTTTGGGGAAAATTTTTTTAAATTTTAAAAAATTTGAAATTTTAAAAAAAAAAAATTTTTAAAAAATTTTGGAAAAAAAAATTTTTTTTAAAAAATTTTAAATTAATTTAAAAATTAAATTTTTTTGGGTTTAAAAAAAATTCCTTTTTTAAAAAAATTTAAAAATTTTAAATTTTGGTATTAAATTATAAAATTATTATTGGTTAGCTTATAAACCCCAAAATATTTTGTTTCAAAAGGCCTGAATTTGAATTTGTATGTGATTGTAAATTTTATGTGTTGTTATTTTAATGTGTGAGGTGTGAATGTGTGAGGTGTGAGGTGTGAGGTGTGGTGTGAAGTGTGGGAGTGTGTGAGGGAGGTGTGAGGTGGAGTGTGTGAGGCGTGGTGAGTGGTGAGTGTGTAAGTGTGGAGTGTGTGGGTTGAGGTGTGAGTGTGTGGAGTGTGTGGTGGTGAGTGTGTGAGGGGTGGGTGTGGGTGTGGGTGTGTGGAGTGTGAGTGTGTGAGTGTGTTAGTTGTGAGTGTGTGAGTGTGTGGTGTGTGGTGTGGGTGTGGTGGTGTGTGGTGTGAGGTGTGATGTGAGTGGTGAGGTGGAGTGTGTGAGTGTGTGAGTGTGTGAGGGTGTGAAGTGTGAAGGTGTGAGTGTGTGAGTGTGTGAGTGGTGGTGAGTGTGTGAGGTGGGAGTGTGTGAGTGTGGAGTGTGTGAAGGTGTGAATGTGTGAGGTGTGGTGGTGGAGGTGTGAGGGGTGTGGAGTGTGTGAGGTGTGAGGTGTGGGTGTGTGAGTGTGTAAGGTGTGAGTGTGTGAGTGTTGAGGTGTGAGGTGTGAGTGTGGGTGGAGTGGTGAGTGTGTAAGTGGTGAGTGTGTGAGTGTTGAGTGGGAGTGTGTGAGTGGTGAGGTGGGGTGGGGGTGGGAGGTGTGGTGTGTGAGTGTGTGAGTGTGAGTGTGGGTGTGAGGTGTGGTGTGAGGTGTGTGAATGTGTGAGTGTGGAGTGTTGAGTGTGTGAGTGTGTGAGGTGTGGGTGGAGTGTGAAGTGTGAGTGTGTTAGGTTGGTGGAGTGTGGAGTGTGTGGGTGTGAGTGGAGTGTGTGAGTGTTGTTGTGAGTGTGGAGTGTGGGTGTGAGTGTGAGTGTGTGGTGTGTGAGGTGGTGAGTGTGGAAGGTGTGGTGGAGTGTGTGGGTGTGGGTGTGGTGTGTGGAGTGGTGTGAGGTGGGGGTGAGTGTGTGAGTGTGTGGAGGTGAGTGTGTGATGTGTGAGTGTGTGAGTGTGTGAGTGTGTTGGGAGGTGAGGTGTGAGGGGTGAGGTGTGAGGGTGGTGTGAGTGTGGGAGTGTGTGAGTGTGTGAGTATATGAGTGTGAGTGTGTGGAGTGTGTGAATGTGTGAGTGTATTAATGTGTGAGGTGTGGAGTGTGGGTGAGTCTGTGAGTCTGTGAGTCTGTGAGTGTGTGGTGTGAATGTGTGGTGTGGAGTGTGTGAGTGTTAAGTGTGTGAGTGTGTGAGTGTGGATGTGTGAGTGTGGGTGGGGAGTGAGTATGTGAGTGTGGAGTGTGTGAGTGTGGGAGGTGAGGTGTTGGGTGGTGTGTGGTGTGTGTGTGTGTGAGTGTGGAGTGCGTGAGTGTGTGAGTGTGTGGTGTGAGTGTTGAGTGTGAGTGTGTGAGTGTGGAATGTGGAGTGTGTGTGGTGGTGTTTAATGTGTGAGGTGTGAGTGTGTGAGTGTGTGAGTCTGTGAGTCTGTGAGTCTGTGAGTGTGGAATGTGGTGTGTGGGTGTGTAAGTGTGTTGTGGAGTGTGGTGTGGTGTGTGAGTGTGGAGTGTGGTGTGTGAGGAGTGGAGTGAGTGTGAGTGTGGAGTGTGTGTGGGTGTGTGAGTGTGTGAATGTGTGAGTGTGTGAGTGTGTGTGTGTGTGGGAGTGTGTGAGTGCGTGAGTGTGGTGGGAGTGTGTGAGGTGTGTGAGTGGTGTGAGTGTGAGGTGTAAGTGTGAAGTGTGTGGTGTGAGTGTGTGTGTGGTGTGTGAATGTGAATGTTTGAATGTGGAATGTGTGAATGTGTGAATGTGTGTGGTTGTGTGTGAATGTGTAAGTGTGTGTGTGTGTGTGCGGGTGTGTGGGTGTGTGTGTGCGTGTGAGTGTGTGTGTGTGTGTGTGTGTGTGTGCGCGTACGTGCGTGTGTGCGTGTGTGCGTGCGTGCGTGCGTGCGTGTGTGCGTGCGTGCGTGCGTGCGTGCGTGTGTGTGAGTGAGTGTGAGTGTTTGTGTTTGTGTTTGTTTACCGATTAATTGTATTGTGTGTAATATTTTGTAGTTAGGCATCAGGAAGATGTTTAAAGTGGAATTTAAGTGTTTGTTCAATTTTTTTTAATATCCGATTAATGATCAACATTGTAGGAAAATGTGTAAACGTATTTTTTAAAGATGATTTAATTGGGCATAACTTCCCTTAAAAAAATTATTAATTTACAGACAAATAAGCCTAATAACTAATTAGAAAAAGTTGAAAATGCTTGACCTGTATTATAGACGCTGCTTTTCCTTTTTTTCAAGTTAGCATCTGGATGTGAATTATGCGCACATGAAGTTTGAAACGCCCTTTTGAAATATTATTATAGTCATCTTAAATAAATTATTATTATTAAAATTATTTCCTTTAATTTCGACCTTGTAGGTTTGAAGGTCGTGTGTTGTTCCACACCACAGACTTTAGCAGACCGTAATATTAGTATCGTGTTACATTAATTGTGACAAATTTATGAAGGGAGAATTTGGTTTAGTAATGTGTTTTATTGGCTACTAAAGAAGCGTATGTTACGCCCAAGGGAGCGAAAAATGCTCATACGATGATATTTTGATTTTCTAAAATTTGAATACAATACAATTACAAACAAAATTAGAAAGAAAAAGTTTTCTGGACCTTAAGGGTTGAAATAGGTAGATATTTGGAATTTTTCGATCTACATATAAGAATGAGTTCGCCTGTAATTCCTGTAACGAAAAAATGGTAAAAATAATGAATGGCGTTAAAAACACTACCACTTTTATACAACGTGTCCCAGATAACATTTCCAGTATGGGGATCTCGCTTATTACAAAAGATACAGATTTGGTTAAATTAGATGAATTACTCCTAAGGTTTAGTGAAATTATAGGATACTCCAATTTCCGAATTTCCATGTATATTAAGACTTATGGCAAGAAAAAGAAAAATGTCAAATTTCTTTTTCTTGTAATATCTTTTTTGTTATATTGGACATATAAATTTTATTTGCACTTTCTTAAGATATTTTTTATGCAGAATTTAAATATCAATTTGGATTTTTATTGCACTTTCTATTTTTTAGTTTCAACCCCTAAATAAAATTTTTCTTATGGAACGACAAGTCGGCTTTGAAATAATTGATCGTGTTTTTTTATCCTCTTTACAATGATATAGCACATGTGCTATCTATTTTTAAAAACAACAAAGAAAATTTAAAAAAATGTATTTTATTAAAGACTCTAACAATAAGTAGGCCGTGAAACATAGAAACACAATCAAATTTAATGTCACTTAAAAATTATTCGTTCCAGAATATTTTTGTGTCAAACATGGCTTTATTTACTAATACTGAAAAGTTTGATATGTTGAGTTGTTACATCTTGGCTCATAAAAACAGTATAGAAGCTGAACGGATGTACTTGAGGCTGTATCCTGAAAGAAGGCAGCCCAGTGCTCGTACGTACAGAAATTTAGTAATCAATTTAAAAGAATATGGTTCATTTTCAAAACCTACTAGAAATCCGAAATTACGGAATGAAGATGCAGAACTAAATGTATTGCAATCAGCTATTGAAAATCCTTCAACATCTGTTAGAGAAATTGAACATAACACTGGTATTTCGAAAACTACATCACAAAGAATTTTAACACGTCACGGGTATCATCCGTATAAGTACACCATTCTACAGGGACTTAGAGATGGAGATCAGGGGAGAAGATTACAATTTTACCAATGGTATGTTAATCAATGCGTGAATAGCGATAATTTTCCAGCTACGATTTTGTGGCCTGACGAAAGCAGATTTACAAATAATGGCCTTTTCAATCGACACAATGTTCACTTTTGGGACCGTGAAAATCCTCACGTTGTTAAGGAAAGTCGGCATCAAGTGAGATTTGGTTTTAACGTCTGGTGTGGCATTTTAGGCGCTAAACTTATTGGGCCCATATTTTTTAATGAAACATTAAATACTGAAAGGTATTTGAATTTACTACAAACTGATTTAGAAAATAAACTTGATGATTTAGAATATTAATATATGCTTCCAACAAGATGGCGCCCCACCCCACAATTCAAACATCATCAGCGAATATCTTAATAATCGGTTTCCAAATTCATGGATTGGTAATCGAGGGCCGATTTTATGGCCACCCAGATTTCCAGACTTAACGCCCTTGGACTTTTTTTTTCCTTTGGGGCTACGTAAAAATCGAGTGTACGTGCAAACATTTGAAAATGCCGAAGATCTTCGTGAAGCTGTTCTTCCAGCATTTGGTAGCATTAAACGCCAAAAACTACGCGAGCAATTACGTCGACACTACGCAGAGCACAATTATGTTTAGAACGGAATGGTCAATTGTTTGAACATCTTTTATAATTGGATAATTATCTCCAATACTATTACCTGCTTAACTCTTGTTGTTATTTATTATTTGTCGTTTTCTTATGTTTCACGGCCTACTTGTTAGAGTCTTTAATAAAATACATTTTTTTAGATTTTCTTTATTGTTTTTAAAAGTAGATAGTGCATGTGCTATATAATTGTAAAGAGGATAAAAAAACACGATCAATTATTTCAAAGCCGACTAGTCGTTCCATAAGAAAAATTTAATTTAGGGGTTGAAACTAAAAAATAGAAAGTGCAAAAAAAATCCAAATTGATAATTAAATTCTGCATAAAAAATATCTTAAGAAAGTGCAAATAAAATTTATATGTCTAATATTACAAAAAAAATATTACAAGAAAAATAAATTTGACATTTTTCTTTTTCTTGCCATAAGTCTTAAAATACAAGGAAATTTGGAAATTGGAGAGTGTCCTATAATTTCACTAATCCTTAGGAGTAATTCATCTAATTTAACCAAATCTGTATCTTTTATAACAAGCGAGATCCCCATGCTGGAAATGTAATCTGGGACACGTTGTATAGTACTTGATGTGTCAGCATTTTTTCATCTGAACAAAAGCGTTTGTGTTACTTTTTTACATATGAGAATTTTACGCAATCATAAAAATTATAATGTAATAAGGATGACGGAGATAATATTAGCTAAACCTAAATGAATACAGAACAGCTTAATTACGTATTTAAAGCTCTAAAAAAATATATTTGCATAACGATTTTGCTATATAAATGATAGTGTTTATGAAAATTATTTAAAAAAAAAAACGCCCTAGGTTCAAAACGTCTCTAATCGCTATAATTACTACTTAGTCATACATAATTTATTCGTTAACATCTTTACTGTTTTTTAAAGAATGAGTTCTGTAGCAAAAGACAAACGCGGTATAATAAACATAATTAACAAGGTACTTTATTTATTGACCTCTAAATTGAACTACATATTAATACTGGTTTGATAAGTGGTACATTTCTCAACTTCTTATCTTTTACATTAAAATAAACCAGTGTAATAACATAAAAGTTTTCAAACGCGCATGAAGTAGTTTCGGAATATTAGATGAAATTAAAAGACGGATATTGAATTAAATAAATACCCTTTTCGGTTCCGGTACGGAAAGTCCCAGCGCGAGAGTAGCCCATTGCATCCATACATTCATTTAAATATATGCGCAATTCTACAGCTGTCACAATCAAGTACAAAATGTTATCGAGGGAGCTAGTCTTAATTCTGTTAGTGATCAGTTGTGTAACTTCTACCAAACTTTATACAGTACCAAACCCTGAAATAACTGTGTATACACCGCGTGGTTTTAGTGTGAGCATACCTCACTCACCTGGAATAGAAGTATTTGCATTTCACGGAAATATCAACAAAAGGTTACCTAACTTTCATGCTGGAGACTACTCGATTGATATTAGGGATCAAGAAAATGGTAAATGGACTTTCCATGAAACTTCTAGTAGATTGAAGATTGGTGATGTCATTTATTATTGGTTGTTTGTTATTAAAGATGGATTGGGATATAGATTGGATCACGGAGAATTTGAAGTACAAGGTAATTATTAACTAAAAATCTAATTAAAATTAAATGTACAACTTTACAGAATACGGTAATGGTAAGAATTTCGTCGGGCCACCGAGTGCAGCTCATGCATCAGTAGGTAGATATACGAATCCGAGCGAAATGTCTGCATGTCTGGACAGTATACTAAATTTAACTCACACCGTAATTCTGCAACAAACGCAAATTCAAGAATTGGAGATGAGAAATCATCAAATCAGAAGTTTGATAGAACAATTACCTGATGGTAAAATATTGACGCTTAGCGGAAAAATACCTATGGGTGACGCTGCTTATAGCTCCGTGAGCTTCGTTTTAAGAGAGAGACTAAATTTAAGTCCTACTATTGTTTCAGCCCAAAAAAATGTAGATGGAAGTATTACATTTGAAGTAGCAACACTTGATGATAAATTAGATATTCTTCAAGGTGTTAAAGAAAAGTTATCAAACTCAAAAATTGTTATTAAATAGGTGCCAATTGGCAAGTAATCCTAAAGGAAAGTATGGTATATTACCATTATAATGTGATTAAGTAATAAAATTAGTAGATAAATCAATCTTATTTTGATCATACATACAAGATAACCGTTTGATTGTATTTACTATAATAAAATGTAATTAACGTAATAATTTATCAATTAATAGTACCGTTTATGTAAGTATAAATAACATAACCTTACAAATATTTTGTTGTAAAACACAAAATCCAAATTTTGGCTTATGAAATACGAGAATGCTACAGAATGTTTCAAGTTTGCCAAAATGTCAAGTAGAAAAATGGTCTGTGTTAGCCATCCCTACTTTAATAGTTTTAAAGTCAATTTAATTTATAAATAAATTTGACAAATACTATTTTTTAATGGAATGTCGCATGCATTTATTGCAAAAGAAAACTAAGGTTCAAATGTCCACAACTAAAATTAATGAAATATATTGTACATAAAAGTCTGAAGTAGTTTACATCTTAAATTTAATAAATATTAAGAGAGATAATTTTTTATTCAATAACGTAAAACAGTTTATTTTCAATAAATTAACTATTACTGCATTTGGAGAAAACTTACTCTCCTCCTAATTAGTGTCATATAAAATAGTTCATGTTATAAAAACTGTAATATATTGTTTTAGTTTAAAACCAGAAAATATAATTAACCCATTAGCGCCGAAATTAATTTTTCTTTTGAAATTAGCAACTTTTTTTGGTATATTTGATTTGAATCGATTGTACACAACCCAAAAAGTACAAATGTTTTGTTTTTTTAATGACAGTTTTTGGAAAAATAGCCGTTGCCATATGGCAACGCTGTAAAGGGACGCCGTCAGACATCCCGATTTTTTATTATTTTTAATTAGTTCCCAAAGTTTATTAACAAGACGCCGTCCTTTATAACATTTTCCGATCATGATTAATTATTTGCTAAGTAAAATACCAGTACTGATTCACAGAATTTAGTAAGATAACGTGACGCGCTAAATGCACAGGTGCAAGACATTATAAAGATTCGTAGAAGTTCTAGTAAAAATTAAACAGATTTCATAACGTTGCATATAATTGCACAATAATTAATCATGCATCCTCCCTCCAGACGTAAAATCCCAAAACGTTTAAAAGTTTGGATACGTCAGAGCATCTACCACCAATCCGGGCTTACGGAAGCTCACCAAAAGTTTAGTAACCACCCTTGCGAATTATATATAAAACGCGGCACGCGCTGCTGAGAAAGCTTTTTTGTTTAGTTTTTTAGCTGTCTTCAAGCTTCTAAATCTTACAGAAGAATTGAATCGAAACCGTGTTATAAATCGCGTTCGCGCCGACTACTACCTGTTGTAAACCAGCCGCCTGAAACCGCCGTCCGAGTAGAAACCGCGACTCCCTTGATAGCATCACCGAAGTTAAAAGGTTAGAGTTGCAGAAATCTAACGTTGAAAGTACGTGTTGAGATACCTGGTTATAGGGATATGCAGGGTTGTAAGCCCGACGTACTCTTCTGTTACCAGACGTATTCTTCTAGTACTAGACATACACACCTACACAGTGGAGTTTGAAGGGTAGTTGCCCGACATTCCATTTGACAGACCGAGATCCTACTGTTTAGTATAACGGGTGGTTTGCCCAGATTACTACCAAAGGAGATCCACATATACACACCTACACAGTGGAGTTTGAAGGGTAGTTGCCCGACATTCCATTTGACAGACCGAGATCCTACTGTTTAGTAGAACGGGTGGTTTGCCCAGATTACTGACAAAGGAGATCCACCTACACAAATTTACACAAACACCACCACACAATACACCTCGACAAACGTACCATCGACCGCCAGATACCTGTAATTAAAACCTCGTCGGAAGATTGAGTAGAACACCTCGTTAACGCCGTAAATCCAGTAATATAGAAACGTAACCGTAAACACGAGACGTGTCCGTCAGTAGTAAACCACCTGTAAAGTAAACGAAATCACCACCGCCGCCACCGTAAGAACGTAAGTTGCACCTTTGACAAGCATTAAGATTGTTACCCGTAAACCAGAGACTACCGGATAGTTTCTTGTGTTAAATAAACCAAATCGTGATTGTTAAACGCGAAAGAAAGGATTTTACTTTAAAATAGAAAACGAAGGTTTTATATTTTAAAACACGGCCAACATATCAAAAGCTTTTAATTTTTATTTTGTTTAAATAAAAACAGGTATAAGATAATTAATATCGTAAAAAGAAATATAAATTCCGCAGCTACCGTATAAACGCTATTTTCATAAGAAAAGCTTTCATTTATTTAAAAGGGCAAAATTGAATGTAAATGGGAATGAGTTTATTTTCGTAAGAAAAGCAGGTATAAAATTATACACTGATAACCGACCGCTTTAAAATATCGATTATTCTTTAAAGGCAGAGTATTGAACCCATCTTATCGTGCACGTGTTTATATCGCGTTATCTGACTACCTGCTTCTGTATGCTATACAGGGACGTATTCAGGTAAAATTATTTATTTATTTATATTAGAAATTAACCAATATAAATTGAAACAGTTCAAAGACGGAAACTAAAAGTCAAAACCCCAATCCTTCAATTAACGTCACATTACAGAAACTACAGAGGACCACCTGACTGCAGATCACCTGAGGAAGGAAGAGTGTTTACATCTGGCGCCTAAAGACCACCTGAAGAAGGAAGAGTTACAAATTTGCCTGTATCTATATCTTAAGTTACATAATATAGAAATATAAATAAATAGAGAATAAAGTATATGTATACATGAACCTTTGTAATCTATTTGTTCAACGTGTTAAGAGCCCGAATAACGAACCCCGATCCTTATTTTGCAAGTACAAAATTCCGACTGAGCTAGAAAAGGGAAAAGTAAGAATTATTAATTAGTAGTAGTAATTAAAGTAAACATTTGAGCATTTACGTTTGACACCCGAACATAGTAGAGTAAAACGAACAGAAGTGGGAGGAAGGAGGCGTTACAACGCTAGGCGTTTAAGGGGTCATTTTTAAGTATTTCCTTGTTATAATAATTTAAATAAAAACTATTTGTTTATTTAACGTTTATTGAAGAATTTTACAATATATATGAATAAAAAATTGCTAACGTCCGTGAAATGATGTAAAACAAGGTAAACAAAGCGGAACATCGCATTTCTGGTTCATAGTTCTAATGATTGACGTACAACTAATCCCAGCACACCTTCTTTTCTTTTTATCTGGTATTTCTTTCACAAGATGATCCATTCGGTCATACCTAATATCATCAGATATTCTGTGTTTAGATGAAGAAAATTTAGTGTACTAGGTCTCCCTATGCTTTTTACTGGAACTTGATGTTTTTTTAAATAGCCATTGGCAAGCTCTCTTTTAAAAGCAAGTAAACTTATTTTATTTCCTGTTCCCTTCTTGTAAAGAAAACAGCTGTTGTGTACGGCAATATCTATCAGCCAGGAAAATATACACCAATACCATTTTTTACCTCTGATACCAATTCGGTATGTGTTAACATTTTGATCCATAAGATCAGTCTCTCCCATGTACGCATTATATTTGCAAATAACTTGTGGTTGAGGAATCATCACAAACCTCTTTTGTTCTTGTGAAAACCTTTTCGCTTGCTTGAGTTCTTGTGAACCGTATGAAGATGAGAGCATGGTAACAACTGCGTTGTCCATCCAACGAACATACACAACAGAGTCATTTCGCTCGACGGCAGTTTCAAATGATCCGCGATTATTTTTACACATTGATTTTTTATCTGATAAAGGACAAAATTTTGGAATTCTGTTTGCCCTTATTATACCTGTGGCAGAATAACCACACGATCGAATAAAAGAGAAAAGTGCTGGATTTGAAAATAGATTGTCAAACTATACTGCAGCTTCCTTTTGTTTTCTGGCAACTCTTCTAATAAAATTAATAAAGGACTAGCTGCTTTACCAAACATTTTATCGAAATTGTAATTGCTTGTTGGAGATTTTCCCTGATAAAGTTCGAAGTTTACTAGGTAACCATCACTTGTATTCAGACACCATATCTTATAACCAAAGCGTATTGGTTTACCCCGTATAAATTGTTTGTAGCTGTGTCTGCCAAAATACTTTATCATGCTTTCATCATAGGATAAATTTTGTTGCGGAATAAAATTTTCAACACATTTTTGTTTCAACGCATTTATAACGGGCCTAATTTTAAAAGCTTTGTCACTAGCATCAATTTTTGTATTATCAACGAAATGTAAATATTTACAAATTTGTAAAAATCTGTCTCTTCTCATTGCTTTAGATACAGCATAATTTTTCATATCCTCGCCACAATCCCAAAAATGTCTCTTAGATGGCAGATTGTTATAACCACTTACTAATAGTATACCAATGAAACATCTAATTTCGTCAGTTGTAATTTGAGGATTAGAGTGATTCAAAAATAATGCATAATTTTGGGTTTCCCTTTGCATCAGTTGAATAAGCTCGTCATCAAAATATGTTTCAAAAATATCTGTTGGAGACATATTACTAAATTTTGAATAATCAGAATCAGGAAACATGTTACTTCCTTCAATGGTAAAATCTCCGTTGAAAACCCACCTAGGTAACTTATGCTCTCCCTCAATACTTTTTCTTTCCTTTTTCCACTGAACAAATGTTTCTGACATAGGACTGGGTATATTTGCAAATTCCGGATTTCGATCTATCTCATAATCAACACCAATTCTTCTATTATTTTGTAATCTGAGTTCAGCATTTGCTTGCAATTGTCTACCATTTAGGTCATCTACGAGCCTAAAAAAAACAAAACATTATGGCTTAAAAAATGCACATCAAACTTACCCCCCATCTTCTTCGGCTTCATCCTCATCAGAATCCATATGCGGTTCTGGTGGTTCAATAAATATTTCAGCATCCAAGTTGTCGTTAAAAACCATATCCATAGCCTCAGCCACAGTGAATCCTTTCCTAAGAGCAGTTTATAAATATTACCTCGTAAATGACTATTCAAACGCCTAGCGTTGCCATATGGCAACAGACAGGTTTGGACAAGTTTTACTGATGAATACTCACAGATAAAGAATTCTGTGTGCGGTTAAAATAAAATTATGTTATTTACAACAACCACTATCTAAACATATTGCAAAAGTTATTATAAAGAGGAACAAAAATTTACTTACTCAAAGCGGATGTCCATTTTTTCTTACTTGCAAAAATTCTCAATGTAGTACGATGTATTTCACGCCAATAACAAACAACAACTAAGTTACACAGCACTTAGCGGGTGTCAGGAATCCTTACCGAAGTGGTGGTAACGGTTCCCGCCCACAAATCCTACTTACTATTTATTTCTCTCGCCAATTATAATTACCTGTTTACTGTTGCCATATGGCAACTCTAGGCGCTAATGGGTTAAGGGCGAGCTAGAACCCTAGAATACTAACCAGTAATGATACTAACGGATACTAACTATACGTAAAGTTGTAAATTAATTTTGTTTAAGCGTACCGCTAGTATTGAAGCACCTTCACAAATACACAAAAATACTATTATTAATAAATTCAGAAAAAAGTAAACACAAGAATATCTGGTGTGGAACAACACACCACCTACCAACCTACGAAATCGGAATTAAAGAAATGGAATAATTTTAATCACAAATTTTCTAGGATAACATGCAGTCTCTTTTATAATAAGTTCATTAGAAAAATAAGCAACATTGTAAAAACAAATACAAAAATCTCTGCCATATGGACGTTTAAAACTTCATACAAACCATTCAATAGAAAATGTTCAACTTCCTACTCAAGTAGCATAATGAAATTTGGTTTCAGGCTAGAATCGACCATTTTGAATTCTAGTAAAGTATTTTCAAAATGGCGGCACTCCCGGTTATACTGAAACTAGCTAGCAACTTCGTTATTTTAAATGGAACCCTCTAATTTTTTTGCCGTTTTTTGAATTCTCGTTACATTTTAAACTCAGTTGATATAAAGCGTCTTATATGCACCTATAATTAAAAATATAACAATTTTGACAGCTGCAACGTCCCACGAAAATCGGTTTTGTGCGCTAACCGCTGCGAATTTCGGAGTCGGTTTTATGGGGAGCCAAGAGGAATTCTAGTAAAGTATTTTCAAAATGGCGGCACTCCCGGTTATACTGGAACTAGCTAGCAACTTCGTTATTTTAAATGGAACCCTCTAATTTTTTTGCCGCTTTTTGAATTCTCGTTGCATTTTAAACTCAGTTGATATAAAGCGTCTTATATGCACCTATAATTAAGAATATAACAATTTTGACAGCTGCAACGTCCCACGAAAGTCGGTTTTGTGCGCTAACCGCTGCGAATTTCGGAGTCGGTTTTATGGGGCGCCAAGAGGACCTAACAAACTACGTTTTGACGAGTTTTAATTAGGAAAAGGAAAATGCAACGTATTTCATTCTCTCCCCAAGGGAGAGGGCGGGATGCTCAAGCTTCCCGAGCTCCTTCAGCCGCAATCATGGATTCCCAGCATACAAACATACATACATTACGTATATATGCATGGTGGGATTAAGGATAGGTGTGGTCAGAATAGGATCGAAGAGCGGAGTTAGGGTTCTGAGTGGGAAAATACTACCCCAACATTCGCGTAAGTAGTCGAACGTGGTGTGCATATACGCAGTGACCATG
The DNA here is from genome assembly GCA_036346205.1 of Vesta saturnalis. NCBI lineage: Eukaryota > Metazoa > Arthropoda > Insecta > Coleoptera > Lampyridae > Vesta > Vesta saturnalis. The sequence continues at coordinate 2,024,052 of JARFJB010000317.1, read as the reverse complement.
CCGCTACATGTGTATGAGAAAAACCGCCTGAAAGAACCTCATACAAAGTAGACGGTAACGGGAATCGAACCCATTACCTCCCGAATGCTAAGCAGGTCGTGACACCACTACCCTACCAGCTCGGTGGTTTAATTAAAACCCTACCTTCCATAAACCCCGAAATAAACTTCCGAAGATGCACGATTTTGAACCTCAATAACTTGGTTATTGAAATTGGACATCCTGAGCCTTAAAGCACTTTCGGATCTAGAATTTAATCCTGTATCAATTATTATTAAGGTTGCCAGGACCCATTCAGGACGGTTTTCAAGATAATTAATGTTAACCAAAAATTATCCTTTTATTCGATTTAATTTTAAACTTTACATAGTTATCCATGGAAAAACAATATATATGTCATAGCAACAAAGTTGACAAATAATAGATAGTACCTTTTATATGTTTTTCATCTTTTGACAACTTTAGCAAATTATTAATATTAATTTAGCTTTAAGAAACTTTGAGTACAAAATGGAAGAATAGTCAAATTGTGATACCTAATCTTAAATTGTTTCATATCCATGGAGTATGCTGCAAAATAGTCGAGAGAACTTTCCGTGTGTTTAATAAATGAAATCCCCATTTGCAGCCGATGAACAAGACAAAATTCAAGCGAATTCAGTTCAACTTTTTTGCATTTCGCGAATGTTGAAGCTACCAAAAATGTTTTAAAACCGGAACATTTTTCCATTTTAACATATTTTGGACAGATGAAGCAAAATTTTCTAGAGAAGAGATAATAAATAGAAAAAACGCGAACCCAATCACCAACACAACAAAAACAGTAAATATGAATTGTTCAATTTAAGAAGTACATTCCTGATAACATACGTCGTTCAGGTACTTTCTCTGATAGACAATTTATCAACTTTCTTGACAATATTGTAACCTTCAGTTGTAATTAATGAACTGGAACTAGTGGTAAGATCACTTTGAACCATTCTTTGACGTGCTTAACTTTTTGTTGAACATAATAGCTAAGATTCTCCTCAGGCAGCGACGCTTGTATTTTTCAGACTCCAGAGGAATAGTTGCAACTTTATAGATAACCGCTCGTTGTGTGCTGCACTTCACTAAATTGTAAAAAAAAACTGTTTATGATCTGAACACCTTGGAGGTAGACTCACGTATTTTTGACAATTTCTACGTCACTAACAGCACCCTCAGACATAACTGTGAAACGTCTTGATTTATAATCCTTAGACTAATTTATGCTAACAATTAGAACTAGAACTCAAGTCGTCTTAAGTCCAAAATTTTACTTTTTTACGACTTGGTCTACAAACTGCTTTATAATGAAAAAAATTTTGATATTAATCTGTGTCAGTATTTTCATTCGTACAGTTCGTATAAGATATCCTCACGTTACCATGTATAATTATATTGTCATCTTTACGTTACGCAAAATGCAGTTTCAGTAATTTCATGCATCGGAATAAAAATGGTTTTCGCCTTCCTGCATTGAAGCTAAACAAAACCCAAAAAGGTTGGACCTGCATTTCATTAAAATTTTATTTGATATAATCGTTAGATTATATCAAAATTTATTAAAATTTATAAAAAAAATTGTTTTTATTCTAATAATGCGTTTATAGATTCTGATTTTCTTCTAGTATTTTAATGCCGAATGTACATAATTTTTGTTCAAGTACTATAAGGGCTATATTTATTCGACAATATAAAGAAAACCATTACGCTACAAGAAAGAGTTTAGAGGTTATTCAATTAACTCAAAATAAATCAGTCTATACAAGGCTGCACCACTGGTGATAAAAATAACCGTGTGTCTGTGTGTTTGTATCTCACAAATTCAGATGTGTAAAAGTTGTCTATACTTCACGTGATGTAGTGGCATTTTAAATAAATGACAAGTTGAATAGCACTACGAATGTGTGATTATCTATAATGTAGCGCAATGACGAAATACGTATCTGTTTGGGTGCCTGCGTGCGTGTGTGTAAGCGTGCTTGTGTGCGTGTGTGCGTGAATGTTTGTGTGCATTTGTGAATGAGTGTGTGTGTGTGTGTGTGTGTGTGTGTGTGTGTGTGTGTGTGTGTGTGTGTGTGTGTGTGTGTGTGTGTGTGTGTGTGTGTGTGTGTGTGTGTGTGTGTGTGTGTGTGTGTGTGTGTGTGTGTGTGTGTGTGTGTGTGTGTGTGTGTGTGTTTGTGTGTGTGTGTGGGTGTGGTGTGTGGAGTGTGGAGTGTGGTGTGAGTGTGTGGTGTGTGTGTGTGTGTGTGTGTGTGTGTGTGTGTGTGTGTGTGTGTGTGTGTTTGTAGCATATTGAAAGCGGCCTCGTGTGTGTGCATCATCGTGTACTGTGACATGTTCTTAAATAGTGACCTCATACACTCGATGTCATAATTTTTAACTATATTGCCTTACTCTACACGTTAAATATTATGTGTGGAAGAAAATTGAGTTTTTTTGTGTAAACGATGTCACTTTTGATGATGGTAACTTTTGTATGCACACTTGCTATTGTGACCTCATTAAACTGATCGTATAGTGGCGCCACCAGAAATGTAAATCTGAACTATTCGTTTCATTAATTAATAGCAGCGATAATGTGATATTTGTTACTGTTGTAAGTCTTAACGCCAGTTACTTTCTATTTTAAGCACTTAGAGTGTTGAAAAATTTACTATAGCTATATGGGTTAGTTTCGATGCGTAAAAGAATTTTAATTTTATATTCCGTCTTGTTTTAGTTAACATTGAAACCTATTCTTAAGTCGTATTATACCCTTATGTCATTGCTTGTACAATTTCTTGATTCAATATTTTTGTGGGTAAATTTCAGGTCTTAAATGAATCGTTAATTTAAGTTATGAATAATAAGTGGTGGTATTGCATGAATGAGTTCTTTTGTAATATGGTATTCATTTAACAGGATTTTAGAACTATGAATAGAAAAAAATGATATAAACCTGTAACTTAAATTTTGTGGTTGTATTTTATATTTTAAATTCTTATCAAACGAAATTGAGCATCATTAAAACCAGTTATTCACAGATAAGTTAACTTACGTGTTAAAGCATAAATTATTTTGTACAGAAAAAGTAGCATTATTACAGGTAGTAGATATCTTGATATATTGAACGAAATAAAATTTCATAAATATGCGAAAATCGCAGTAATCAATACTATCCTGAATAATATATGTTTGAAATCATTATAAAGATTACTTAAACTATAAATTCTAAATTAATTTCTCATATAAACTGTCGACAAAACATAAACAGATGAGAAAAATGTAATTATTTATTTGACACATATAAACATGACTGCAAATTTTGCAAAATACGTTGGTTTATAGTATGAAGTCAAATAACAAGGATGGAGAACACCGACAACAACAATAGAAGGAGATGGCGTTCGAGCAGAAAGAAATGTTATCTGAGTATGGTATATGTATACAAAAGATAATGCATTAAAGAATCATTTTTTTCCGTTGGAATTATCTCAATTCGGCTATCACGTGCTTGCTGTTTAAAATGAAATTCGTTTATTTTATGAACTATAAGTTCAAATTTAGTGCAACTAATGAAATTTACTGTATTTAGGTTTTCTTCGCAAATAACATAAAAATGTTATTGAAGTTTAATATTGCATTAATACCGAATTATTCATTTTTTAAAATCATTAAACCATTGGTCTTTTAATTCAAAAAAGTATTTTTTCTCCATTTCTGGTCTGTGTTAATAACTACGTTTTTGCACGTGTTACAATACCCATTATTTCAATTTTTTTTTTGATGTTGCACAATAAATGTAAATATGAACATATCCATACTATATTTATATCACTTGATCTAAATTAAAAATAATATATTAATTAATTATATTGTAAAATATTAACTTTGGTGGTTTAATGTCTGGTATTTATCAGTGAATTACGAGCCGTTGTAAACAAATATTATGGTTGAGTTCTACAACCAGTGATCGGTATGAAGAAATCATGAAGAATTTAAAACAAGAAATCGAAAATATAGTTGCACTAGCCGACCCGTAGACCTTGTCCTGCAATTGAGATTTGTAGACTTTCCAATGAAATGGGCTTTTGTCAATAATTTGTATCGCCTAAATAATACATTCCGAACCTGAACTTATATTAGAGATTTGTCAAATACAGTATTTGCCAAAATAAACAGTACCGAAAACAATCACTATTAAGTTTTGTAATTTACATGTTCAAAATGTGCATCATGACGGCGTAAACAAGCTTCATAGCTTTTGCAGATCATTGAACATATTCATAAATAGTTATGGTTGTTTGCCGTAGTTCTGCAATATCTATTAGTGCATCATCAGAGCGGAATACTGATTCTTTCGTACACCAAATGTATGCATCAGGTAAGGCCAGGTGAATGCGAAGGGTAATCGAAGTCCGTGAAAGTCCGAGATAGTATTCTGTATCCAATACGCTCGCTGTCTAGCTGTATGGCTTGTGGAGTCATCCTGTTGAAACCATTGCCTGTTCAACCGTGCGTGACAAAAATTTCCTAAATCTTTCACAAAAGGTATGATGATGTGCTTGTAACGCTCTTGGTTAACAGTAACTGTGTGTTAATTCCCACCCTCAACAAAATAAGGAACTATTATAACGTGCCCCGATATAGCACACCAAATCGTAACTCGAGCACTCTGAAGTGGCTTTCTGCAATGAAGTCAGGGCGTTCAAATACAAGCAATCGTGTTGTTGCTGTATTGATACAGCCATTCGGGTGAACATGCCTTTCGTCTGAAAACCATACATTTTTTTAACAAATCGGTATCTTCGTGTACTAGTCTCAACACGCGTCCACAATAAACTTTTCTTGAACGTTTGTCCACAGCGTTTAGTCGCTGTCCAGTTTGAATACGATATGAATAACCACCAATGCCTTTGATCATTCTACGTGCAGATACTTCACTGATGTTTAATTTATACGCAGTTCGTCGAAGACTTCTTTGCGGAGACAGCAAAACCTGGTCAAGAACACCTTCTTCATTGTCGTTGGTATAAATGACCTGAACAACCCTTGCGCTGACACAACACATTACCAGTGCGACGAAATTTCTATAATTGCTAACATTACACTTTTACTGTGTGTAGCTTTATAAAATTGCTCCCGATATTTTTCAAAAACTTGTTCCAAACTTGGGCGATTGCTCCGTCCACTTCCATATGAATGGAAATAATATTCTACTACTACCTTTTCCTCAGTTGTCAGAACCATTTCCAGAACGATTTAACATGTGCGTAATATTATTATGACACTTAATGACAAACAAGCCAAACATAACAACAGACATCGCCTAAGCCATAGCCTTGCATATTTCCGCACCGTTTGTTTTGGCGAATACCGTATATATATATATATATATATATATATATATATATATATATATATAATTCTATTTTTCCGCAATAATCCCACTTTTTAATTCGAAGATATACCTTTCTTTGTTATATTAGTATAGCAAAAATGTAACGGTTACAGGTTCTGAAGAGTTTATATATGTTAAATGCTTACTCGATTATCCCATTCAAAAGGAATCTTTATTAGGAATAATAGTGAAAGCTATCTTTTATATATACCGGATGAGTCAACTATAGAGTTAAGTAAACGGGTGTTTTATGCGTAAACTTTGCCAATAAAATATATTTATCATTATAACAAATAAAAAAGATTTAAATAATATAATCACCCTCTAGCTCAGCAAGGTACATTACTTACGATACTTGCTGTAGATTGAGAGCTCTTTCTTTATCAGGTCGTAAGGGAGGCAGAGATATACCCATTGCTATACTCAGTAAGAATATCGTTAAGCGCCACTCAATTTTGAAATGTTGCCACGTGTCTAACCATCATATGACATAAGAAAGAATGAGTGGGCTCGACTAAACTCAGGTGTACGGTCGGAAAACCGCAGAGCACTCGGAAGCGTCGTTGTTTTGGAGGTATACCTTAAAATGAGAGTAATCTGGTTAGATAGGAACCGGATATGAGCAGGCGCCACAGGCTTTAATAAGGAAATACTCGACAATTGTTGAAAGGAGAGTAAACCCTGTAAAGCCTGAAACAGGATTTACCAAAAAAAGAAAGAAATAAGAATGAAAGGAGGAAGTAGAAATGAATTGACAATTCCCCCGATAAAGTAATTTTTATTGTCGATATCCTGACAAAAAAATAAAATAAAAAATATATATAAATTAACATTCCACCAAATCCCACGATGGCAAGCAGTGAGCCTCAGCTTGTGCCCACGGCAATTATAATTTAAATTTCAATAAAAAAAAAAAGTAAAATTATTATATGCCCCCTTCCGGCCGTTGTAAGATCTTACTGTTCGTATTCGGAATTGGTTAGTTTAACACATAATCCCATTGGGATATCTAGTAAGATAAAAAAAAATAAAAAGAATTTAATTAATGAACTTGCTTGCCTCACGCTTCACACAGTATACAGTAAATTGGAAAGCTTGTTCGGTCCACAGTAAATAACTACCGAAAAAAAACAAAGTAATCAAGAAATTTATAGGAAATAAATTGGCCCGAACAAACTTGTCCACAAGAAACGTAATGTACATAACACATAAAGATTACGAGATAAAAATTACAGATTCATATAGAATTAAATGTTTAACATTTGCAGTAGTTCACGTAATACAGATAATCGTTACACCCGGTATATTGCAATCAAAACAGGAGTTAAATCGTTGGTTGAATGTAGCCACAGAAGCTAGAATTAATTAGGTCAAAAGCTAAAAATGTTTGGGTACGGTCTATCTATTTTAATGATTCAATTAAAGTTTTTGTTATGATTGAGTGCAAAAATATTCAAAACTGAATTAGTGAATATATATACCGTTTAGAAATTTTGTGAAAGTAAACTGCTGGAAGTACCTTAAATATATACCTTTAACTAAGAGGTAACAATTGTCAATTATTTGATTACAAAAATGAATATTATAAGTCCATTTATTTCGTTGTAGAAATTCACTAAGAACCTCCTCGGTGTATTTGAAATTTGTAAACACAATCGTGTAACCAGGTGATAAGAAAAAAAAATCTGACCTTTATTGTTGAAATGACTGCTTATTCAGCAAGGATCTGATGTCTTCCAGCGATAATCAGGTACTTTGGATGTAACGTAACAGTGAAATGTGATCAGAAACTTTAAGAAGGAATGCCGTTAGAAATGTAGGTAGTATAGAGATGCTAAAACAAGGTTGTACGGAGATGCTCGTACATAGGTAGTACAGAGATATTCTTACATAGGTAGTACAGAGATGCTAAAAGAAGGTAAATATAAGTACGATGTTTAATTAATTATGACCGTCCATACCTCTTACAGGTGACAAACGAGTACTGAACAACCATCATAATTTCGATTGAAGTGTCTATATATGTAAAGAATTGGTATTGTATGCTTTTATATTTGAAAACCTGAAAACAATTTTAATTACCATGAGGTTAGTGAAACATGTGCCACTTACCGAAGTTGTGGACTAATGAATAATTTCAATTATGTCCGCCTTTTAAGAGCGTTAGTGATACTTTTACTTAACAAAGTATTACTTTAAGTAAGAATTTTCCAAAAAAATGATGCTTCAGCATCCAGAACCAGAAACGAAAAATTCTATAGAAACTCAACATCCAATATCAAAGGCGTTCTTAAAAGGAAGAAAGAAAAATTGGCCAACACCTTAAAAATCAATTTTACAAACTTGAGAAAATTTGTATTTAAATCATTGTTGCCAAAGTTAAATCGTGTAGAAAATATTTATTTATTATACGTATTTGTATTATTTGACCTTAAAAGATCCCAGGTTTCTATTTAACTGCTTTATATTAAATGATCCGAAATCTCAGAGATGTCGCTGAAGGTATTAATTTGACTTATTTTAACTAAATAAGAGATGTGTACGAAAGTTACATACGTAAATTTAAATGCAATTAGAGATGCGTAAAAATTTGCGAAATAGTGAATTGGAAGCATCCAACCTAAGAATAAATTGCGATTTTTAGTAAGTAAATTTGCAAAAAGCAACGTATTCCAATAAAACACGTAACAAGGTTAAATAAATAAAATACAACAAAATTTGAGAAAGTTGTACTTTAGTACCACATGTGACTACACCAACAGTAGTTCGCATATTTAATAAAAAGATCTGCTGATTAATTTCAGTATAAAAGCAAATAAACTAGTACATAACTTTTCGCAAAGCGTTAGGATAGTAAACTAATTCTCAATTGACACATAAACTATAAATAACGTATAACCTATAATTACATAGAATTATTTTAAAATGAAGGATGATTGAAACTGTACAATTTCAATATAATAACAAAGTTTAGTTTGACCTATGCCAATAAATACTACGGATGTAAGGTTATGCACTTAATTGTTTTCATCTTAGAAAGCATTAACTGACGTTTTTTTTTTTATTTTATCTTCATTACAACAGCATTAAAACTTCCAAAACAATATTCGACTTTAACGTTCGTAAATAAATTCATCTAATTTGTCCACCTAATAAAAACGTAATTTGCACTAAAAAGGTACTCACTTTACACTCAAAATAAAGTTAATACATAATATTGAAATGAATTGCGGTTGAGAACTACATTTCCTAACAATACGTTAAACACCAGGTAAGATAAGCCAATATCAATAAAGTAAAGGTAAACGTAATGCATGCTCGAACCAGGGCAACCAGCACAGGAGTGGCTACTAAAGCAGACATATTAACAGAAAGCGAAATTAAAAGCCCGCGTAACAATGTCTCTTTCCACAGTTAATGACATGAAAATAAATAACACATTGGACCGTTCAAAGTACTGTATGCACGGCATTTTACCTCGTCGCGTGATTCGACCACGTTTCCTTCATATAAAATAATACCACATATCATCAATTACAAACAATTCGAAATTTGTTAACTCAAGGTAGGGTTTTTCTTAATACAAGGGAGGGTTCTCCCTATTAAACATAATAAATTAATACAAAAGTGTAATTAAAAACAATTGCATACCTTATCCAGGGAAGTCTAGATACTTGCAAGCCGCAAGATAGACGGAACGGAAATAACTTAAGATCGCGTAAAATAAAATTGATGTGACTAAATACCCATTATAGACGATAAAAATATTTTCACGGGTATTCGTAATAATAAATACTAAGGAGAAAATATCGATATATCCACCAAAATTTAATTATTGAAAGAAAACAGATGCATAATCTACCCAAGTAATGTAAATATATTTACAAATAACACGAATTCAATACTGGCATTTAGCCAAAAATTGGAACGTTACATCATATTGTATGGCTGGTAACTGTGTGCATTTTCAAATTATTCTTGACTATACAAAGTATTCCAAAAAATCTGGGCAACACAAGTTAGTATTTTTTAATGGAACACCCTGCATATCAATTCTCATTTACAGGTATAAATTTATTATTATGTACCATCTTGTATTTTTTCAGGACAACCTTTGTATTTGGACCAAGGAAAGAACAATCCAAACCCCGTGAGCTGAAAATGAAACATTAGAGATAAATGCTACAGGGTTGATACGTATAAATTTAGTTTATAAATTTATGGTCTTTAGTTACGACTCATCTTATAGGTTATTGGAAAATGGCAACATTGCCAATAAAATTCGTTCTAATAGGAAAATTTTTCAAACATGTGACCGTTTTAAATTCTTGTATTGGTAGAAATTAATCAGGCTTTCTTTTTTTGTTTTCTGGTACCTTCATAGAGGAAGGAAAAACGCCATTTTGGCAAAGAAATTTAATGCGTAGTTAGAAGCAAATGTAAAATTTGGAAAAGGTTTCCTTAAAAATTTGATTGAACTTTTCAAGTAAAATTTTAACACAGCCTGTTGCTGAATTTAAACTTTTCCATATAAATAAATCCTGTTGGAATTTCGAATTTGAGTTCGGCTTTAATTTCTTTTGTTTCTACTACACCTTAGCTTTGTTCAAGAGGTTTTTTGGTCCTTTACACATTTACTCAAGATTAACATCTTTCGTGCTTCCATAAGATAGTTAAACCGTTTCCGACAGCACAATTGGGCACCATTCATCCGAGGGGTGAAATATTAGTTATGGGTCTTCGAACCTGAATTGAAACAGTTTACGATTACTCCTTCTCCTAGTATCTTCCGCATTAACTGAAGAAATATACGTTACACCTATGACTATTTTCGGATAAGTATTTTGTTACACGCACAAAAAATTTACCTACGGTGAGTGACTTTTGTTAGCTTTTCTACATAACGAGGCTCTCGTTATCTGTACATTACTGAAACTCTTATAACAAGTACATTCCGGTGCTTGCTACATTGTATTAGTGTGTTTCCGCAATTATCCTATTCCTAAAATTAATGCTTATACTTTACTGTTAAACATTTCCTTAGTAATCGTTAGAGTAATATTAGACATTTGTACCTGTAAAAGATAATTTGGGTTATTTCAAAGTTCTCATATACTTACATTTAACTTTGCAGTAGAATTTGTATTTTAACTGTCCATTTCTAACTGTTTTCTTATGTACCAGTTTTATTTTGATATCAAACCGTAGTTTGTTCAACCGTTAGAACTATCTGTGTATACTGTACAAGCAATCAGCTGTTTAGCTGACGGAACGCTACCATTTGAGTCGAAATGTACCATGTGTGTCATAAATTATGCTAACTGCTGGGGTTGTATAAAAAGTTATTTATTTTAATTACTGTGTAAATCACATTGCATAGTTTATTTATGATTATTGGGGAAAAGATTTGTTACTTTTCACTGATTACAATTTAATAGTTGTTTAGTACAAAACTGTTTGAATTAGGGCTTACTCACTTTAATTTTTGGGTTGTAACCATATGCTTACTAATGAATGTGTCAATCTGTGTTGCGCATTTCTTAAATTCTTGCATTGTGATTGCCAAATCGGTAATGAACTTGGCCTTTCTGAATTTTCTAAACGCTTCATGCTTACTTCGTCTGTAATGCTCATATTAACTACATTGGAATTTTTTTTCTTACATAAGGTAAACAACAGGGTAGACATCTAGTGATAATTTTCGCTTTGTATTTGGGGTTTATTTGCGTCCGGTTGATTGGAAACTGATAGATTAGTCCGACGGAGAGCTCTTCGTGGAATATCGGTGTACAAGTATTCAATTTCGGATAATTATATACATGTTTGGGTATTCTTTTTTTTTAGGGTCAACGCTAGATGCCGGACCGTATTGTGTCTGATTATGTAAATTTTAAGTATAATTCATAGTTTTTTTCTAGATTTGGTTGAAAGGTAAGTTGATTACTGGTAGTTTATTTTGTAGATATATTGTATCTGATGTATTATTGATTGATGGGAATATTTCGTGAAAGAATTGTATTTATGTCTGCGAGTGGGCGCTCCATAATTTTTATGTTAGATACTTACGAACATTTAATTATTATTATAAAATTTATGCTATTTTACAGTGGGTATATTAAATAAGTGGTGTTAAACGATCGTAAGTTGTTTCGTTAATCCTGTGATCTACGATCAACTTCCTAGCCAGTCCTTTATCCTGTGGACTTAGTTCACCATTTTATTTTAGTTGTCTCTTTTGTCCTGTGTGGCCGTAGCCCTTTTCTTGATAGAGGGGCGATATAAAATTAAATCAAGTGGTGCCCTTTTTAAATTCTATGTATATCTTCTCTCCTGCCAAAACGCCCATGCATCCAAGTGCTTAACCGACCGACTGAGCTTCCGGCTAATTCCTTAATCTATGTTACAGCACTTTAGCCACAATTTCTACGATTATCCCTTTGTGCACGTAACAGGGTGTTCAAAGTATCAATTGAAACCTGCGAAACTTAAAATTAAAAAATAATACTTTTCTCAAATAGAACACCCTATATATTTTTATGCTATGATGAAGAGAATAGAAAACCACTTAATTCTTCATCAAGTATGTCCTATGTCTATCTCTCACTGTTTGGTTTTGATTTTTCAATATTTCAATGGTTTTTCTTGTGATTATTCGCACTACCCATGAAAACAATTTTCCACATGACAAATATTTGACAAACTGTTGTTGTACTTCGGTAGCCCTTTAAGATTGTGGAAGTTTTGTGTGTTTAATAGTAAAATAATGGATTACTCTAAAAGTCAATTAATTGATTTGGTTTAGGAGGGACACCTTTTCGAACATATTTTAAGAACTCATTAGTAACTGTTGAGTTATCCAATGACTTGAGAATATTCGTTTAGTTTATATCAAATTCTTATCATAATGTAATATATTTTCTGTTAATACATGCTAGTGGTTAGTATTGAATGCAATTGTTTGTCTCTTTTTTTCAAATTTTACGAATAATCACAAGAAAAACCATTGATATGTTGAACAATGTAGAAAAATCAAAATTACTCAAAAACTTTGATAGATAGGTATAGGACATACCTGTGAAAAATCGTGGTTTTTGAGTCTATTTAATGCAGCGTAAAAATATACAGGGTGTTCTATTTGAGAAAAGTGATATTTTTGAAATTCAAGTTGCGCAGGTTTGAACATATATCTTGAACACCCTCTAACATTTATTTCTAATGTTTCTTCTTCAGAACACAGGCTCCAGCGTGGTTTTTCCTTTGACCAAAAATAAAAGTTTTGTTAACAAAGCACAAGATGGTACACAATAATAAAGTTATACGTGTAAATGCGACTTTTTGGATAGAACCCGAATTATTTCAAAAACTGTAAATTTCAATGCATGAAACCTATATAAAAATTACTTAAAGTTTATAATTGCAGGTAGAATTCAATAATCGAATGATATACAGGGTGTTCAATTAAAAAATACTAATTTTGTGTTACCCTGCTTTTTTGAAACACTGTACAGTCAAGAATAATTTTAAAATGCGCACACTTACATACTACTAGCCATATAACATGATAAATATATTTTATTGGTGAAGTTTACCCATAAAGCAGGTTTACTTTGCTCTATCGTTTTATTTTTCATATTCACGATTAAACATTACTTCTTTAGATCCATACTCTAATAATCTTCATCAAGCTCCCTCAACAATTTATACGCATCTTCGCTAAGTAAAACTGTATCTTCAGCATACACCTTAACTCGTTCATTCACGCTACTAACCACTGAATTACTTGGCTGCCATTTATCCATGAATATTATTATTAAAAAATCCATGATGACATCACACAGCCTTGTCTACTTCCTTGTTCTATTTTGAAGCTTACGCTCTGTCTCACTTTGAATCAGGTTCGGCATTGCCTTTATTCTATTTATTTACTAGCTATTTACTCACTCCATACTCACTTAAAATGTACCTTGCCAACTAAGTAATACGCTTTCTCTAAATCTACAACCCCACATTATTGGTTCTTCTTCACATTATACCATTTTAAATTATTTGCTGCAGAGCAACCAACTGATCAGCGCATTCCCTTCTTCCTGGCAGGAAGCCACCTTTAACGTAACAAATTTTGTTCTGTGTTATTGCACGTACCTTCTCAATCAAAACTCTTCCAAATACCTTACCACTTACACTCAACAAACTGATGCTTCTGTAATTTTTGCAATCACTCTTGCTTCCGTTACCCTCTTACAGCGGAACAATAATCGCACTTAAAACATGTATTAAATATTCACACAAGGTTTCTTAAACATTGCACATCCCGATTTGAGCATTCCATCAGTTACTTCATCAACGCCAGTAAGTTTACCCTCTTCAAGTTATGTACAGCTTTCTTTACCTAATTCAACTCATTATTATCCTTAGTTTCATTTCATTCACTTCCGTACAACCTTTCATCACATTTTTGCAAGCGTTTCCTACATCTGTACTGATCTCATACTATCTGGTTCATGGTATTCATCACTCCTATTGCTTAAAGCCACATTGTGTATTTTTTACCCACCTCAGAAGTTACTTTTTTCTTCAAAATCCTGTTACTAATCCTTACTGCCGTGTTAGTCTCCTTTCTGAAACTGTATACTTCATATAACTGTTTCTCCATCAGCACCATTTTTCGCAGCCTCTTTTTCTTGCATACTGCCTTTTTTTTACATCTGCAGCTACCAGTTGTTCTACTATAACTCTGGACGTTTGCACTAAGTTCATCTTCTTTTTCCATACACACTTTTGTCATGCTTTTAGATTTACCTCTCTGTCATGTATAGATATCAACACATTTTTTAACCATGTATTGGATACAAACAGATTTCTTTTAACACAAGTATTTACCAGGCGTTTACTATTGTCATTTACGCTTGAATCGTTTCAGAAATTCTCACATTTTTAGTCTTTAGTGGAATGGGGTCAGCATGAACGGAATTCTCTCATAATTTTCTTCATGTATGGTGAGTGGGAGTGAGATGGAATTTAATCGGATGACGTCACAATTAAAAGTGGTAGGACACGCCCACTTCTGTCTGATTTATCGTGCCCGCGCATACTGCCCCAGGTTTAGGGCAGTGATTGGAGGGCCTAAGGGCAGACCATGCCCCCTGGTTTCTGGTGGCGGTCACCATTTTCGTTTCTTCGACCATCTTGTCGGACATTTTGTACGGTTGTGTTGTCGGCCATTTTGGTTTTGGTAGCCATGTTTGTTTTGGCGGGAAATTTGAAATCGTAATCTAATAAGGGGTACTTCATACTATCCCATAAGGCGGGTATAGGCCTCCTGAACTGGTTCTCGGGTCCTCGACCCTTCTATGGGCTCCATAGACTCCGTCCAGACTCCGTGCTCTGCTCAATCCATCAAATCAACCACTCATATCAATCAATTGCATCAATCAAACCAAATACATAAACAGATTTTTAGCATAATGCAATTTTAAATCGCAAAGTAATATACCAATAAATTCAAGATATTGAACTGAAATCGACCTAAACTTCTAGGTTATTACCAGTAATAATAAGATAAAGGAGTTTTAATAATTTATTATGATTAATACTATTTTTAAGATTACATCTAACTTATATCAAGCGAGTATTTTTCAAATGGAAGTTGGTTTTTGCAAGCTGTAAGTTAAATCAAGCCAGTATTTTTGAAAAGAAGGTTGGCTTTTACAAGCTGTAACTTAAATCAAGCCAGTATTGCTGAATCGAAAGTTGGTTTTTGCAAGCTGCAACTTAAATCAAAGAAACTTTCATCAAGTGTTTGCATATAGAGGATGTTGAAAGAAGATGTAGCCGTTGACAGCTTAATCAAACGCAGCTTCATATAATTCATATAATTCATATAATTTTCAAAGCAAGGGTTATAGAAAAGATGGTGTATTAGCAAAATTGGAAATGAAAGTCAACTTGTTTACCTTTTATGTAATTACCTAATTAGGAGTTTTTTCCAAACACGTTAGAGGTTTTTGGGTCTTGAATAGAGGCAGGATGTTATTGTGGTTACAAAACTGGGGAAATCCAGAAAATAACTACATTATATTGTCCATTTTATAAACAAAACACAGAAAAGTAAATATATGAACGTTATATATATATATATATATATATATATATATATATATATATATATATATATATATATATATATATATATATATATATATAAAAGTAACAAAAACAAAAATTACTGTATGTAAAGCTCGACGGTGGCAGTACAACTGGATGGTGTGTGTGTGTGTGTGTGTGTGTGTGTGTGTGTGTGTGTGTGTGTGTGTGTGTGTGTGTGTGCGCGCACGTGTGTGTATTGTTAACGTATCATTAGAAACACATTGCTTTGTATGGTTTTTGTCTGCTCAATTACAGTGGTCAGCAGGTTGATAGAGGTGTTGAAATTAATGTGCAAGTTGTTTATTATTGAATCAACCATTAGTCACCACCATCTCATCTCGGTCAATTAGTCTAAGCCTGTTGTAAACTTTCACTCGAAGCCAGAGGAAAAAGAGTAGGTAACTTAAGATCTAATAGATAAGGAGGATGATGGTAATGCAGCTGTTGATACATGAGATGTGTTTGTTATGTGATCTTAAAAATAGTATTACGTATAATAAATTATTAAAAGCTCTTTATCTTTTCATTACTGGTAATAACCTAGAAGTTTTGATGGAAGTCGATTTCAGTTCAATATCTTGAATTTATTACTATATTGATTAATTTGATTAGTTGATTTGATTGATTGACCAGAGCACGGAGTCTGGGCGGAGTCTATGGGCTTCAGACAAAAGTCTACGACCCGAGAACAAGGTCAAGAGGCCTATACCTGTCTCATGAGATAGTACAAGCTACCTCTTATTAGAATACTATTTCAAATTTCGCGCCAAAACAATAATGGTTGCCAAAATACGAATGGCCACGCTTATAAAATGGCCGAAACAAAACAAAATTGACCGCTGCCAACCAGAAACCAGGAGGCATGGTTTTCCTTTAGGCTCTCCAATCACAGCCCTCAACCTGATGAAGTATGCGCGCACACGATCAAACAGATAGATACCACTTTTAATTATGATCATCCGATTAAATTCCAGCTCACTTCCACTCGCCTTATTCCCACCCACTTTCCATTTCACTTCCGCTCATTGTACGTAAAAAAAAATATGAGAGAATTCCGTTCGTGCTGACCCCATTCTACTGTGGTTTTCTCCATTGCCGAATATTTTAACAAAAAATTATCTTTGGAAATTGCATTTTCATTCTATTACACATTATTCAAGGAGGGAGGGGGGCGATTCATACTGCATAATACATTATTTTGCCTTTTTCACTTGCAATCAGTCCAACTCCTCTTGCATCGTTTCCGTTTCAACTACTGAAAATAGCGACACACTACTGTCACAGAATCTCAAGTTATGTTTCAATCACCTCTAACAATCCACTTAACAATTCGTATTCCATGTTTATGCGGTCGTCGTCAATGGGCCCGTCTCTTTTAATGCTGTGCATATCTCCTAACTAGGCAGGTCTCAGGCAATCATACTAGCTTCGTAAGGACCTGAAATAGAAGGTAGACTGATTACAAAGTTCCAGGAAAATGTAGCACTCCCTATTAACGGTATCGTCTTACTGCCTGTCAGAGTGCTAAAGAGTTAGTTTACTTGCTACAAACGCGACCACCCTTCCAGTTACCCGAGATGTGCACAACGTAGTTCTGTACAAACCAGGACCCCTATCCGGTAGAGACTACTTTGCAAGCCAACAAATAAAAAGCCGGTACTATGACCGCTATGCAGTTTAAACTTTACTTAACAAGTGCAGCTATTGTACTAAACCGTACTTATTTTAGCAAAAGCAATAGAGATTCTAAATCAAGGGTTGTCATTAAAAAGAATAAATTTGAATTACATTTTCTTCTGAGAAACAACCAAAAAATGTAAAATATAATAGTTACTTTTGAAACTAGGGCGCTATTTAACATGTCTTTTGGGTTCTTTTTTACTCGAGGCGTAGCCGAGCGATAAAATAGGCCGAGCACCAAAAATGTGACAGCACACGTGTTGCGAACAACATTTTTGTAATCCTTTACAAAAGTTAGGAAAACATTAAATTCTGAAATATAGGTTGGCAAATGTCAAATTAAATACATATACAAGTAAATGTATACAGGGTTGTTCAGTTTATAACGACAGGACTTTACCAAAGGATGGTTAAGGTAAAAATAATGTCAGTTTTTAATATAAACATATATGCTGGAGAACTTCTTTTCGAGAAACAGTGTTGAAATTTTATAAAATAAATAGGATATTTTGAATATTTTTAAAACGGCAGCTTTAAAATTTTTTTACATAATGTCCCTCATTATTTAGGGCTTATGATGACAAAATACGAAAATCAGTGGCGGAGGTATGGGTGTACCATCGCCCCTTTCCAAAAAAATCTCCTACGCCACTGACTTTATTATAAATCCAATAACGTCTTCCGATTGATTATGCATTTTGAAACAAAAAAGTATGGTTCCATGGTACAAGTACGGCGCACCGTTTTCTAGATATTTCAGATTTTGTCAGGCCAGTGATGCAAAATTTGATTTCGAATTTAAATTTCACGAATTAAACTATGACTAAGTTTTGACAAACGAACAATATTTTAATTCAGAAGTAATTTCGTAAAATTTTAATTTGGTTGCCAGTATCAAACGTTAAATAAAATGCCTTTTAAATTGTCTAATCATGAATATGCTGGCATGCATTTTTTTGGTTTTTAATGGGTTTTGACGATTTAAAATACATCGTTTTTCAAACGTGCATCTTCAATTCGTCAATCAAGAGTTGAAGGCTATACCTAGGAATCCTAATGGTCTGAATTTTAATGCGGCAAGGAGAAACAATAATGTACTTCGTGCATTTAATAGAGATTCGAGGACTAGTCAAAGAAGAATATTAAAACAGGACCACAGACGTCGTTTTCATCTGCAACCTGTTCATGGTTTACACTCAGGAGGCGAAGAACGCAGGGTTGCATTTTGCATATATGTTTATATGAAAAACTGACATAATTTACGTTAACTACCCTGTGGTAATGTCCTGCCGTTATAAACTGGACCACCCTATATATTTAGTTACATGCCACTTTTCTATTTATGTATTTTAAAGTAACGATTGTAAAAACAGTTTTACAACGGAAATTACAAAATAAAATTTAAGATTTTTTAAAAAGATACGAAATACACGATTTTCTTTGGAAAAAAATGGTCATTGCAATTATAAATATTATAGTTATTTATATATTTTAAGAACGTTAGTACTGCAAGTATGAGCAGAATTGCGAATACTTGCTGATGTTAGCAATTCGTTGAAAATATTTTTGAACATTTCCTTGATGACGCCATCAATTTTAAGTTTTGTTGGTAGCTAGTGAACATCAACGTGTATAATGGCTCTGATATGAATGGTGAGTGTCAGCAAAAGTTCGTTTTTGAAAAATTAGTGGTGTTAAACTAAAAATTAATAACGCTGTACCGGGCTATGAAAGAAACAAGCCTTATCTGGATGATTTTGACAATTGCAAAGTCAGTGTCACAGGACGCACAAAAAATTAAATGCAGGCTGTACGTGAATCGTGAATAATTACTCCTTTCCTTGTAAGTATGTCCTAATAATTTAATCTCCGATTGTTTAAAAAATCGACAATTCAGATTTTTTATAAATAATTGCGTTGAGCGGTTGTAGAAGGTTTTGTATAGATTAGATTGTCTTATCTGGTTCTTTCAATTATGTTGCAACGTTACAGTTATACATTTTTTTGTGAAGGTTCTTAACAATTTATTACGCTACAGCCACCCAAACTCGAACCGCCAATATTTTATTTAAATGGTAAAATTTACGATTTAAATCAAATGTATTCTACCAGGTTCAATACCAATTGGATCACTCAGCAAAACTATATAAACTCTGTGCACTCCCAACATCCAAGCATTTACTGTTTGTGAATGTGGTCTTCATTGTTGAAATCTCCTAAGTAACGGGCCATCATCACAGTATCAAATGTTTAGCACAGTAATTGGTACTTCCATGCAATGTAGGCAATAAATGTAAAAATCAATTGAAAATAAGTGAAAAAATATGAAATTGTGTATTTCTTTTATCTTTTTACGAATGCTTTCAGATTTCACATGTTTTCAAAATTATAATCAATTACTGGACAGGATAACGGTAATTGTTATGGAATGTTTAAATTGGTAAAAAAATTAATAAAATTACTCGATCATGTCCAAAGGAATTTTTAATTTTAAAAAAAAAAAAAATTTTAAAAATTTTTTTCCAAAAAAAAATTTTAAAAATTTTTTAAATTAAATTAAAAAAAAAAACCCAAAAAAAAGGGAAATTTTTTAAAAAAATTTTAAAAAAAAAAATTTTAAAAAAAATTTTTTTTTAATTTTTGGTTCAAATTTTTAAAAGGAAAAAAAAAAAAATTTAAAAATGGGTTTCAAGGGAAAAAAAATTTTTAAATTTTTTGAAAAAAAAAATTTTTTTTAAAAATTTTTTTCCTTTTTTAAAAAAATTTTTTTCCGGGGTTTTTTTAAAAAAATTTTTTTTAAAAAATTTTTTTAAATTTTTTAAATTTTAAAAAAAAAATTTTTTTTTTTTTTTAAAAAATTTTTTAAAAAAATTTAAAAAAAAAAAATTTTTTTTTAAAATTTTTTTTCTTTTTTGGGGTAAAAATTTTTTTTTAAACCCGGGGGGAAAAAAATTAAATTTTTAAAAAAAAAAATTTTTTTTTAAAAATTTGCCCAAAATTAAAAATTTTAAATTTAAAATTTTTTTCCTTAATTTTAAAAAAAATTTTAAATTAATTATTTGGGAAAAAAATTTTTTTTTGGGGGGGTTTTTTTTTAATTTTTCCCTTGAAAAAAAATTTTTTTTTTTTTTTAAAAAATAAAATTTTTTTCCAAAATTTAAAAAAAAAAAATTTTTTTTTTTAAAAAAAAAGGGGTTTTGGGAAAATTTTAATTTAAAAATTTGGGAAAAATTTTTAAAATTTTTTTTTTTAAAAAACCCCCAAAAACCCCAAAAAATTTTTAAATTTTAAAAAAATTTTTTCCCCGGTTCAAATTTGGGTTTTTCCCAAATTTAAAAAAAATTTAAAAAATTTTTTTGGGGAAAATTTTTTTAAAAAAAAAAAATTGGTTTTTTTGGGCAAAAAATTTTTAAAAAATTTTTAAAAAGGGGAAAAAAACCCCCAAATAAATTTTTTTTTAAATTTTTGTTTTTTTGGGGGGAATCCCCCCCTTTTTTTTTGGGGGAAAAATTTTAAATTTTAAAAAATTTAAATTTTTAACGGGTTTTAAAAATTTTTTTTTTAAATTCCAAAAAAAATTTTAAAAAAAGGGGAAAAAAAATTTAAATTCCCTTTTTTTTTTAAAAATTTCCCTTTTTAAAAAAATTTTTTGGGTTTGTTTCCCTTTTGAAATGGTTTTTTTTTTAAAAGGTTTTCTTTTAAACCTTTCCCCCCTTTAAATTTTTAAATTTTTTCCCCTTTAAAACCCCAAAAAAAAAAAACCCCAAGGTTTCAACCCAAATTTTTTTGTTTTTTAAAAAAAAAATTTTTTTTTTAAAAAAATTTTGGAAAACCCACCTTTTTTTTTTTTTTTTAAAAAGGCCCAAAAAAAAGGGGTTTTTTAAAAAATTTTTTTTTTTTAAAAAAAATTTGGAATAAAAAAACTTTTTAAAAGGGGTTTTTAAAATTAAAAAGGGGGGTTTTTTTTCCTTTTTTTTTTAAACCAAAAAAAATTTAAATTTAAAATTTTTTAAAAAAAAACCCAAAAAAAATTAAATTTTTTAAATTTGGGAGGGGTTTTTTTTAAAAAAAAAAATTTTTAAAAAAAAAATTTTAAAAAAAAAATTTTTTTAAAACCCCTTTTTTAAAAAAAATTTTTGGGGTTTTTTTGGAAGGAAAATTAAAATTAAGGTTTAAGGTTTAATTAAAAAACCCGGGGAAAAAAAAAAAAATTTTTTTTGGGGGTTTTTTAAAAAACCGGGAAAAGGAATTTAAAAAAAAAAAAAAAGGGGGGGAAAAAAAAAGTGTGGGTGTGAGTGTGAGTGTGGAGTGTGGAGTGTGAGTGTGGAGTGTGTGTGTTGGGATGTGTGGTTGTGAGTGTGGAGTGTGAGGTGGTGTGTGAGTGTGTGGTGTGAGTGTGTGAGCGTGGAGTGTGGGGTGTGAGTGTGTGAGTGTGGAGGTGTGAGCGTGTGAGTGTGTGAGTGTGGGAGTGTGGTGTGTGAGTGTGTGAGGTGTGGTGTGTGTGTGTGTGGGTGTGAGTGAGTGAGTGTGGGTTGAGTGTGTGAGTGTGAGTGTGTGAGTGTGTGGTGGGTGTGAGGGGTATGAGGTGTGTGAGTGTGTGAGTGGAGTGTGGAGGTGTGGTGTGTGGTGGGAGTGTGTGTGTGTGTGGGTGTGTGTTGACTGTGTGAGTGTGTGAGGGTGAGTGTGTGTGTGTTGTGGAGTGTGTGAGTGTGTGAGTGGAGTGTGAGTGGTTGAGAGTGTGAGTGGAGTGTGGTGTGTGAGGTGTGAGTGTGGTGTGGAGTGTGTGAGTGTGTGAGTGTGAGTGTGGGGTGTGTGAGTGTGTGTGTGTTGTGTATGGTTGTGTGAGTGTGTGAGGTGTGGGTGGAGGTGTGTGAGTGTGTGTGGAGTGTGTGAGTGTGGAGTGTGGTGTGGAGTGTGTGAGTGTGGGTGTGTGAGGTGTGGGTGTGTGTGTGTGTGATGTGTGAGGTGGTGAGTGGTGTGGGTGTGAGTGTGTGAGTGTGGGTGTGAGTGTGTGAGTGTGGAGTGTGAGTGTGAGTGTGAGTATGAGAGTGTGTGAGTGTGTGAGTGTGAGTGTGTGAGTGTGTGAGTGTGAGTGTGTGAGTGTGTGAGGTGTGAGTGTGTGGAGTGTGTGAGTGTGTGAGTGTGTGAGTGTGTGTGTGGGGTGTGTGAGGTGTGAGTGAGTGAGTGTGTGAGTGTGTGATTGTGTGAGGTGTGAGTGTGGAGTGAGGTGTGAGTGTGTGAGTGTGAGAGTGTGTGAGTGTGTGAGTGTGAGTGTGTGAGTGTGTGAGTGTGAGTGTGTGAGTGTGTGAGTGCGTGAGTGTGTGAGTGTGTGAGTGTGTGAGTGTGAGTGTGTGTGTGACTGTGTGAGTGTGTCAGTGTGTGAGTGTGTGAGTGTGTGAGTGTGTGAGTGTGTGTGTGTATGAGGTGTGTGAGTGTGTGAGTGTGAGTGTGTGAGTGTGGTGGAGTGTGGTGTGTGAGTGTGTGAGTGTGTAGTGTGTGAGTGTGTGAGTGTGTGAGTGTGTGAGTGTGGAGTGTGTGAGTGTGTGAGTGTGTGAGTGGAGTGTGTGAGTGTGTAGTGTGAGTGTGTGTGTGGTAGGAGTGTGAGTGGAGTGGTGTGAGTGTGTGAGTGTGGGTGTGTGAGTGTGTGAGTGTGTGAGTGTGAGTGTGTGTGGAGTGTGTGAGTGTGAGTGTGTGAGTGTGGTGTGTTGATGTGTGAGTGTGAGTGTGTGAGTGTGAGTGTGTGAGTGTGTGAGTGTGTGAGTGTGTGGAGTGTGTGAGTGTGGAGTGTGTGAGTGTGTGAGTGTGTGAGTGAGTGTGTGAGTGTGAGGTGTGAGTGTGTGAGTGTGTGAGTGTGTGAGTGTGTGAGTGTGTGAGTGTGTGAGTGTGTGAGTGAGTGTGAGTGTGTGAGTGTGTGAGGTGTGTGTGAGGTGTGAGTGTGTGAGTGTGAGTGTGTGAGTGTGTGAGTGTGAGTGTGGAGTGTGGAGTGTGTGAGTGTGGTGAGTGTGAGTGTGTGAGGTGTGAGTGTGTGAGTGTGTGAGTGTGTGAGTGTGTGTGTGTGTGACTGTGTGAGTGTGTGAGTGTTGGTGTGTGTGTGAGTGTGTGAGTGTGTGAGTGTGAGTGTGTGAGTGAGTGGAGGTGTGTGTGAGTGTGTGAGTGTGAGTGTGTGAGTGTGTGAGTGTGTGAGTGTGTGAGTGTGTGGAGTGTGTGAGTGTGTGGGTGTGTGAGTGTGGTGTGTGTGATGTGTGAGTGTGAGTGTGTGAGTGTGTGAGTGTGTGGTGTGTGTGAGTGTGAGTGTGTGAGTGTGTGAGTGTGTGAGTGTGAGTGTGTGAGTGTGTGAGTGTGTGAGTGTGTGAGTGTGTGAGTGTGAGTGTGTGAGTGTGTGAGTGTGTGAGTGTGTGAGTGTGTGAGTGTGAGTGTGTGAGTGTGTGAGTGTGAGTGTGAGTGTGTGAGTGTGTGAGAGTGTGAGTGTGTGAGTGTGTGAGTGTGTGAGTGTGAGTGTGTGAGTGTGTGAGTGTGTGGGTGTGAGAGTGTGAGTGTGTGTGTATGACTGTGTGATGTGTGAGTGTGTGAGTGGTGAGTGTGTGTGTGTGTGAGTGTGAGTGTGTGAGTGTGTGGAGTGTGTGAGTGTGAGTGTGTGAGTGTGTGAGTGTGTGAGTGTGAGTGTGTGAGTGTGTGAGTGTGAGTGTGTGAGTGTGTGAGTGTGTGAGTGTGGAGTGTGTGGAGTGGTGTGAGTGTGTGAGTGTGTGAGTGTGGAGTGTGAGTGTGTGAGTGTGTGAGTGTGAGTGTGAGTGTGTGAGGTGTGAGTGAGGTGTGTGAGTGTGGTGTGAGTGTGTGAGGTGGGTGGAGGTGGTGAGTGTGTGAGTGTGGTGTGTGTGTGAGTGTGTGAGTGTGTGTGTGAGGTGTGTGAGTGTGTGGAGTGTGGGTGGTGTGAGTGTGTGGAGTGTGTGAGTGTGGATGTGTGAGTGTGTGAGTGTGGGTGTGGTGTGGTGTGAGTGTGGTGGTGTGAGTGTGAGTGTGGGAGTGTGTGAGTGTGGAGTGTGGAGGTGTGGATGTGTGTGTGTGAGTGTGTGAGTGTGTGAGTGTGTGAGTGTGTGATGTGAGTGTGTGAGTGTGTGAGTGTGAGTTGTGAGTGTGTGAGTGTGAGTGTGTGATGTGTGAGTGGAGTGTGTGGAGTGTGAGTGTGTGATGTGTGAGTGTGTGAGTGTGGAGTGTGTGAGTGTGTGAGTGTGAGTGTGTGAGTGTGTGAGTGTGTGAGTGTGAGTGTGTGAGTGTGGTGTGGAGTGTGAGGTGTGTGAGTGTGTGAGTGTGTGAGTGTGTGTGAGTGTGTGAGTGTGTGAGTGCGTGTGTGCGTAAGTGCGTGAGTGCGTGAGTGCGTGAGTGCGTGAGTGCGTGAGTGCGTGACTGTGTGAGTGTGTGTGTGTGAGTGTGTGTGAGTGTGTGTGTGTGTGCGTGCGCGCGTGCGTGCGTGCGTGAGTGCGTGCGTGGGTGCGTGCGTGCATGCGTGCATGCGTGCGTACGTGCGTGCGTGCGTGCGTGTGTGTGTTTGTGTATGTTTACCGATTAATTGTATTGAGTGTAATATTTTGTAGTTAGGCATCAGAATGATTTTGAAAGTGGAGTATTAGTGTTTGTTAAAATTTTCTCAATATCCGATTAATGATAAACATTGTAGGAAAATTAGTAAACGTATTTTTTAAAGGTAATTTAATTAAAAATAAAGAAATTCTTAATTTAAAGATAAGTAAGTTTAATAATTAACTAGAAAAATTGAAAATGCTTGAACTGTATTAGCGATGCTGATTTCCCTTTTTTTCAAGTTGGCGTCTGGATGTGCACTATGCGATATCTCACATGAAGTTTGAAACTCCCTTTTGAAATATTATTATTGCTTTTAAAATGTAGTCTATTTTCGTTGTGAACGTGTTACAAAGGGGGCTGCATAATTATCTTAAAGGAATTATTATTATTAAAATTATTCCCTTTAATTTCGACCTTTTAGGTTTGAAGGTCGTGTGTTGTTCCACACCAGAGACGTTATCATATCGTAATATTAGTATCATGTTACACTAATTGTGACAAATTTATGAAGGAAGAATTTGGTTTAGTAATGTGTTTTATTTGCTACTAAAGAAGCGTATGTTACGCCCAAGGGAGCGAAAAATGCTCATACGATGATATTTTGATTTTCTAAAATGTTGAATACAATACAATACAAACAAAATTAGAAATAAAAAAGTTTTCTGGACCTCAAGGGTTGAATTGTTCGATCTACATATAAGAATGAGTTTACCAGTAATTCCTGTAAAGAAAAAATGGTAAAAATAATGAATGGCGTTAAAAAGGGTATGAAAGCACGACCACTTTTATACAGTACTTGATGTGTCACCATTTTTTCATCTGAACAAAAGGGTTTGTGTTACTTTTTTACATATGACAATTTCAAACAATCATAAAAATTATAATGTAATAAGGATAACGGAGATAATATTAGCTAAACCTAAATGAATACAGAACAGCTTAATATCGTAATTATGGCTCTAAAAAGTATATATTTACATAACGATTTTGCTATATAAATGATATTGTTTCTGAATTTAATTCCTGAAAATTATTTTAAAAAAACGCCCTAGGTTCAAAACGTCTCTAAACGCTATAACTACTACTTAGCCTGACTTAATTTATTCGTTAACATCTTTACTGTTTTTTAAAGATTGAGTTCTGTAGCAAAACAGAAACGCGGTATAATAAACAGAATTAACTAGGTACTTTGTGTATTGACCTCTAAATTGAACTGCATATTAATACTGGTTTGATAAGTGGTACATTTCTCAACTTCTTATCTTTTACATTAAAAAAACCAGTGTAATAAGATAAAAGTTTTCAAACACGCATGAAGTGGTTTCGGAATTTTGCATGAAATTAAAAGAGGGAATAAATAAATACCCTTTTCGGTTCCGGTGCGGAAAGTCCAAGCCCGAGAGTAGCCCATTGCATCCATACAATCATTTAAATATATGCGCAATTCTACAGCTGTCTCAATACAGTACAAAATGTTATCGAGGGAGCTAGTCTTAATTCTGTTAGTGATCAGTTGTGTAACTTCTACCAAACGTTATACAGTACCAAACCCTGAAATAATTGTGTATACACCGCGTGGGTTTAGTGTGAGCATACCTCACTCACCTGGAATAAAATTATTTGCATTTCACGGAAATATCAACAAAAGATTACCTCATTTTCTTGCTGGAGACTACTCGATTGATATTAGGGATCAAGAAAATGGTAAATGGACTTTCCATGATACTTCTAGTAGATTGAAGATTGGCGATGTTATTCATTATTGGTTGTTTGTTATGAAAGATAGATTGGGATATAGATTGGATCACGGAGAATTTGAAGTACAAGGTAATTATTAACTAAAAACCTAATTAAAATTAAATGTACAACTTTACAGAATACGGTAATGGTAAGAATTTCGTCGAGCCACCGAGTGCAGCTCATGTACCAGTAGGTAAATATACGAATCCGAGCGAAATGTCTGCATGTCTGGACAGTATACTAAATTTAACTCACACCGTAATTCTGCAACAAACGCAAATTCAAGAATTGGAGATGAGAAACCATCAAATGAGAAGTTTAATAGAACAATTACCTGATGGTAAAAAATTGACGCTTAGCGGAAAAATACCTATGGGTGACGCTGCTTATAGCTCCGTGAGCTTCGTTCTAAGAGAGAGACTAAATTTAAGTCCTACTATTGTTTCTGCCCAAAAAAATGTAGATGGAAGTATTACATTTGAAGTAGCAACGCTTGATGATAAATTAGATATTCTTCAAGGTACTAAAGAAAAGTTATCAAACTCAAAAATTGTAATTAAATAGGTACCAATTGGCAAGTAATCCTAAAGAAAAGTATGGTATATTACCATTATAATGTGATTAAGTAATAAAATTAGTAGGTAAATCAATCTTATTTTGATCATACATACAAGATAACCGTTTGATTGTATTTACTATAATAAAATGTAATTAACGTAATAATTTATCAATTAATAGTACCGTTTATGTAAGTATAAATAACATAACCTTACAAATATTTTGTTGTAAAACACAAAATCCAAAGTATGGCTTATAAAATACGAGAATGCTACAGAATGTTTGCCAACATGTCAAGTAGAAAAATAGTCTGTGTTAGCCATTCCTACTTTAATAGTGTTAAAGTCAATTTAATTTATAAATAAATTTAACAAATACTATTTTTTAATGGAATGTCGCATGCATTTATTGCAAAAGAAAACTAAGGTTCAAATGTCCTCAACTAAAATTAATGAAATATATTGTACATAAAGGTCTGAAGTAGTTTACATTTTAAATTTAATAAATATTAAGAGTGATAATTTTTTATTCAATAACGTAAAACAGTTTATTTTCAATAAATTAACTATTACTGCATTTGGACAAAACTTACTCTCCTCCTAATTAGTGTCATAAAATAGTTCATGTTATAAAAACTGTAAAATATTGTTTTAGTTTAAAACCAGAAAATATAATTAAGGGCGAGCTATAACCCTAGAATGCTAACCAGTAATGATGCTAACGGATACTAACTATACGTAAAGTTGTAAATTAATTTTGTTTAAGCGTACCGCTAGTACTGAAACACCTTCACAAATACACAAAAATACTTTTATTAATAAATGCAGAAAAAGTAAACACAAGAATATCTGGTGTGGAACAACACACCACCTACCAACCTACGAAATCGGAATTAAAGAAATGGAATAATTTTAATCACAAATTTTGTAGGATAACATGCAGTCTCTTTTATAATAAGTTCATTAGAAAAATAAGCAACATTGTAAAAACAAATACAAAAATCTCTGCCATATGGACGTTTAAAACTTCATACAAACCATTCAATTGAAAATGTTCGACTTCCTACTCAAGTAGCATAATGAAATTTGGTTTCAGGCTAGAATCGACCATTTTGAATACTAGTAAAGTATTTTCAAAACGGCGGCACTCCCGGTTATACTGGAACTAGCTAGCAACTTCGTTATTTTAAATAGAACCCTCTAATTTTTTTGCCGTTTTTTGAATTCTCGTTACATTTTAAACTCAGTTGATATAAAGCGTCTTATATGCACTTATAATTAAAAATATAACAATTTTGACAGCTGCAACGTCCCACGAAAATCGGTTTTGTGCGCTAACCGCTGCGAATTTCGGAGTCGGTTTTATGGGGCGCCAAGAGGACCTAACAAACTACGTTTTGACGAGTTTTAATTAGGAAAAGGAAAATGCAACGTATTTCATTCTCTCCCCAAGGGAGAGGACGGGATGCTCGAGCTTCCCGAGCTCCTTCAGCCGCAATCATGGATTCCCAGCATACATACAGACATACATTACGTATATATGCATGGTGGGATTAAGGATAGGTGTGGTCAGAATAGGATCGGAAAGAGCGGAGTTAGGGTTCTGAGGGGGAAAATACTACCCCAACATTCGCGTAAGTAGTCGAACGTGGTGTGCATATACGCAGTGACCATGCCGCTACATGTGTGTGAGAAAAACCGCCTGAAAGAACCTCATACAAAGTAGACGGTAACGGGAATCGAACCCATTACCTCCCGAATGCTAAGCAGGTCGTGACACCACTACCCTACCAGCTCGGTGGTTTAATTAAAACCCTCCCTTCCATAAACCCCGAAATAAACTTCCGAAGATGCATGATTTTGAACCTCAATAACTTGGTTATTGAAATTGGACATCCTGAGCCTTAAAGCACATTCGGATCTAGAATTTAATCCTGTATCAATTATTAGTAAGGTTGCCAGGACCCATTCAGGACGGTTTTCAAGATAATTAATGTTAACCAAAAATTATCCTTTTATTCGGTTTAATTTTAAACTTTACATAGTTATCCATGGAAAAACAATGTATATGTCATAGCAACAAAGATGACAAATAATAGATAGTACCTATTATACGTTTTTCATCTTTTGACATCTTTAGCAAATTATTAATATTAATTTAGCTTTAAGAAACTGAGTACAAAATGGAAGAATAGTCAAATTATGATACCTAATCTTAAATTGTTTCATATCCATGGAGTATGCTGCAAAATAGTCGAGAGAACTTTCCGTGTGTTTAATAAATGAAATCCTCATTTGCAACCGATGAACAAGACAAAATTCAAGCGAATTCAGTCCAACTTTTTTGCGTTTCGCGAATGTTGAAGCTACCAAGGAAGTTTTAAAACCGGAACATTTTTCCATTTTAACATGTTTTGGACAGATGAAGCAAAGTTTTCTAGAGAGGAGATAATAAATAGAAAAAACGCGAACTCAATCACCAACACAACAAAAACAGTAAATATGAATTGTTCAATTTGAGATGTACATTCCTGATAACGTATGTCGTTCAGGTACTTTGTCTGATGAACAATTTATCAACTTTGTTCACAATATTGTCACCTTCTGTTGCAATTAATGAACTGGAACTAGTGGTAAGATCACTTTGAACCATTCTTTTAACGAGCTTAACTTAGTGTTGAACATAATATCTAAGATTCTCCTCAGGCAGCGACGCGTGAATTTTTCAGACTCCAGAGGATGTAGAAACTGAGCCATTAACTTAGGAATAGTTGCAACTTTATAGATAACCGCTCGTTGTGTACCGCACTTTACTCAATTGTAAAAAAAAACTGTTTATCTTCTGAATACCTTGGAGGCAGACTCACGTATTTTTGACAATTTTTACGTCACTAGCAGCACCCTCAGACATAACTGTGAAACGCCTTGGTTTATAATCATTAGAGTAATTTATGGTAACAATTAGAACTAGAACTCAAGTAGTCTTAAGTAGAAAATTTTACTTTTTTACGACTTGGTCTACAAATTGCTTTATAATGAAAAAAATTTTGATATTAATTTATGTCAGTATTTTCATTCATACAGTTCGTATAAGATATCCTCACGTTACCATGTATAATTATAATGTCATCTTTACGTTACGCAAGATGCAGTTTCAGTAATTTCATGCATCGGAATAAAAATGGTTTTCGCCTTCCTGCATTGAAGCTAAACAAAACCCAAAAAGGTTGGACCTGCATTTCATTAAAATTTTATACTTGCGCGCCCTATTTGATAAAATCGTTAGATTATATCAACATTTATTAAAGTTATAAAAAAAATTGTTTTTATTCCAATATGCGTTTATAGATTCTGATTTTTCTACGTTAAATTTAAGAAAAACGTAAATTTCTAGTATTTTAATGCCGAATGTCCATATTCTTGTTCAAGTACTATACGGGCTATATTTACACGACAGTATAAAGAAAAATATTACGCTACAAGAAAGAGTTTAGAGGTTATTCAATTACCTCAAAATAAATTAGTCTAAACAAGGTTGGACCACTGGTGATAAAAACAAACGTGTGTCTGTGTGTTTGTGTCTCACAAATTCAGATGTGCAAAAGTTGTCAATACTTCACGTGATGTAGTGCCATTTTAAATAAATGACAAGTTGAATAGAACTGCGAATGTGGTATTATCTATAATGTAGCGCAATGACGAAATAGGTATCTGTTTGCGTGCCTGCGTGCGAGTGTGTATGAGCGTTTGTGTGCGTGTGCGCGTATATGTTTGTGTGCATTTGTGAATGAGTGTGTGTGTGTGTGTGTGTGTGTGTGTGTGTGAGTGTGTGAGTGTGTGAGTGTGTGAGTGTGTGAGTGTGTGAGAGTGTGAGTGTGTGAGTGTGTGATGTGTAGTGTGAGTGTGTGAGTGTGGTGTGTGAGTGGTGAGTGTGTGAGTGTGTGAGGTGTGTGTGTGAGTGTGTGAGTGTGTGAGTGTGAGGTGTGAGGTGTGAGGTGTGAGTGGGTGTGTGAGTGTGGTGGTGTGTGAGTGTGTGAGGTGTGTGAGGTGTGAGTGGTGAGTGTGTGAGTGTGAGTGTGTGAGTGTGTGAGGTGTGGAGTGTGTGAGGTGTGAGGTGTGAGGTGTGTGAGTGTGTGGTGTGTGAGTGTGTGAGTGTGAGGTGTGAGTGTGGAGTGTGTGAGTGTGTGAGTGTGTGAGTGTGGGTGTGGTGTGAGTGTGTGAGTGTGTGAGTGTGTGGTGGTGTGAGTGTGAGTGTGTGGGTGAGTGTGTGAGTGTGTGTGTGAGTGTGTGTGTGTTTAGGTGTGGTGTGTGAGTGTGTGAGGTGTGAGTGTGAGTGTGTGAGTGTGTGATGTGTGAGGTGTGAGTGGTGAGTGTGGTGTGAGTGTGTGAGTGTGTGGGAGTGTGTGAGGTGAGTGTGTGAGGTGTGAGTGTGTGAGTGTGTGGTGTGAGGTGGAGTGTGAGTGTGTGAGTGTGTGAGTGTGTGAGTGTGAGTGTGTGAGTGTGTGAATGTGAGAGTGTGTGAGTGTGTGAGTGTGAGTGTGTGTGAGTGGTGGAGTGTGTGAGGTGTGAGTGTGGAGTGTGTGAGTGTGTGTGTGAGGTGTGAGTGAGTGAGTGTGAGTGGTGAGTGAGTGAGGTGAGAGTGTGTGAGTTGTGTGTGTGGTGAGTAGTGTGTGAGTCTGTGAGGTGTGTGTGTTGTGAGGGTGGTGTGAGTGTGTGAGTTGTGAGTGAGTGAGTGTGTGAGGTGTGAGTGTGTGAGTGTGTGAGTGTGTGAGTGATGAAGTGTGAGTGTGTGGTGTGAGTGTGAGTGTGAGTGTGGTGTTGTGAGGTGTGAGGTGTGAGTGTGAGTGTGTGAGTGTGAGTGTGTGAGTGTGTGAGGTGTGTGTGAGTGTTGGAGTGTGATGTGTGAGTGTGTGAGTGTGTGTGTGTGAGTGTATGAGTGTGTGAGTGTGAGGTGTGAGGTGTGAGTGTGAGGGTGTGTGAGTGTGTGAGTGTGAGTGTGTGAGTGTGAGTGGTGTGAGTGTGGTGTGTGTGTGTGGAGTGTGTGAGTGTGAGTGTGAGTGTGTGAGTGTGTGTGTTGAGTGTGTGAGTGTGTGAGTGTGAGTGTTGGAGTGTGTGAGTGTTTGAGTGTGTGAGGTGTGTGTGTGAGTGTGTGTGTGTGTGTGTGTGTGAGGGTGTGTGTGAGTGTGAGTGTGAGAGTGAGTGTGAGTGTGTGAGAGTGTCGTGTCTTAGTGTGTGAGTGTGTGAGAGTGTGAGTGTGTGAGTTTGTGAGTGGAGTGTGAGGTGTGAGGTGAGTGTGTGAGGTGGTGTGAGTGTGTGAGTGGGTGAGTGTGTGATTGTGTGAGTGTGTGAGTGTGTGACTGTGAGTGTCTGAGTGCGTGTGTGTGAGTGTGTGAGTGTGTTTATGTGAGTGTGTGGGAGTGTGAGAGTGTGTGTGTGAGTGTGTGAGTGTGAGTGTGTGAGTGTGTGAGTGTGTGAGTGTGTGAGTGTGTGAGTGTGTGAGTGTGTGAGTGTGTGAGTGTGTGTGTGTGTTTGAGTGTGTGAGTGTGAGTGTGTGAGTGTGTGAGTGTGTGTGTGTGAGTTTGTGAGTGTGAGTGTGTGAGTGTGTGAGTGTGAGTGTGTGTGTGTGGTGTGTGAGTGTGTGAGTGTGTGAGTGTGTGAGTGTGTGAGTATGTGAGTGAGTGAGTGTGTGAGTGTGTGAGTGTGTGAGTGTGTGAGTGTGTGAGTGTGTGAGGTGTGAGTGTGGTGTGAGTGTGTGAGTGTGTGAGGTGTGAGTGTGTGAGTGTGGTGGTAGTGTGAGTGTGTGAGTGGTGTGAGTGTGTGATGTGTGATGTGGGTGTGTGAGTGTGTGAGTGTGTGTGTGTGAGTGTGTAGTGTGTGAGGTGTGTGAGTGTGTGTGTGTGAGGTGTGAGTGTGTGAGTGTGAGTGTGTGATGTGTGAGTGTGTGTGTGTGTGAGGTGTGAGTGTGAGTGTGGAGTGTGTGAGTGTGTGAGTGTGTGAGTGTGAGGTGTGAGGTGTGAGGTGTGAGTGTGTGAGTGTTGGAGTGTGTGAGTGTGTGAGTGTGTGAGTGTGTGAGTGTGTGAGTGTGTGAGTGTGTGAGTGTGTGAGTGTGTGAGGTGTGAGTGTGTGAGTGTGGTGTGTGAATGTGTGAGGTGTGAGTGTGACTGTGTGAGTATTTGAGTGTGTGAGTGTGTGAGTGTGAGGTATATGTGTGTGGTGTGTGTGTCTGTGTGTGTGTGTGGTGTGAGTGTAGTGTGTGGTGTGTGAGGTGAGTTTGTAAATGTGAGTGTGTGAGTGTGTGTGAGTGTTGAGTGTGTGAGTGTGTGATTGTGTGAGTGTGTGGTGTGAGTGTGGGTGTGTGAGTGTGTGGTGTGTGAGTGTGTGTGTGTGAGTGTGTGAGTGTGTAAGTGTGTGTGTGTGAGTGTGTGAGTGTGTGATGTGTGTGAGTGGTGAGTGGTGGAGGTGTGAGTGTGTGAGAGTGTTGAGTGGGTGGGAGTGTGAGGTGTGAGTGTGAGAGTGTGTAGTGTGTGGTGTGTGTGTGTGAGTGTGTGAGTGTGGAGTGAGTGAGTGTGTGTGTGTGTGTGTGAGTGTGAGGGTGTGTGTGATGTGTGAGTGTGTGAGAGTGTGAGTGTGTGAGTGTGTGAGCGTGTGGATGTGTGAGTGTGTGGTGTAGTGTGTGAGTGTGTGAGTGTGTGTGGTTGTGTGTGTGGTGTGAGGTGTGAGTGTGGAGTGTGGAGTGTGTGAGGTGTGGTGTGTGAGGTGGTGTGAGTGTGTGAGTGTGAGAGTGTGAGGTGTGGTGGGTGTGTGAGTGTGTGAGTGTGTGAGTGTGGAGTGTGTGAGTGTGTGAGTGTGTGAGGTGTGAGTGTGTGAGTGTGGTGTGTGTGTGAGTGTGTGAATCTGTGAGTGTGTGAGTGTGTGAGTGGTGAGGTGTGTGGTGTGGTGTGAGTGTGTGAGTGTGTGAGTGTGAGTGAGTGTGGAGTGTGTGTGAGTGTTGTAGTGTGTGTGTGTGTGTGTGTGTGTGTGTGTGTGTGTGTGTGAGTGTGTGGGTGTGAGAGAGTGTGTGTGTGAGTTTGTGAATGTGTGAGTGTGTAAGTGTGTGTGGGAGTGTATGAGTGTGTGAGTGTGTGAGTGTGTGAAGTGTGAGTGTGTGAGTGTGTGAGTGTGTGTGTGTGAGTGTGTGAGTGTAAGTGTGTGAATGTGTGAGTGTGAGTGTGTGAGTGTGTGTGTGTGTGTGTGTGTGTGTGTGTGTGTGTGTGTGTGTGTGTGTGTGTGTGTGTGAGTATGTGAGCGTGTGAATGTTGAATGTGAATGTGTGAATGTGGATGTGTGAATGTGAATGTTGAATGTGTGAATGTGTGTGTGTAGTGGTGTGTGTGTGTGTGTGTGTGCGTGTTGTTGTGTGTGTGTGTTGTGTGTGTTTGTGTGTGTGTGTGCGTGTGTGTGTGTGTGTGTGTGTGTGTTTGTGTGTGTGTGTGTGCTTGCCGATTAATGTGTGTGCAATATTTTGTAGTTAGGTATCAGAATGATTTTGAAAGTGGAGTATTAGTGTTTGTTAAAATTTTCCCAATATCCGATTAATGATTAACATTGTAGGAAAATTAGTAAACGTGTTTTTTAAAGTTAATTTAATTAAAATTAGAAAAATTCTTAATTTAAAGTCAAGTAAGTTTAATAATTAACTAGAAAAAATTGAAAGTGCTTGAACTGTATTAGCGATGCGGATTTCCCTTTTTTTCAAGTTGGCGTCTGGATGTGCACTATGCGATAACTCACATGAAGTTTGAATCTCCATTTTGAAATATTATTATTGCTTTTAAAATGTTGTCTATTTTCGTTGTGAACGTGTTACAAAAGGGGCTGCATAATTATCTTAAAAAAATTATTATTATTCCCTTTAATTTCGACCTTGTAGGTTTGAAGGTCGTGTGTTGTTCCACACCAGAGATTTTATCATATCGTAATATTAGTACCATGTTACATTAATTGTGACAAATTTATAAAGGAAGAATTTGGTTTAGTAATGTGTTTTATTTGCTACTAAAGAAGCGTATGTTACGCCCAAGGGAGCGAAAAATGCTCATACAATAATATTTTGATTTTCTAAAATGTTGAATACAATACTATACAAACAAAATTAGAAAAAAAAAGTTTTCTGGACTTCAAGGGTTGAATTGTTCGATCTACATATAAGAATGAGTTCACCAGTAATTCCTGTAAAGAAAAAATGGTAAAAATAATGAATGGCGTTAAAAAGGGTATGAAAGCACGACCACCTTTATACAGTACTTGATGTGTCACCATTTTTTCATCTGAACAAGAGGGTTTGTGTAACTTTTTTACATATGAGAATTTCAAACAATCATAAAAATTATAATGTAATAAGGATAACGGAGATAATATTAGTTAAACCTAAATGAATACAGAACAGCTTAATTACGTAATTATGGCTCTAAAAAGTATATATTTGCATAACGATTTTGCTATATAAATAATAGTGTTTCTGAATTTAATTCTAGAAAATTATTTAAAAAGAAACGCCCTTGGTTCAAAACGTCTCTAATCGCTGTAATTACTACTTAGCTTGACTTAATTTATTCGTTAAGATCTTTACTGTTTTTTAAAGATTGAGTTCTGTAGCAAAACAGAAACACGGTATAATAAACAGAATTAACTTGGTACTTTGTGTATTGACCTCTAAATTGAACTACATATTAATACTGGTTTGATAAGTGGTACATTTCTCAATTTCTTATCTTTTACATTAAAATAAACCAGTGTAACAAGATAAAAGTTTTCAAACACGTATGAAGTAGTTTCGGAATTTTGCATGAAATTAAAAGACGGAATATTGAATTAAATAAATACCCTTTTCGGTTCCGGTGCGGAAAGTCCAAGCGCGAGATTAGCCCATTGCATCCATACAATCATTTAAATATATGCGCAATTCTACAGCTGTCTCAATACAGTACAAAATGTTATCGAGGGAGCTAGTCTTAATTCTGTTAGTGATCAGTTGTGTAACTTCTACCAAACGTTATACTGTACCAAACCCTGAAATAATTGTGTATACACCGCGTGGGTTTAGTGTGAGCATACCTCACTCACCTGGAATACAATTATTTGCATTTCACGGAAATATCAACAAAAGATTACCTCATTTTCTTGCTGGAGACTACTCGATTGATATTAGGGATCAAGAAAATGGTAAATGGACTTTCCATGAAACTTCTAGTAGATTGAAGATTGGTGATGTTATTCATTATTGGTTGTTTGTTATGAAAGATAGATTGGGATATAGATTGGATCACGGAGAATTTGAAGTACAAGGTAATTATTAACTAAAAACCTAATTAAAATTAATTGTACAACTTTACAGAATACGGTAATGGTAAGAATTTCGTCGGGCCACCGAGTGCAGCTCATGCACCAGTAGGTAAATATACGAATCCGAGCGAAATATCTGCATGTCTGGACAGTATACTAAATTTAACTCACACCGTAATTCTGCAACAAACGCAAATTCAAGAATTGGAGATGAGAAATCATCAAATGAGAAGTTTGATAGAACAATTACCTGATGGTAAAAAATTGACGCTTAGCGGAAAAATACCTATGGGTGACGCTGCTTATACCTCCGTGAGCTTCGTTTTAAGAGAGAGACTAAATTTAAGTCCTACTATTGTTTCTGCCCAAAAAAATGTAGATGGAAGTATTACATTTGAAGTAGCAACGCTTGATGATAAATTAGATATTCTTCAAGGTGCTAAAGAAAAGTTATCAAACTCAAAAATTGTTATTAAATAGGTGCCAATTAGCAAGTAATTCTAAAGAAAAGTATGGTATATTACCATTATAATGTGATTAAGTAATAAAATTAGTAGGTAAATTAATCTTATTTTGATCATACATACAAGATAACCGTTTGATTGTATTTACTGTAATAAAATGTAATTAACGTAATAATTTATCAATTAATAGTACCGTTTACGTAAGTATAAATAACATAACCTTACAAATATTTTGTTGTAAAAGACAAAATCCAAATTTTGGCTTATGAAATACGAGAATACTACAGAATGTTTAATGGTGTACATTTCAAGTTTGCCAAAATGTCAAGTAGAAAAATGGTCTGTGTTAGCCATCCCTACTTTAATAGTGTTAAAGTCAATTTAATTTATAAATAAATTTGACAAATACTATTTTTTAATGGAATGTCGCATGCATTTATTGCACAAAGAAACTAAGGTTCTGATGTCCACAACTAAAATTAATGAAATATATTGCACATAGAGGTCCGAAGTAGTATACATCTTAAATTTAATAAATATTAAGAAAGATAAATTTTTAATCAATAACGTAAAACAGTTTATTTTCAATAAATTAACTATTACTGCATTGGGAGAAAACTTACTCTCCTCTTAATTAATGTCATATAAAATAGTTCATGTTATAAAAACTGTAAAATATTGTTTTAGTTTAAAACTAGAAAATATAATTAAGGGCGAGCTTTAACCCTAGAATGCTAACCAGTAATAATGCTAACGGATACTAACTATACGTAAAGTTGTAAATTAATTTTGTTTAAGCGTACCGCTAGTACTGAAACACTTTCACAAATACACAAAAATACTTTTATTAATAAATTCAGAAAAAGTAAACAAAGAATATCTGGGGTGGAACAACACACCACCTGCCAACCTACAAAATGGGAATTAAAGAAATGGAATAATTTTAATCACAATTTTTGTGGGATAATTATGCTGTCTCTTTTATAATAAGTTCATTACAAAAATAGGCAACATTGTAAAAACAAATACAAAAATCTCTGTCATATGGTCGTTTAAAGCTTCATGCAAACCATTCAATAGAAAATGTTCCTACTCTAATAGCATAATGAAATTAGGTTTTAGGCTAGAATCGACCATTTTGGATTCTAGTATTTTCAAAATGGCGGCACTCCCGGTTATACTGGAACTAGCGACCAACTTCGTTATTTTAAGTGGAACAATTTCTACGTCACTGGCAGCACCCTCAGACATAACTGTGAAACGTCTTGGTTATACTAACAATTAGAACTAGAACTCAAGTCGTCTTAAGTCGAAAATTTTACGTTTTTACGACTTGTTCTACAAATCGCTTTATAATCAAAAAATCTTTGATATTAGTTTATGTCATTATTTTCTTCCGTAGAGTTCGTATAAGATATCCTAACGTTACCATGCATAATTATATTGCCATCTTTACGTTACGCAAAATGCAGTTTCTGTAATTTCACGCATCGGAATAAAAATGATTTTCGCCTTCCTGCATTGAAGCTAAACAAAACCCAAAAAGGTATGGCCTGCATTTCATTAAAATTTTATAGTTGTGCGCCCTATTTGATAAAATCGTTAGATTATATCAACATTTACTAAAGTTATAAAAAAAATTGTTTTATTCTAGTAATCCGTTCATAGATTCTGATTTTTCTACGTTAAATTTAAGCAAAACGTAAATTTCTAGTATTTTAATGACGAATGTACATATTCTTGTTCAAGTACTATAAGGGCTATATTTACTCGACAGTATAAAGAATAACATTACGCTACAAGAAAGAGTTTAGTGGTTATTCAATTAGCTTAAAATAAATTAGTCTAAACAGGGCTGGACCACTGGCGATAAAAACAAACATGTGTCTGTGTGTTTGTGTCTCACAAATTCAGATGTGTACAAGTTGTCTATAATTCACGTGATGTAGTGCCATTTTAAATAAATGACAAGTTAAATAGCACTACCAATGTGTGATTATCTATAATTAAGCGCAATAACGAAATACGTATCTGTGTGCGTGCTTGCGTACGTGTGTGTATGCGTGCTTGTGTGCGTGTGCGCGTATATGTTTGTGTGATGTGTGTGTGTGTGTGTGTGTGTGTGTGTGTGTGTGTGTGTGTGGTGTGTGTGTGTGTGTTTGTGTTTGTGTTTGAGTTTGTGTTTGTGTTTGTGTTTGTGTTTGTGTTTGTGTTTGTGTTTGTGTTTGCGTTTGCGTTTGCGTTTGCGTTGCGTCTGCGTCTGCGTCTGCGTCTGCGTCTGCGTCTGCGTCTGCGTCTGCGTCTGCGTCTGCGTCTGCGTCTGCGTCTGCGTCTGCGTCTGCGTCTGCGTCTGCGTCTGCGTCTGCGTCTGCGTCTGCGTCTGCGTCTGCGTCTGCGTCTGCGTCTGCGTCTGCGTCTGCGTCTGCGTCTGCGTCTGCGTCTGCGTCTGCGTCTGCGTCTGCGTCTGCGTCTGCGTCTGCGTCTGCGTCTGCGTCTGCGTCTGCTTCTGCGTCTGCGTCTGCGTCTGCGTCTGCGTCTGCGTCTGCGTCTGCGTTTGCGTTTGCGTTTGCGCTTGCGCTTGCGCTTGCGGTTGCGTTTGCGTTTGAGTTTGCGTTTGCGTTTGCGTTTTCGTTTGCGCTTGCGTTTGCGTTTGCGTTTGCGGTTGCGCTTTATGTATGTGTGTGCGTATGTGTGTGTGTGTGTGTGTGTGTGTATGTGTGTGTGTGTGTGTGTGTGTGTGTGTGTGTGTGTGTGTGTTTGTGTGTGTGGTGTGTGTGTTTGTGCGTGTGTTGTATATATATATATATATATATATATAATATATATATATATATATATATATATATATATATATATATATATATATATATATATATATATATATATATATATATATATATATATATATATATATATATATATTATTATATATATATTATTAATGTAAAGTTATTTGACAAATATTTAGTAAATTTTCCTTTTCTTTATGTTTCCTCAGTATGGTACATGTGTCCTTAAGAACAAGTATCAACATTTTCTAAAATTTCGAATACGTTTGTATTCATCTTCAGTGAAAATTTAACGATAAAAAGAGCTGAAATTAATATTAAAAATTGACAACTATGACAAATAATGTACAAGGTTACTATTTTGAATTTTCTAACATATTATTATAATTTATGGGTAACCTTTCTAAATCTTTTTTACTGTTACAAGAAATTTTGTTATTAATCTTTATATGTAACATTTCAAGAATTTAACGTTTCTTTAAATCTGATCATATTGAAAGGTGTGTCTTAAATCGTTTTAATGTTTAGCCAAAGCAGTATTTTTAAGTTTAACACGAACATCAGAATTATGTTGTGTTAATCTGTTTTTTAAAGGTTGTAAAGATGTTTCTATGTAAACTTTATCACAAGAACCACAAGGAATTTGGTAAATAGTGTTGGTTATGTTATTTTTCAAAATTTTTGATTTTAAATTATACATAAAATTTATACTTCTGTTATTAATTGAAAATACCAGATTTAGTATAAATTTTTTAAGTGATTTATGTATTAAGCATTTTTTATTGTTATAAGGAAAGGGCACAGAAGTAACTTTGCCATTTTGCTTAGGTTTCTTATCCGTAGAAAAATTATTATAACAAAAATAAAATTATTGTTTAATTATTTTCAAAGTTAATGATTTTGGATAATTATTGTCAATAAATGCTTAAATAATATTTTTGATATGTTTAGAACGAAAATTTGGATCTGCGATTTTCAAACATCTTCCAATAGTATTAATAATGATATTAATTTTGTAGCCTATAGGATGATCAGAATAAAATTTTAAATAACTCCAGCGATGTGTAGGTTTTTGAAACCAAGCGATTAAGGTTTGGTTATTTTTTCGAATGACCAACGTGTCTAAAAATGCAATTTGGTTATCTTTCTGAATTTCAACAGTAAATTGTAATTTAGAATTAAAATTATTAAATATATCTAAAACTTAATGAATCTTGTTTATTGACACACTCATTAAAATATCATCCACATATGTAAAATAAAATAAATGTGTGAAACTTCATTTGTCCAAACATATATCTTCCCAATGTTCTATTACTAGGTCAGCCATAGTAGCAGAAATAGGCGATCCCATCGCACAACCATATGTTTGTTGATAAAATGTTTCCAAATATTTAAAATATGTGGTTTGTAAACATAATTCTACCCCTTCAATAAACTGGTTAATGTCTGATTGTGTGTGTTGTTTAATTATTTTCCATTTTTGTTTTAAGATAATCGTTATTAAAGGAATAGGGATATTTGTGTATAAAGAAATAACATCCAAAGATATAATTAATTGTTCAATGTCCAAATTTATTTTCTTAATTTTTTCTATAAATTCCATGGAGTTTATTATAGAATATTGCTTTTTATTCAAAATGTTTTGTATTATATTTGCCAAAACTTTAGATAATTTATAGTAGGTGAATTTATTGAAGATATGATTGGTCGAAGTTGTCGATTTTCTTTATGAACTTCAGGTAAAAAATATATTTGTGGAACATTAGGATATCCACATTTTTAATTATTAAATTCATTGTCAGATAATTTTCCTTCATTGAACCAATTTTCAATTAATATGTTAACACTACTTATCATTTATTTGGTTGGGACTTTTTGTACAATCTTATGGGTATTTATGTCACTTAAATGTTCCATGGCTTTATATACGTATTCCTCTTTATTAAGTACTACGGTTAATTTGCCTTTTATCTGCTTTTACTACTATGAGATCACTATTTTGATTTAAAAATTTGTTACTTTTGTAATAGGTTTGTCTAAAAAAGTTATTAGCTCTTTGTTCTTCAAATGTTTCTTTATAGTTCTTAACAGTCCTTAAATTTTTAACAAACGTGTTACGTGCACAAAGGGATAATCGTAGAAATTGTGGTTAAAGTGCTGTAACATAGATTAAGGAATTAGCCGGAAGCTCAGTCGGTCGGTTAAGCACTTGGATGCATGGGCGTTTTGGCAGGAGAGAAGATATACATAGAATTTAAAAAGGGCACCACTTGATTTAATTTTATATCGCCCCTCTATCAAGAAAAGGGCTACGGCTACACAGGACAAAAGAGACAACTAGAATAAAATGGTGAACTAAGTTCACGCTGACAAAGGACTGGCTAGGAAGTTGATCGTAGATCACAGGATTAACGAAACAACTTACGATCGTTTAACACCACTTATTTAATATACCCACTGTAAAATAGCATAAATTTTATAATAATAATTAAATTTTCGAAAGTATCTAACATAAAAAATTATGGAGCGCCCACTCGCAGACATAAATACAATTCTTTCAGGAAATATTCCCAATACATTAATCAATAATACATCAGATACGACATATCTACAAAATAAACCACCAGTAACCAACTCACCTTTCAACCAAATCTAGAAAAAAAACTATGAATTATACTTAAAATTCACATAATCAGACACAATACGGTCCGGCATCTAGCGTTGACCCTAAAAAAAAAGAATACCCAAACTATATATATATATATATATATATATATATATATATATATATATATATATATATATATATATATATTTATCCGAAATTGAATACTTGTACACCGATATTCCACGAAGAGCTCTCCGTCGGACTAATCTATCAGTTTCCAATCAACCGGACGCAAAATAAACCCCAAATATAAAGCGAAAATTATCACTAGATGTCTACCCTGCAAAAAAAATTACTCAATGTAGTTACTATGAGCATTACAGACAAAGTAAGCATGAAGCGTTTGGAAAATTCAGAAAGGCTAAGTTCATTACAGATTTGGCAATCACCATGCAAGAATTTAATAAAGGCGCAACACAGATTGACACATTAATTAGTAAGCATATGGCTACAAAATAAAAATTAACATGAGTAAACCCTAACTCAAACAGTTTTGTAATAAACAACTATTAAATGGTAATCAGTGAAAAGTAACAAATTTTATACAACCCCAATGATCATAAATAAATATGCAATTTGATTTACACAGTAATTGAAATAAATAACTTTTTATACAACCCCAGCAGTTAGCATGATTTATGACATACCTTGTACATTTAGACTCAAATAGTAGCGTTCCGTCAGCTAAACAGCTCTTCGCTTATACAGTA
Source organism: Vesta saturnalis (assembly GCA_036346205.1). Taxonomy (NCBI): domain Eukaryota; kingdom Metazoa; phylum Arthropoda; class Insecta; order Coleoptera; family Lampyridae; genus Vesta; species Vesta saturnalis. The sequence continues at coordinate 1,980,989 of JARFJB010000317.1, read as the reverse complement.
GACACCGATAGTTCTAACGGCTGAACAAACTATGGTTTGATATCAAAATAAAACTAGTACATAAGAAAACAGTTAGAAATGGATAGTTAAAGTACAAATTCTACTGCAAAGCTAAATGTAAGTATATGAGAAACTTTGGAGTAACCCAAATTATCTTTTACAGGTACAAATGTCTAACCTTTCTCTAAGGAAATGGTTAACAGTAAAGTATAAGCATTAATTTCAGGAATAGGATAATTGCGGAAACACACTAATACAATGTAGCAAGCACAGTAATGTAATTGTTATAAGAATTTCAGTAATGTACAGGTAACGAGAGCCTCGTTATGTAGAAAAGCTAACAAAAGTCATTCACCGTAGGTAAATTTTTTGTGTGTGTGTGTAACAAAATACTTATCGAAGATAGTCGTAGGTGTAACGTATATTTCTTCAGTTAATGCGGAAGATGTTCGGAGAAGGAGTAATCGTAAACGGTTTCAATTCAGGTTCGAAGACCCATAACTAATATTTCACACCTCGTATGAATGGTATCCAATTGTGCTGTCAGAAATGGTTTAACTATCTCTTATGGAAGCACGAAAGATGTTAATCTTGAGTAAATGTGTAAAGGACCAAAAGAAACCTATATAAGACAACTGTGTTAGAATTTAAATCAATACCCAAATTTTTATAAGATATGATCTTTATGCTGTATTAAAATTTCAAAACATGTACACATGCATTTCAAAGTTGTATCTAGTAAATAAGAAAAGAAAGTGAGTAGCTTACCTCTTGAACGAAGCTAAGGTGTAGTAGAAACAAAAAACTAAAGCCGAACTCAAATTCGAAATCCCAACAGAATTTATTTATGTGGAAAAGATTAAATCCAGCAACAGGCTGTGTTAAAATTTTACTTGAAAAGTTCAATCAAATGTTTAAGGAAACATTTTCCCAATTTTACATTTGCTTCTAACTACGCATTAAATTTCTTTGCTAAAAATGGCGTTTTTCCTTCTTCTCTGAAGGTACCAGAAAACAAAAAAAAGAAAGCCTGATTAATTTCAAGAATTTAAAACGGTCACAAGTTTGAAACATTTTCCTATTAAGAACGAATTTTATTGGCAATGTTGCCATTTTCCAATAACCTATAGGATGAGTCGTAACTAAAGACCATAAATTTATAAACCAAATTTACACGTATCAAACGTTTCTCCAATATTATTTTGATTATCGTCAGAAAATGATTTAATTGAATATTCCATGTTTGCAATTGACTTAATTATGTTATATTTAATATTATCTATTAAAGGAAAATTGAAACCTCCTCCCAAACTTAAACAATATAAAATATCAGTAGGAATCACTTTATCACTATAATTCTTAACCCAATTATTATTAATTTTATATTTAAAGTTATATTCTTCTTTTAACTTTTGATTTTTTCAATATGATTTACTCGTATTTTATTATAAGTGTTATGAAAACGATTAGATTGTTCAGTTTTAAAGTCATTAAATAAATCTATAGGAATTTCCAATTTTAGCTTTTCTAAATTATAATTAATAATATTCTCCAGTTTTTTCATTGTTTTAAAAGTATTTGTAATTGAAATATTAAGGACTCCTTTATACAACTGAAATTGAATTTTTCTATATATATATATATATATATATATATATATATATATATATATATATATATATATATATATATATATATATATATATATATACATATATATGATCTCCAAATTTAATAAAATTGGGAATATAATTTTTTGATTTGCGATGTAATAAAGAAAAATTTCTATTTAATGTCTTTGCCAATTTTTCATAAGTGTCTGATTTTATCCCTTTATATGTAACAAAACCATACAATTCTAAAACTCTAACATAAGGTATCATAATAAACCATATAAATATTTAAATTATTAATATAAACTTATTTGACGAATATCTAATAAATTTTCTTTCTCTTTTTCCTTCTTCACTATGGAACGTGTGCCAATAAAAACGAACAAGTGTCAACATTTTCCATATATTTAGAATACGGTTGTATTCATCATCAGTGGAAATTTAACAATAAAAAGAACAAAAATTAATATTAAAAATTGACAACTATGACAAATAATGTACTAATGTAAGGTTACCATTTTAAATTTTCCAACATATTATACTTTATGGGTAAGCTTTCTAAACCTTCTTGACTGTTACAAGAAATTCTGTTATTAATTTTTACATGAAACATTTCTAAAAGTAAACGTTTCTTTAAATCGCTTGAATGTTTAGCCAAAGCGGTACTTTTAGGTTTAACACGAACATCAGATTTATGTTGGGTTAATCTGTTTTTTAAAGGTTGTAAAGATGTTCCTATGTAAACTTTATCACCAGAACCAAAGGAATTTGGCAAAAAAAAACATATCTTCAATAAATTCACCTACATATAATTTATCTAAATTTCTGGCAAATATGATACAAAATATTTGGAATAAAAAGGAATATTCTATAATAAACTCGTGGAATTTAAAGAAAAATTAAGAAAATAAATTTGGACAATGAACAATTAATTATATCTTTGGATGTTATTCTTTATACACAAATATTCCTATTCCCTTAATAAATTAGACATTAACCGGTTTATTAAAGGAGTAGAATTATGTTAACAAACTACATATTTTAAATATTTGGAAAAATTGTGTTAACAAACTAATATTTCTGCTCCCGTGGCTAACCTAGTAATGGAATATTTGGAAGATACATGTTTGGACAAATTAAGTTTCACACTCTTATTTTTATTTTAGATATTTAGATGATATTTTAATGAGTGTACCAAAAAACAAGATTCAGGAAGTTTCAGATATACTTAATAATTTTAATTCTAGATTACAATTTACTGTTGAAATTCAAAAAGATAATCAAATTCCATATTCAGACACGTTGGTCATTCGAAAAAATAACCAAACCTTAATTGATTGGTTCCAAAAACCTACACATAGCTGGAGGTATTTCAATTTTTATTCTAACCATCCTTGAGTTACAAAATTAATATAATTGGAAGATGTTTGAAAATCGCAGATCCAAACATATCAAAAATATCATTAAAGGATTTATGAAAAATAATTATCTAAGCCGATTTTAATAAGCTTGGGCGCGTTGAAATGAGCCATTCTTGTGCTACAAATGTTATAATATTTGAAGTTTTGTTAGTTTCACATGTCGTCGCTAGAGGGCTTTGTTCGACATTCCGACAGAAACGGTTAAATTTCGCAAAAAAATTAAATACATTGGTATGACTTTTTTTCATGAACAAGCAGCTAAATGATGGCTAAACAAGCTCGCGAAAACCACGTCTCGATATCTTGTTCGTAACCTAAAATATCGGCCAAAGAAGACTTTATACGAAAATCCCTTAAATTTAAATTTTTTTAACTACACTTTTCTGGAATTGTTTCTATTATATAAGCTGTGGCCCTAAAAAGGACCGATTTAAAGGAGGAAGGTTCTTAATGCCCCCGTAAATGCTCGAAATGCTGACCATCACTCTGTGCATTGCTGTGGCCTCTTATGGGTAGACAAAACTGCAGCTTCAATTTCGGCTCTGAATAGGTTACCTAGAAATTGCGATTTTAAATGTTTGTAAATTTATACACCAGAATAAAATCACCCTTTTTGAAATTACTACGAATAAATAAGCAATGCTAAAAGTTATACAAAAGGCCTATTTTTTGTTTGTTTAAATGTATATTCACTATGGATATATACGAAAAATACAATTAATAGAAGCAGGAAATGGAAACAGATACCTAAACAAAACATACATAATCCTCAAATTGTCAATAGTTGTCAGTACTTTCGCGTTACTTTGAGCAATTTTTGTGCTTTCAAAATGCGTTTTACGAGTAATGAATCTGTTGATATGATTGCGGTTTATTTTGAATGTCTTTAGAATGCCGCAGTAGTTAAAAGGGTTTACGCGGCTCGATATCCAAATCGGCGTCCTTGCGATGTAAGAGTTTTTCCCCGATTAGTGGTGAGCTTACGAGCCAACGGTAGTTTTCTGCCTACGTTTCACCGACAAAGAATTGGAAGAACACAAGAAAATATTAACCGTGTACTGGGCTATATTGAAGGAAATCCTCTTGTTAGCACAAGAGCATTATCCACTGAGCTGGGAATATCACGGACAACGGTTCAAAATATTTTGAAGGACCATAGGTAACTTCTAATGCCATCAAAATTTATAGGTATTCGTTTAAACTTTTTTTAATTACTTTAAGAATGCACCTCATGTCGTTTTGCATCACGCCTTGAAAGAGGGAGATTTTGATCGAAGGTTAGACTATTGCCATTGGATGTTAGGCATGATACGCGAAAATAGAGAATTTTTATTTCAAATTCTTTGGACCGATGAAGCCACCTTCAGTAGTGACGGGAGAGTCAATCTGTACAATATGCATTATTGGTCTGCAGAAAATCCCCATTGGTTGCGTGAGGTTCAGCGCCAAGGACGTTGGAGTTTAAATGTATGGTGTGGCATACTGGGAGGCAGAATTATTCGGCCATATTTTTTCGAGAAACCCCTAAATGGCAATGTATTTCTTGACTTTTTGGCCAATCAATTACCGTTGTTGTTGGAAGATGTGCCTCTGGAAACAAGGCAAAAATTGTTTTTACAGTTGGATGGTTGCCCAGCACATTTTTCTATTAATGTGCGAGAGCATATTGATGCAGTATTTTAACAGCGGTGGATAGGAAGAGGAAGTCTGTTTCCATGGCCTCCGCGATCGCAGACTTAACTTGCCTCGATTTTTATTTATGGGGGCGCTTAAAGGACATCGTGTTTCGGACTCAACCTACTACTAGAGAAGATATGAAAAACGGGATTCGTAACGCAATACGTAACATACCGAGAGCCGAAATTGAAGCTGCAGTTTTGTCTAGCCATGAGACGCTTCTGCAATGCATAGAGCGTGATGGTCAGCATTTCGAGCATTTACGGGGGCATTAAAAACTTCCTCCTTTAAATCGGTCCTTTTTAGGGCCACAACTTACATAACAGAAACAATTCCAGAAAAATATAGGATATACAGGCTTCCTTTGGCCGATATTTTAGGTTAGGTACAAGATATCGAGATGCGCTTTTCGCGAGCTTGTTTAGGCATCATTTAACTATTTGCTCATGAAAAAAACGTCATACTAATGTATTTAATTTTTTTGAGAAAGTTAACCGTTTCTGTCGGAATGTCGAACAAAGCCCTCTAGCGACGACATGTGAAACTAACAAAACTTCAAATATTATAACGTTTGTAACCCAAGAACAGCACATTTCAATGCGCGAAAGTTTGTTAAAAGCGGCTTTGCCGCGTCGAAGATCAGGGGTTATTTAAGAAAACCTTTGAATAACCCCCACCACTTTATTTTTAGATATACGCCAAAAAGGGTCAAACAAAAAAAGTTCAGATTATTCTCGACTTTAAAGATCAGTTATTTTTTTAATAGGTTAATATAGTAGAATTCACAGAAACATCACTTTCTTAGATTTAATATTGCAGCTACGCCCCCTAGCGGCCATTTTAGAAACTTGAAAATATTTTCCGGTTTTGTATTGGCCGTTTTAGAAATAATTTTTTTGTGCAAGCCTCTACGATGGATAGTTTCCAGATACAGTACCTTGCATTTTTAGTTGGCCATCCTGTACATTATTTGTCATAATTGTCAATTTTTAATATTAATTTTATTTCTTTTTATTGTTAAATTTCCACTGATGATGAATACAACCGTATTTGAAATATATGGAAAATGTTGATACGTTTTTATTGACACACGTACTATAGTGAAGAAAGAAAAGGAAGAAAATATATATATATATATATATATATATATATATATATATATATATATATATATATATATATATATATATATATATATATATAGGGTGAGTCAAGCTCAACGGGCGGAATCTTATAACCTTAAAACAGTATATAAACACTAAAACTGGGCTAACTTACAATGTTAAAACATAAGCGATGATGTAATAAATTGATCAAATAATTTTAATTAATAAAAATAATTACCAAATTATTTTCGCTACTGCCGTCGGCTCATCGGTTGATTAAGATGGAGGTTCAATTAACGCACCTGAAATACTGCATGCTTTTCATCAGCTTAATTATATTCACTTATCCTTAATTCAAAACAAATGTAATCTAAAAATTATGAAAAATGATAAATTCTTTAGCGCCATGTTGTCTTTCTTTTTTTTTATATATCTATCTAGGAACAACAAAATCTAGTTATTGAATACTATAAACAAATTAACACAAATGAAAATAAAATAACAAGTTATACATAAGTTTATTTAATATATGTTTGAAAACGAGAAAAAAATTCAGAAGTCATAAACTATACTAAATTATAAAAAAACTTTACCTTTTAACGGATCTGTACATACACTGTGATAGGTACTATGAAGCAGAATGGTTCATATGGTGAAGTCAATGTCTTGCTTAGTTATCCTTAAAATATGGAACTTCCTTGAAGTTTAATTCGCCAAATTTATTTGTAAAAGTATGTAGAACTTGCGTTGTAAAGGTATCTCAAGTAAAACTTGCCATTTAAAATAATAGTACAGTAAAATATTGACTTATACGTGCCATTAAAGATTATTAGTCAAATAGGAGTGCAAATAAGTGCAATCTAAGTGTACAACTTAAGTGATTAAAAGGTAATTAAAAGGTGCGTACTTAAAAACTAGGTACTTAAAAAAGTAAGTACTTAAAAAGTACTTAAAAAAAAGCAAAGGCTTTAGTTTTAAATATAATGAGAAAAAAAATAACTTACCACCAAAATTCTGATGGCACCAAAATATAAAAAATTAAGTAAAAATCATGCTTATTGCTGTTAACAGTCAGCATTAAGTGAATTAAAAAAAGCTTTCAGAATAACTCAAGTGTATTCCCCTTAAAAATCTTCACGCTTGCGCGGATACAATAATATAAATCCAATTTTTTTTAAGAAAGGGAACTAAAACTATTGATGTAATATTACACCCAAAATATTTGTTCTAGGAAATGCAATTTAAGTTGCCTTTCTCAATTTTACATGTAAATAATTAAAAACTCCTCTAATTTAACGCCAAATTAATTAATGATCTTAGATTAACGTATTTTTTAATACAACCACAAAAAAAGGTTGTTACAATCTCCTGGGCAAACGATAAGAAATAATAAAAAGTCCTTTTACAGGTATATGCAGATTGGTAACGTCTACAATTTAAAATTAATCTCACATATACAGGGTGTTTCAAACTCGACTAACATCAAAGTTATGTGTTTTTAAATGGAACGCCCAGTATATTATTAAATTTTTCAATTAGGTTTTAAAAAATAGTGTTAGTTTATTATCATTTTGAGAACATACGGTCTTCTTGAAAATAATTAATTGCAGCTTATCAAGTCCATTTCAAGCTGTAATGTTTTTGCTTACTTATTTTACACCCTTCAGGTTTTCTATCGGTATAATTACGATAATAAATTGTTATACATGGTATTCCTGACAACATGTTTGTGCAATTTCTTTGTTATTTTAAATGGAACACCCTGTATTTTATTACATTTTTTAATTTACCATACAAAAATAAAGTTTATTTATTAAGGATTTCGTATGCCTATTTTTAATACTTTCCGAGTAATTTATTATATTAATACAAAATTTATAATGAATGTTCAATATGATGTCCATTTTTGCGAACGCTCATTATTATCCTTTTTTTAAATGATCTTCACACATTCCTTGGCATGTCAGGAGTTAGCGTGGCGAATGCATTTTGAATACGTATTTTCATGCCTTCGATGGTTGTTGCGGGTTTCGTATGTCTATTTTTAATACGTTCCTAGTAATTTGTATTAGTTTACTAAAGATACATAAAGTTTGTATTTTATTCACAACGGAGACTGTGACTTTAAGTATCTGTTTAAGAATCTCTTTACTATCTGTCAAATGTGCTTAATGTTAACAAAGCGTTGCTAATTTCATATCTAGTTTTTTGTCATTGACTATAAAATGAAGAAGTATTCGTTAGAAGATCGTGTCAATTTGATTTTAATTCCTGGGGAATGTTTGGAAAATTGTTTACTGGCAGCACGAGTGTATGCAGAAAGATTTCCTTTAGAAAATCATTCTCGCAGGAAATATTAGAAAGACTATTGGCAAGATTTCGTGAAACATTTAGCGTGGCATATATTAGGTTGTCCGGAAAGAAATGTCGGATTTAAACCGTTAATTTTAAACAAACGTAACTCAGCTTAGAAAGAACTTTATTAATCAAAATAAGAACCATTAGAATCAACACATTCTTACCAACGAGAAACAAGTTTAGTTATGCCGGTAGCATAGAAATACGAGATTCTGGAGGCGATCAAAGCGTTGAAGGCGTTTTTGGCATCATCGTGGTTTCTGAAGCACTTCTCCTGAAGGAAGTTGTCCAGATGTTTCAAAAAAAGGTAGTCGGTGGGCGAGAGGTTAGGTGAGTATTGTGGATGAGACAGAGTGTCAAAGCCCACTTAGTTCAACTTCTGGAGCAACATTTGTGCGTCGTGCGGCCTAGCGTTATCGTGGAAAGGATCGGCCCTTTTCTATTGACCAATGCCGCATTTTGTTGTCTAAGTTTTTGGTGCATTTCGTCGATTTGTTGAAAATACTCCTCTGCCGTAATTGTTTGATCCGGGTTCAAGAAGCTGTGATGGATGACACCGGTTGCACACCACCATAACTTTTTGACGCAAATTTGGCTTTGGAATGTGTTGTGGAGGTTGATCGCGGTCCAACCACTGAGCCGAACGTCGCCTGATTGTCGTAGGTGATCCACTTTTGATCGCACGCCACAATTCGGTCAAGAAACGGGTCGTTTTTGTTCCGCAGAAGGAGTGCAGACGATATCTCAAAACGACGATTTTTTTTTTCCTTCAATTCGTGCTGCACCCAATTATCGAGTTTTTTTTGACTTCCCAATTCATTTCAAATGGTTGGAAATGGTCGTCTTGCTTGCGCCAAGTTCTTCCCGAACAGTTGTACGCGGATTTTCATCCACGTGGGCCTTCAATTCGTCGTCGTCGATGACATTACTCGGCCGACCCCTTTTTTCATCATCGAGGTTCAGATCACCTGCGCGGAACTTTCTGAACCATGTTTGCGCGGACGATATTTCTGGTTGCTTCAACTGCGTTGTGCCCCTGTTTGGACTCATACAATTAAATTGCACGAAAATCGCGTTTCTTCATCCAAAAAGTAAGTAAATTTCAAAACTGTGCTAACATTATTTGAACTTATAAATAGGTAATTTGAAAACAGCAAAGATCAAGTTTTCGAATGATACAATACACTTCCTATAATAGACTTTTATTCGAATATAAAACAGTGTCAAAATTAAAGACGAAAATACATTTCATTCCGGACAACCTAATAAAAAATGAGAATAGGAGAAACCTAAAACGGGAAACGAAAATACGGAATTATTGGTGTTGCAATCAGTAATCGAAAATCCTAACATTAGTACAAGATATGTATCCAAAGAGGTACATTGTTATCATCACATTGAAATGCACCAAAATTTATACGAACTCGATTTTGAAAACAGGCTTGAATTTTGTTTACGATTTCTTGAAAAACAAGGTAAGAAGAACACTTTTTAAACAAAATGCTACTTACCTAAGAAGCTACCTTCGATAACAATGGACTAGTTAATCGGCATAATTTTCACTATTACAGTACTGAAAATAACCACCAGTACAGAACGAGGAGACTACGTAATAGGGCCACCTTTTTTTTATGGTTATGTAAACGGAAGAAATTTCATTAGATTTTTAAGAAGAGATTTTTGGATTCTTTTACAAGACATTCCATTAAATGTCAGAAAAGAAATGTGGTTGCAACTAGACGGCACTCTAGCACATTTTTCGCGTAGTGTAGACAATATTTAAATGAACATTTCCCAGAGAAATGGATCGTCAGAGGCGGTCCTTATCATTGGCCCTCAAGATCACCTGATGTAACACCAATGAATTTTTTTGTGCGTACACGTTAAAAATGTCGTTTTTAAAACCTCTCCTACAACCATCGAAGACATGAAAATACGTATTCAAAATGAATTCGGTACGATAACTCCTGAAATGCTAAGGAATGTGAGAAGATCATTTCAAAAAAGGGAAATAATGTGTATGCGTGAAAATGGACATCATATTGAACATTTATTATAAAGTTTGTATTAAAATAATAAAATGCACTAATTTTAGTAGTCTAATGCAAATTACTCGGAAAGTATTAAAAATAGGCATACGAAACCCCTAATAAATAAACTGTATTTTTGTACGGTAAATTAAAAAATGTAATAAAATACAGGGTTTTCCATTTAAAATAACAAAGAAATTGCACAAAAAGTGATGAAAATTAAACCAATTGTTAGGAACAGCCTGTATAACAATTTATTATTGTAATTATATCGATAGAAACCTGAAAAGTGTAGAATAAATAAGCAACAAAATTAAGCTTGAAATTGATCTGATGAGCTGCAATTAATTATTTTCAAGAAGACCGTATGTTCACAAAATGTCAAATAAATCCAAAACTATTAAACTTAGCTATAAGGTACCTTTAAGAAACTAACATTATTTTTTAAAAAGTAATTGAAAAATTTAATAGAATACTGGGCGTTCCACTTAAAACTTTGATATGTTACTAGAATTTGAAACACCCTGTATGTGTGAGATTAATTTTAAAGTGTAGCCGTTACTAATCTACATATGCCTGTAAAAGGACTTTTTATTATTTCTTACAGTTTGCCCAGGAGATTCCGTCCCGTTGAGCTTGACTCACCACCCTATATATATATATATATATATATATATATATATATATATATATATATATATATATATATAGGGAGGTCGTAAAGTAAGGAGTAAATTCAATATCTCGTAAAGCACAATTTTTTTCAAAAATCGCTCGGACCCGTCGATTTTATATTTTTTCGGGGCATATTTTGCGAAAAAAAAAAATTTTATACAGGGTGTGTCAAAATTTTTTTTCAAATTGCAACAATTTTTTATTCATTTTGGATTGCTTACAATTCTAAACATTGTCGTAGCATGTGCTATACCTAAGTCCAAGCGTTTTGGAGTTATTCGCATTCAAAATTTAAAATTGAAAAGATCATGAAGAAAACGAAAAATGAAATAATTTTATAACGTTTTATTATATCGAAAACAAAGATTCGTAAACTTAAAATAATTTTATTTCAGTAAATGTTCGAAATGTCCTCCGTTAGTCAACTGACAATAGCCTAATCGATCTTCAAATTCCTGCTGCACATTTCGAACCATTTCGGGCGTTAGTTGACTAACGGAGGACATTTCGAACATTTGCTGAAATAAAATTATTTTAAGTTTACGAATCTTTGTTTTCGATATAATAAAACGTTATAAAAATTATTTTATTTTTCGTTTTCTTCATGATCTTTTTCAATTTTAAATTTTAACTCCAAAACGCTTGGACTTAGGTATAGCATGCTACATGACAAATGTTTAGAATTGTAAGGGCAATAATGCAAAAAAATTGGGTTGCAATTTGAAAAAAAAATTTTTTTAGCAAATTTTTTTCGCAAAATATGCCCCGAAAAAATATAAAATCGACGGGTCCGAGCGATTTTTTAAAACAATTGTGCTTTACGAGATATTGAATTTATTCCTTAATTTACGACCACCCGGTATATATACATACATATAATATATATATATATATATATATATATATATATATATATATTGAGATGATCAAAAGTAGGCATAATAAAGGGGCTAGAGTTTATTGAGTTTGAATTTGTCTATAGTAGGCAAGTTAGATAAATTTGTGGAAGTATACAGCTCGTTTTCAATGAAATAATAGTTACGAGTGCAAAATTCTGATTTTGATGTGACAAAACAAGCTTTGTGGGGTTTGCACAAGGTTGTTATTTTCATAAAAGCATTGAGCTATACCAGTAGCATGTGAGGAAGGTCATCATGATTAATATTAATAGGTACGATTAGTTTCGCTTAACATATTTATGTAATTTCGCATTTTATTCAATGAAATTTAATATTTTGAACACATATCAGATATTGATCACATGGAGTATGATAATTATAATATGTAGAATGTATAGTATTAGGTACAATGCATAAACTATTTGAAATATGAAAGAAATGGTATGATACGAACATAGTATATTTGTAATTCAAAGACAAAGTACATAAAACATGCATAAGAAGTGGTAGTGACTTAAAAACATAATTAAGTACATGAACAACAATTGTGCAGTGTAATATTTAATATAAAATTGCAAATTCTATACAACAATTGACAAAATAGTTAAACAATGTGAAAATGTGAAATGACAAAATTAAGAACTATGGAGTACAAGTGAACAGTATTGGTGTTAGAGACAGATATAAGAACACATTTTATGAACATTTCAAGTGTTATAAGCAGTTATTACACAAGTTAAAAGTAAATTTATATTAAGTTAGGTTAAATATTATTTGTAAGAATTTCACAAAAATATAGTTTTTTATAGGGTAAGATAAGTTTAAAATAAATTATAAAAATATTTAATAGTAGGTTTCCCTCATTTCAACAAGGAATTTAACTATAAATATGTAATATAAACATAAAATTAGAAAAGTTAGGTTAACTACCTAAATGTTAGAGGTGAAGGTGGAAATTTTGTAAAATTTAAATAAAATGGGTTGAAATAAATGTATTCTGATACAGTTTTTATGTGGAATTTGAATATGTAATTAGTTTAGTTGTAGGATGTAAGATTTTTGATATTAGTAAATTTAGATTATAAATTGTCAGAATGAAATTTATCGAGGCAAAATAGGGCTTGTAAGGTGTATTTTTATGCGGAATTTTGCCCTGTTTCCAGATCTGTAATTAAAGATCAAATCCGAATTGTATTAAAGAAGATATAGCATAATTTATGTTTTAGTTAAGTTTACAATTTTGTTTAGACCAATCAGAAGCTAGAATCTTTTGTGTATGACGTAGAAAAAAAATTGAAAATTTGGTATCTAGGAGAAATGTATAAAAGGAATTGCTCCTGATTTCTCACTCTCTTACCTCTCTTGCTTTTTGAAATTTTATTGACTAACAAGTCATAGTGTTAGTGTTATTTGTGTTAATATGTAAGTAACAGTTCTCGTAAACATTATCGGAATTGAATCGCGATCGAGTTGAGATATCAGAAACAATTGTTTTAACCTATAACTAAAGTTAAAAATAAGGTTACCGATCACAGTCGTCGATAAAATTGTAATTGTTTCGTTTTTCAAGATCGTGTGTAAACATCGGGTGTTTTTTTGTATGTTAATAAATTTCTTCATTTATCTTGGATTCGATGTTTATTTTGTTGACAGTGAATAAGATCATAAAATAAATTTTCACTTCATAACGGAATCTAAAATAAAGGTGCAAGTGAATACAAAAATCTACATAAAATTAAAATACAAAATTAAATCCGAGAAATTGTTAAATAAATAATACAACATTTTAAAAACACAAATAAAATAAAGTGCTTGTCTACAAGTATTTGAGCATTGTAAGTACATCGTACTTACCACATGAAGAACAGTCAACATTTATCTAATTTGGATGAAATAATGGAATGTTAAGCAGCATATTTAGGACAGCAAGGCTGTATCACCGATTTATGGAAGGAAGTCTACGTCCAACGTTTAATGTGGGCCAACCCGACATGAACATTATTTGGAATTTGCAGCAACATATGTGAGTGTACTTTTCTATCATAACCCTATTGCATTGATTATTTTCTTTATTTTTTTTTTAAATAATGTATAAATATTTGTACGAAGTCACATGTCAATATCTGAAAAGTAAATGATTCAGTGTTATAAAATTAATAAGTTTACCTCAAACAAAATTAAAATTGTGCTCAATAATTTAGATCAATTCTACATTTATTTCAGTATTAAGTATGCAACGCCTCAACAAAGTTGGTTTCATATTGTAACTGTTTATTATAAAATACAATTTGACCATTTACTTGAATATTCCCAGATTTAATTTATATTGCCAACAACCAGTGTTTAATACAATGGAACCCTATCCCCAAAAGAGATTTTGAGCTAGTACGGTGCATTATATATTTTTTTATAAAGGTATTATTACGATAAGAACCTTATCCCCATGTAGTAAAATTGAATAATTTAGTAAATAAAAATTTTTTAATGTGCCACTAAAATATTATAATTAAGCCACTACATATATATATATATATATATATATATATATATATATATATATATATATATATATATATATATATATATATATATATATATATATATATATATAGTATTCCCCGGATCGACTTTAAAAGAGGGAAAATTCTCTTATTTTTGATTTCTCAGAAAATTTCATTCTTGCTGATTTGCCCTGCTTGTTTTCAAACCCGCGAAACACAAATTACTTGCTATTTAACTCAAACGGTTCTCGAGATAATATCGTTTTTCTTGAAAAATTCGTGCTTTTCGTAATTTTTGGAAGTAAATTGATTTGTTTCAAAGGAAAAATCAAATTGGTCTCACAAGTTTTAATTAATAAATTTAACAATTGATGGTAAAATGAAATGAAATTCTCAAAAAACTGAACTATAAATTTTCTATCCGAATAATGCTCCTCCTTTTTCCGCACAGATTTCAATGCCAGCTCTGAATTCATTGAAACTGCGCCTTATTTCTTCGATTGAAAGGGACTGGACAGCATTCTGTATCCTATTTTTCAATTGCTCTTCATCATTGTCTAATGGTTCACTGTACACAATTTGTTTTAAACGACCCCACAGATAAAAGTCCATTATTGTGAGATCAGGACTTCTCGGCGGCCATAAAATGGGACCATCTCTTCCTATCCAGTTATCATGGAACTCTGTATTGAGCCACTGGCGAACGGTACTGGCATAATGAACAGGGCACCCATCGTGCTGGAAGAACATTTCAATTTGGTAGTTCAATGGCAATTCATCCAATTTATCAGTTAAAAAATTTTGCAACATTTCCAAATATGAATAACGGTTTAAATTTTGATCAAAAAAATATGGGCCAATAATTCCATGGTACGAAACATTCTAAGTCCAATTTTTCAAGAAAAATTATATTATCTCGAGAACCGTACGAGTAAAATAGAAAGTAATTTGTGTTTCGGGGGTTTGAAAACAAGCAGGGCAAATCATCAAGAATGAAATTTTCTGAGAAATCAAAAATAAGAGAATTTTCCCTCTTTTAAAGTTGATCCGGGGACATACTGTATATGTATATATATATATATATATATATATATATATATATATATATATATATATATATATATATATATAGTAGTGGCTTAATTATAATATTTTAGTGGCACATTGAAAAAAATTTTTATTTACTAAATTATTCAATTTTACTACATGGGGATAAGGTTCTTATCGTAATAATACCTTTATAAAAAAATATATAATGCACCGTATAATGATTAATTTTGTAAGGAAATGTGTAGACCTATTTTTTAAAGAAAATTTAACTTTACATAACTTTTTTTTATAAAGTTTCTTAATATAAGCGAAATAGGTGTAAAAACTAAAGTATGTTTGAAAATGAAACTGTATTATGGATATTTTTATAGAAGCGGGCGGCTTTGAAATTTTTATAAGTTAGCATCTAGATGTCTATTAACTTCTATCGGACATGAAGTTGTATACGTGTGTTTGACATAGATCATTGTTTTTGTTCTTACAATGTTTGCTATTTTCGTAATGAACCTATTGTAAAAGAGGTTACATAATTATCCCTTAAAAATTGTAATTAAAATTTGTTTAATTTCATTTAACTTCCATTTTGTAGGTTGGAAGGTCGTTTGTTGTTTCTCACCAGATATTTTAAACAGGTGAACAAATTTTGATAGTATTTTTTATTACAACTTCACCCATATAGCACACGCATATGTTCTCTCTAAATTTTACAAAAAAAAAGTCATTTTATTAGTACCTACCCATATTTTATTCGTCAAGTAGCCATTGAAAACAATAGTTTTCATAATAGTTATATATAATCTTCCAAAACAAAAGAAATGTAAAATTTATAACAAAAATTCAAACAGGTTACTACAATTTTCTAAACATTAATAACCCCCATTTTACAGTTGAATTCAAAACAATTGCTGCATGATCAAGTATCCTTTGAAAACAAGGTTTACAGTACAGATTTTACATTTAGTGGAATTGATTAGTTGTTAAGAGTGCACATTTTTTATTTAATATCTATCTTGTTTCTTGTTGAGTATCTCATTTTTTTATTGTGCGTTGGCCGCTACTTTAACTAAGAAAAAGTGATATGTTGCAATGCTACACTTTGTGCCGGAAAAACTGTATTGCAACTGAATACATGTATTCTAATAGATACTTAGAGAGAAAAAAATCAAGAAAATCTATCTTTAGAAGACTAGTAACCAATATGAAATAGTATGGTTGTTTCAAGAAGGCTCGTAAAAAACCTTCTAATATTGAAAATGAAGGTAGTGTTTTTTACCCTGTTATAACAAATCCTGAAACTTTCCTGAGAAGCATTAGCGTTAGATGCAAGATTAGTGTATCAAATTCGACTGTCCATTTTATTTAAAAAAATAAGAATGGGCCGCTTACAAATTCAGAGCTTGCCAGGGGTTTAGGCCAGGTGACGTTGCAACACGTAGAAATTTTTGTGAGTGGTGTACAGGAATGTGAATTTTCAATCAAAAATTATTTAGTCAGATGAGAGTATGGTCACTAATAACGGTCTTTTCAATTGGCGCAATATGCATTATTGGTTTTAACACGTGGGTAGGAATTTTTGGTAGTGGGCTAATAGGACCGTTTGATTTACAATGAATCACTAGCATCACAACGAAATTTAAATTTACTATAAAGTAATGTTGTTGATGGATTAGAAAATGTACCGCTGGCAGTTATTCACAATTGCTGGTTCCAACAAGACGGTGCTCCAATCCAGAATGCAGCAATTGTTCGTGATTACTTATCTAACTAATTTCGGGAAAGTTGGATTGGCACTCGTTCAACGGTATCTTGGCCATTAAGATCCCCTGACTTAATACTTTCAGACTTTCTTTACGATCACATAAAAAACTAGTGTGTTCTCAAACTTTTAAAAATGAAGGGCAATTATTAAGACTCATTATAGCTGCATTAAACACAATTATTCCAAACATGCTATCATGTGTTTTGGATTTTGCGGTAAAAAGGGCTTATTTATGTTTGGAAGGTGACGGTAACCTGTATAAACATTAATTGTAAATTTTACTTAATTTAACGTTTTGGGTATTTTTTTATAGCTAAAAATACTGTTTTCAGTAGCTACTTGACGAAAAAGTTCGGGAATAAAAATAAAACGTTTTATTTTCGAAAAATTTACAAGAAATGTTTCATGTGTTATACGAATGAGTTTGTAATGGAAAATGGCAGAAAAATATGCCATCAATTTTTTTGACATATTTAAAGAAAAAAAGTTGGTAATGGCTGCTCAGAAACGGAACGTCGTATAGAATTGTAGTTAACATCGTCTAATATAGTGGAAAAAGTGACAATGAAAAAGTGCTCTTTGTTTTTCAATATCTCTAATAAGAAGGCCAGAAAAAGATAAAATGAAAAACTGTGTTTTTTCAAATTATATTCAAAATTGTTCAAGTTATTTGGAATTTGTAAATGCCATAAATATGATTTCGTTATTAGATAACTTTTGTTCCATTTAACGGATCTTCTATCTCTAGTGTAACCCATATAGGACACGCTGCATAAAGTGGTACAACAAGTGCTGGTTCACTCGTCAGAAGGTTTTTTAAAAGCGTCTTTATAAACGCAGTGCTACAAAACTGTACCGCTACCCTCATAGAGAGCCTTAGCCCGATCGGAAACGTGGTTAAACGTAGCTTGTGCAAAAGAAATTTCATCCTCAAAGAAATAATAGGTAATAGATAATTTGTCTGCTTCAGGTATACAACTTTCCTAGGAAACAATGGCTACAGAAAAATAGCCTACCTTAATGCACATTTTGGTAAACTAGCGGAAATCATAAAAAAGAATGGAAACAGATAAGTGGTAGAAGACTTTTGTGAAGACTGTATTTGGGTCCTGGCCTGTTAGGTGCACAGAAGCACACAAATAAAACGCGTTTTAAAAAATAATCTACGATACACAATCATAACTTTTCTTAAGGTGTAATTTTTCATATTTTTGAGTTTTTTCTGCATATTGCGCTGAAGATATCTGCATACGTTCATAAAATTCCGATCTTTACACGAAAAAAAATCCATACTCGTACTATTATATATAGATTTGCATTGCTAATCTTCGACAATAACATACTTAATTTTAATTTTTAATTTATGTTCATTTTTTTGTAAAAATAATATATTGGAGGAAAAAACAAGTATTTAATGCTTGAATTATTAAAACCTAACGTCCTTCCTTAGTAAAAAAAAGGACAGAAGTTAAAGTCTCATGGCAAAGGTGAGTTAAAGATACAACTTGGAAGCAATCCATTAAATTTGACTTTACAACCTGGTTGTAATTACCAAACCCATGATACCCTATGACATCCATACGTTTGAGGCATTCGGAAGTCCTATTCAACTTGCTTATGAAATTGATTGACCGTATCAATTCTTGTGATTTTCCAATGTCACCAATTTGATCATAACTGATTAATAAATACAATAATTATTCAAACGTACATCTAACAGAGGATATAACTGAATAGCAAGCTGTGGGAATACCTGCGTAAAAGAAACTTGTTCTTCAGGTTCTAACAGTTGTCTGTATTGAAGTAATATCAACATTGGATTAGTTACTATTCCAGCATTCTTTTATAAACACGATAAGTTACATAAATATAAAATATACTGATATCACATTACATAGTGATAAAACTGAAAATACCCATAAGATTTATTTGAAAATTGGATAAACAACAAAAATCCCCATTCACAAGGTATTGTGTAAATTTCCGTTGGCTATAAGTGGGGTATTTAATTCGTAAAAATATATCAAGACTTGGTACTGGAAATCACAATGTCGTGCAGTAAGTTTCTATATTTATACCTTTCTGCTGTTTTTAATGAAACTGTGCAATGGTTATGATATTCCAACACCCGAAATAATTGCTTATACGCCACGGGGACTTCGTGTGAGTATACCACATGCGGACGAAATCAATTTGTTCGCATTTCATGGAAACGTGAATAAACAAATAAGCATTCTGAAACATGGGCAATACGGTGCAGAAGTTAATCGTGAATCTAATGGTAAATGGAGTGTTTATCATCCACAAGCTAAATTAAACGTCGGTGATACTTTGCATTACTGGCTTCTAGTTTTAAAGATGGCTCGGGATTTAAACGTTCTTTTCTTCCTCACAAAATTACAGGTGATTTATATTTTATTATTTCAATTTATAATATTAGATTTATAGAGTTAGTTGATGCTTCTGTAATTGAAAACGTAACGAAACCTTTATCAGATAATACCAGTAAAACCAACAATCATTGCAATGCAGATCAGAGCATACTGTGTTACCAAAACATTATTAATATAACCCAGTCATTAGCAAGACTTCAAAAGGAATTGGATACGGTTGAGAATAAAAATGAACAATTGACAAAATATCTGGAAAATATGCCTAACGCAAAGAAATTAACTCTTAGTGGACGAATTCCGCCAGATGGGGATCCAGCAAGTACTGTTAGTTTCATTTTAAGGGAAAAAGTTGATATGAATCCAGTGATTGTATCAGCACAAAGGAATAGTGATTTGGGTATCACATTTGAGGTTCCCACTGTCAGTGATAAATTAGACATCCTTGAAGCATCTGAACGGAAGTTGGTGAATACAAAAATTTTGATTCATTAAAATATCTTAGAGAGGTTTTAAGATTTTTGCATTTTTTCCTGATTTTGCATAACACATCGCAAAGATTACAGTGTGTTTGATAATTTCAGTTTTAAATAGGTGTAACTAATATATCTGCAGTAATACAAAAATATATATTAGTATTAACCTTATTTATGTATTATTCCATTTTTTTTCCACATTTATGTCGATACAACATTTGACGTTTTAGTGTAATGATTCAAGGCGGTTTAAGTTTTAAGTAAATTATTTATTAACAGAAAATAATCAATAAAATTGTGTGATTAACGATGTTTTATGTAGGATCATGATGTACAACATCTCTTGGGAAACAACGGTGTTATCGTGTTTCCACAGGACAGCTGTGGATAAATATAGGACGTCACCAAAAGCAACTCTTGATGATTCATTCATTAAATTATTAGATAACGGTTTAAATAACTATTTTGTGCACTTTTATGGATTCAGATTCCTAAGAATTACGGATGGGCGGTAATTTGTCTATCAAAATTTAAATCCGATACCGTCTCCTATTATTCAATAATATTAATACAACATCATTAGTTACGGGAAAGAATGTTACGAAAAAACACAGAAGATTAAGTGTAATAATTATGCTTAAGGTAACATTCTGTTAAACTTGCACTGACATGATTAATGATATCGAACTGATTCAAGACCGTTTCGGGCGTTCCCCTTTAGTACGTTCCCCAAACTGCCCCCTTTCAGGCGTTAGAATAGGAACTTAATGTGCTTCTGAATTCCCGTTTCGTGCGTATACTCGAAACTAAATAAATACGGGACAAAATAAAACCAGAATAAATTTGTTTTGGTTCTATGACTTTCATCATAAATTTTCTAAGCATCCACACGTAACAAAAAATGTTTTTCAATAACTTTGCTGCGCTTACAAGATTCCCAAAGTACTAATTTATTTTCGTAATATAGAAATATGTATATCATTCCAACATTGACGGAGTGTGAACTGTACATTTACATTTAATTGACCAGTGAGTAGGGTACTTTTGTAATCATACATTTAATAAACAATTAATAGTACATTACACTATGTACGGTGCGATAATTATGAATCCCCATTAACTACTCAATTGGGCGATTCAATTTAAACACTTTATAAGGAAAATGGTAATTAAATGAATGGAATACTGACTGAAATGAGGTGCCTTAATTTTAAGCTTGATAAAGGAGTAGTTGGCGGTGAAATTATGTTAATACCATATTTCTTCTAATGCAGAAGATATTAATAAAAAAGTACTTGGCAGGAGCTGTATTTTATTACGTTATTTGTATTCTGAACCTTCTACAATTAATTGAAAAATAATATAGATGTGCGCGACTTCCGACTATGAAAAACAAGGTAGTTTTCTTCTGACCATTATCCATGTGGAAAAGGTGGATAAAAGGCGTCACGGGAAGTACGAGGTACCGGTGACGAGTCGTAGACAATGTTCAGTGTTCTATACGGTTCCGGATGGTCGGGTGAGCACATTCAAGTAAGCAGAAAAACTTTTGTTGAGATATTCGATTTAAGTCACAGAAAAGTTCAAGAACTAACCGAAAGAAAAAAACTAGTTGGCCTGAAATTCGTCGATCAACGCGAACAAAACAGCAAACGTGTAAAATTCACAGAGAACATGAGGCAGCAAGCCAAAGAACACATAAATAGGTTTCGAAGGGAGGAGAATCACTACAGTCGAAGAAAATCGAGCAGGGAATTTCTAAGTCCAGATCATAATATCAATCGTATGTTTCTGGCCTTTAAAAAGATATTTCCAAACTTCATCGTTACATATAAGTTTTATCGTACAGTTTTCCACAAAGATTACCCAATGCTGCGCTTTGGGCGCTCTAAATAAGATATAAGTTCTTTTTGTGACAAACTGAATAATAAAATCAAGGCTACGCCATCTAACTGCTCGGAAAAGCACACAATATCTAAACAGTTGGAGCTGCATCATAGAAAAGCAGAGAAAGCAAGGACAACCATGAAAAAAGCTGCAACCTCTCAAAGTATTGACAGCGACACCAACGTCGTCTCAATCGAGTCAGAGCAGGTTTTGTTCATACCCACCCTCACTCATTCCGACATGTTTTACAATCGCCAACTTTCGTGCTACAACTTTGGTGTACAGACACCGGCATAATGTGTTTATGGGACGAGTCAATAACAGGTAGAGGAGGTAACGAAATTGCCTCTGCCTTGTGAAGGGTTTTCATGAAGGGCCAAGAAATGTTCGTTAAAAAACGGAAGCTTATTATTAGGTGCGACACTGCACAGGTTAAAATAAAAATAGAATTCTTCTAATGCTCCGGATATATCTCGTAGCTTCAGGTGTTTTCGAACAAAAGTTCTTAGTAAGTGGACACAGCTACCTCACATGTGATAGATATTTCGCACAAATTGAAAAGAGGAAGCGAGTAACAAAATGTTTTATTCCTTATGATCTAGGAAAGACGATCACTAGTGCACGTCATAAAAATCCATTTAAAGTGGTGCGTTTACAAAAAGAAGATTTTCTGAATTTCTTACGACTGACTGATGATTACATACATACAACTCCTAGGTTTCAAGAATGGAAATCAGTAAACGAAATCTAGCAATTATTAAAACAAGGAAACCATTTAGTCAATTAGAATCATGGAATGTGTGAAACGTTCTCAAAAAAAGAAAGAACTCTAATCAACTTGCTGAAATCGTTCCGTCTGCACTAGAATGCCAAAACAGAATAACTGCGGAAAAACTTGCAAACATTGAAGTATGCTTGATTACATCCCTTCAAAACATTACCACTACTATGAGGAGCTTATTGGCACGACCAATGACTTCTTTCACACCGTACATGATGTTGTTTGAATATTTTAGTGTACCATTTGCCAGTGGTATTAGAACGTTTCAGAATTTTTTCAATATCATATTTTCTTTATGTATCAAAATTGTTTTCGTTTATTTTCTACTTACGAAGTATTAAACATGTCTATTATATAGTGCTTGAGTTCATAAATAAACGTTTTGTTAGTTTTTCCAGAACTTACTTTTTGGCACTTGGACCGTTTTGCATTTCCACTCTAGAATTCTTCTAGAATCAAAAGGTTGAAAATTGAAAATAGCCAGTAGTTCGTCATGTCGAAATCCTCTAACAGGTTAGGTTCCACGAAGTTTGTAATATAAAAATTTGAAGAACTTCCTTTGAACTGACTCTAATGCATTTTTTTTGTAAGGTGTAAGTGGGATTGAAAATTAACGCACAATACCCTAGTTTAGACCGAACTAAACTAAAATACAAAGAAAGCAAGGCGTTGAAACTAGGAAATTTTTTACAATATCTTAGTATAAATCCCAATGTACAATTGGCCGAGATTATGTTCACCAAAACTAAATTTATGGTCAAAAATAACATCCAGGTCTCTGATTGATAAGCATTTATTTAAGTGAATGCAATCGACGGAGTCAAATGATTTACCATCCAGCTAAGTTATCTAGGCAAGTGTGAAGTTGCAAACAACCCTTCTGGTTAGAAATGGAAGAGTAAATTTTAAATCATCAGCAAATAGTAACTTTTGACAAGACTGAATATCAGTAACATCATTAATGTAATGTAAAAACAATAACGGTCCTACATTGGAGTCTTGTGGAACACCACACGTAACATAAATTGGAGTGGATGTGAAATTGTTAAATGTGACACACTGGATACGGTTGGTAAGGTAACAAGAGGTAACAGCAAGTTGTTGTGAAATCCATATCCTTCCAATTTGGCAATTAAGATATCATGTAAAATGTGATCAAATTATTTTGACATGTCAGTGTATATACTATCCACTTGACTACTTGGATTAAGAACTTCAAGCTAGTATTGACTAAACCTTTTTAATAACATTGTATATGTGATTATAATGAATGATTTCAAGAATTTTTCTAAAGTTATTTAGGATACTGATTGGTCTGTAGTTCACAACGTTAGTTGGATTTCCACTTTTTAAAACAGGATCGACGTTAGCTACCTTCCAAACATCTGGAAAGGTATTAGATTTTAACCCCTTAACGCCCGGTTATTTTTTCGAAAAACGGCCAAAAAAAACCATTTTTTTTTATTGTTGATAATAAATATATGCATATGTGTGAATGCAAAAAAAATATTTTTGATAGTAAAAGTAGTCAAAAATATAGTCAAAATGAATATTAGATCATCTTTTATTCAAAACCAATACATAAGGGTACAGGGACATTATAATGGAATCAAAACAATGAAATGAAGTTAAAAATTTAATTCTGTGTGATATATTTTGAAGCAGGGTACTACACACAATCCGACATTACATGGCTGGCAGTAATAGCGAGTTTCTTTTCTCCTCTTTTTCCTTTGCTGTCCCTTTGGTTGCAGCAAACAGCACAACATCTAGTTGGTCCGGCCTTTTTCTCGGTTGGTGGAATGAAATCTGCGAAATGTCGCTCAGTCAGTCTTAGGGGTCCAGGTTTCTTTGGTCGGCCAAGTTTTGTTGTCCGAGATTCACAATGATAAACCTCTATCAGACGTTCCACAAGAGTTAACCGAAACTCTAAGTGGTCTTTCCTTCGTCCATCTTTTTGATACAAAACGAAGGCGTTATATAAAGATATATCAAGGAGATGAAAGAAAATTTTCTTGTAATATTTTTCCCCCTTTTTCGGGTTACGGGATAATCGTGAAGGTGTTGATCTAAACGATCAACGCCTCCCATCGTATCATTGTAATCAACAACTACTTTTGGCTTCATAATATTATTTCCATCTTTATCAGTTTTATCTGTTCGAACTTTCTCGGGATTGTATATAGTTGATAGTAAGCAAATCTCTTTCTTGTCGCGCCATTTCATTGTCATCACCTTACCTCTCTGAAATGCAATTACTTCCCCCTTTTTTAGTTTCGTGTTTTTTAGTTCACTTGGTACTTCTTTCCTGTGTACACGCATAGTTCCATAAATATCTGTTTTCCGTGAAATACGATAATCGGCTAGTTCGGGAGACGTATAAAAATTATCGGTAGTTATGCAGTAACCTTGACCTAGCAGGTTATCAGCTAATGAAAGGGCTACTTGCGAGGTCAGGGACATATTTTTGTATTTATCATTTAGAATCGTGCCTCTGCCGGTGTAAATGATAAACGAATAAACCTAGCCGGATTTCGCTTCGCATAAAAGATAAAATTTGATCCCAAAACGTGCACGTTTCAACGGTAAATATTGCTTCCAACCAAGTCTCCCTTTATATAACATAAGGTTCAACCGAAATGTCTCTTTCTGGTACCTATAAATTTGAACATTTTTCATAAAGATGTTGGTAGATAGACCAAATTTTGTTCAATTTTGGGTTTGGATGAGTTCGAGGATCATAGCCGTCATTATTAGTAAAATTTAAATACTTTTTTATCTGCATATATCTTCTTCGGGACATTAGCTTTGAAAATATTGCGGTTGACAATAATTCGTTCACAGACCAATACATTTTCTCATCAGGTTTTTTTACAACTCCTTGAAGTAAGCTGATAACCAAAAATACTCCAATATCGTTCTGCGTAACAGGTACCCAGACGTTAGTTGAAGAACAACCTGCTTTGTTGAGTTGCTGCCCAGCGTATCTGTTAGTTTCAGTTATAATGTTTAGTAAACTGTCATCAAAAAACTTTTGGAAATATTCTAAAGCATCACAATCATTTCTTGTGCTGAAACTGCTGCCGGATATTGCCAGAAAAGGAAATCGTGGAGGAGGTGGATTGGGCTGATGTACGCTAAGTTTACACCAATTTCTTACAGAACTAAGATCACTTTCATCTGATGAACTAGCATCCGAGTCTATATCGCTGATATCAATCTCGTCTGAACCGCTTTCAGATAACTCTGCGTATTCAAAATCATCGCCGCTATTCTCAGACATTTTAGTTTACGACGTTTTCAATATATTATTATAATTCTTGACAATAAGAGAGCACGTTCTACAAAGATAAATATTTGTGAGAACGTACAATATGATATTTTATATTTACACTTACCTAGAAATCAGCCAAGTAACATATGATACGAATTTACGATATGTGAAGCGTATTTTGACTAACGGCAAGAAGTTCAAATTTCACTAAACAAACTACTCGTAAAACGACAAGCCTAAATAACGTCCGTAACAACCACAACCTCTTGTCGAACAAACATTGCACACTGCACTACCTGCAGTGGGTAAACATCTGGCAATGAATCATAAACTAACCCAGCAACAACCAGCCAATCAGGTCAGATAATCTTCCCATGTCTCGGCTTCCTATTCATATATTTGTACATTGCCCGAGTCCCAATCGTTGATGAATAATAAAGTAAACCGAATATTGCGTCTGCCTGAGTCCCACTCGGGCATGGGCATTTTGGCCGGTGACGCTTGCCCGAGTTGCGCTCTGGCGTGGGCGTTAAGGGGTTAATGCTATATTAAAGATGGCACATAAGCGTTTAAGAAAAATAGACTTACGTTTTTTAATAATGAAATCAGGAATCTGATCAGATCCTGTAGTACTTGCAGGTTTAAGTTTGCCTATGGCATTAGAATATCTTCTTTTGTACTGTTATTGATAGCAACATTTGGAAAGTTATAATTATTTTTACATTTACCAATACAGCGGGGACTGGTTGTAACATACATACTGCTAAAATAGGCATAAAACGAATCAACGATTCCCTGTGGAGTATCAAAAACGCAGTTATTAAAGTTTACACATCCAGGTATGCGAGAATCCGTCTTTTCCTATTGAATACAGTTCCAGAAATATTTAGGGTTAGTACTAAGAGAATTTTCGGCCTTAAAAAGATAATTCTTATAGGCATAGACAATCGGTATGTACGATTTTACGTAACTCCTCATAAGAAGACGAGAGAACACTAAGACGAAGACGAAGACGAGACGGAGACGAGAGACGGAGACGAAGAGCGAGCGAGACGAGACGAGGAGACAGAGACCATGGAGACGAGACAGAGAGAGACGGAGACAGAGACGAGAGAAGAACGAGACGGAGAGAGACAGACGGAGACGGAGACGAGACGGAGAACGAGAAGACGAGACGGAGACAGAGAGACAGACGGAGACGGAGAACAGGAGAGACGGAGACAGAGAGAACGGAGACGGAGACGAGACGACGGAGACGAGAGACAGAGACGAGAGACGGAGACGGAGACGGAGACGAGACGGAGACGGAGACGAGACAGGAGACAGAGAAGAGACGAGGAGACAGAGACGGAGACAGAGACAGGAGACGAGACGGAGACGGAGACGGAGACGAGACGAGACGGAGACAGAGGACGAGACGGAGACGGAGAACGGAGACGAGACGGAGACAGACGGAGACGGAGACGGAGACGGAGACGGAGACGAGAGGACGACGGAGACGGAGACGAGACGGAGACGGAGACGGAGACGGAGACGAGACGAGACGAGAGACGAGACGAGACGGAGACAGAGACGAGACGGAGAGACGAGACAGACGAGACGGAGACGGAGACAGAACGAGAGACGAGACGAGAGACGAGACGAGACCGAGACCGAGACCGAGACCGAGACCGAGACCGAGACCGAGACCGAGACCGAGACCGAGACCGAGACCAGACGAGACCGAGACCGAGACCGAGACCGAGACCGAGACGGACGACGGAGACGGAGACGGAGACGGAGACGGAGACGGAGACGAGACGGAGACGAGACGGAGACGGAGACGGAGACGGAGACGAAGACGAAGACGAAGACGAAGACGAAGACGGAGACGAAGATTAAGGCGCGCTCTTACAAACAAAGACACACACACCCTCGAATGCTCGCTCGTACGCCCGCACGCACTTATCCTCCCTCCCACTCACTCATACTCACCCACAGTCACACGTGCACGTGCATACGCACGTAGACACACAGGTAAACAGACAAAGGCAACGGAGCAGACAGCTTCAGTCGTAGTAACAGCCACAGAAAGTGCAATCAAGCGGTATTTGTTTCAGTCTTACTACCCCTGTATAAATTTTAAAGGTACAATGTTTCCAAAGGTTCCGTTCTAACAATAGATCACATTACCAAATTGTCGAGATGGCGGTAAAGATGGATGGAGATGAAAGTACTTCCCCTAATTCTAATAAGGATGTTGTGTTAAACGACAATTTTTTTTACTTTGGTGGAGGCGGTGGCAACCGGTCTCTCTTATATGTTACCGAAGTAGCTCGTGAAATTGAGCCTACAACTAAAAAATAGGATTGGAGTTGTAGTGAAGTTTGTTTGACAAAACAGTTAGTATAAAGTGTATATTCACGTTTTTTTTTAAATAAAGGTAGTATATGTTCTTAAATTTACTATTTTTATCCATTTAACAATTTCTCTCCATTAGAGTCAACTTTAATTTCTAACAAAATTGAAAAACACTTCAAAAACGGTTAACTTTAGCTATAAATGTTTAATACAAAGTGGTTGTTTGTCTGAGTTATGTATTGCTGTTATAGGACACTATTTATATCCGAAAATATTTTTAGGTGATAGCGTCCTTGAATTCAAGCAACATTTGAATAACATATTTTTTCTACGGTGCAGTTTCGGCGCAAAATCACTTTTACCCATTAATGAGCAACCCTATATATATATATATATATATATATATATATATATATATATATATATAATCAGAAAATTTAGTGGGTAGCAGCCAAGGTTGTGGGGCTAGTTTAAAATAAAGAAATGATCCTTTGTTCAAAGGGAAGCTTTCGGTAAATTTATTACCTTTGTCAACCAATCTACAAGAAGTTATGCGTTAATAATACATATAAATTAAAATAAGATAGTAACTTACGATCGTGGATACAGTTAAAACAATGAAGCAGCATTGAAAGAAGATATTTCAATTTAAATTTAAATTATATGTCAAAATCAATTTTGGACTTTGACAAAAATCATTGTCATAGTTATGGGAAAAACAAAGAAAATGGTTATGAAATCAATGTATAAGTAGATTAATATGTTGAATGTGATTGTGTGGTAAGTGTAAAAGTGTTATGAATAGGATTATTTAAAAATATTTGAATGTCTATTATTACATAGGACTTTACTTTATGTGGGACATTCTGAGTTTAATACCAAATAGAGTGATTCATGATAACTCTTTTACACTAAACAAAATGGTAAAATCCACACAAAATAAATCCCTTCTGCCACTAAGGGTTAATCCGTTAATAGTTCATCCTATGATTTCTGTGTTTATCTAGATAAAGTATGTTAGAATAAATTATGTTTAAATTTTGAGTGTCACTTCTCTTATTCATTACATAGTCTGTACAGCGTATATGCGCCATTTCTAAAAACTTTCTTTTGAATAAATTTGATTCAGAGGTCAAGACTTGCACTTTGTCGAAATCAGGGCTGTGTCCAGTGAATGTACGTGTTGTGACAAAGCACAAGCATCTTTTCTGACTCTTATGTCACTGCGGTGTGATGTAAGTCTATATCTAAGATTCCTTGAAGTCATGCCGATATATGATTGGTTACAATCACTACAAGGGATCTTATATATAACATTTGTTTTATCTAAAGTGGCGGTCTTATCCTTAAGCCGACTGAATAGATTTTTAACTCTTTTAATGTTTTTAGGGGCTACAATGATGTTCTTATCTAGTTTGAGAATTTTATTAATTTTAGGAGTAAGAGTACTAATGTAAGATATTGAACTGTATTTTTTTATTTCAGTTTCCACCTCTTGGTCATCCAACGGTTCATTGTTACGTAAAAGAAGACTATTATTGCTGATATTGTGTTGGTCTTCAATGTTAGGAGTAGAGTATAGGAGTTTCTTTAACATAGATTCAGGATACGAATTGTCTTTGAGTAATATAAACAGTAAATCTAAGTTTTTTTGTCTTACGTAACAATGAACCGTTGGATGACCAAGAGGTGGAAACTGAAATAAAAAAATACAGTTCAATATCTTACATTAGTACTCTTACTCCTAAAATTAATAAAATTCTCAAACTAGATAAGAACATCATTGTAGCCCCTAAAAACATTAAAAGAGTTAAAAATATATTCAGTCGGCTTAAGGATAAGACCGCCACTTTAGATAAAACAAATGTTATATATAAGATCCCTTGTAGTGATTGTAACCAATCATATATCGGCATGACTTCAAGGAATCTTAGATATAGACTTACATCACACCGCAGTGACATAAGAGTCAGAAAAGATGCTTGTGCTTTGTCACAACACGTACATTCTACTGGACACAGCCCTGATTTCGACAAAGTGCAAGTCTTGACCTCTGAATCAAATTTATTCAAAAGAAAGTTTTTAGAAATGGCGCATATACGCTGTACAGACTATGTAATGAATAAGAGAAGTGACACTCAACATTTAAACATAATTTATTCTAACATACTTTATCTAGATAAACACAGAAATCATAGGATGAACTATTAACGGATTAACCCTTAGTGGCAGAAAGGGATTTATTTTGTGTGGATTTTACCATTTTGTTTAGTGTAAAAGAGTTATCATGAATCACTCTATTTGGTATTAAACTTCAGAATGTCCCACATAGAAGTAAGAGTCCTATGTAATAATAGACATTCAAATATTTTTAAATAATCCTATTCATAACACTTTTACACTTACCACACAATCACATTCAACATATTAATCTACTTATACATTGATTTCATAACCATTTTCTTTGTTTTTCCCATAACTATGATAATGATTTTTGTCAAAGTCCAAAATTGATTTTGACATATAATTTAAATTTAAATTGAAATATCTTCTTCAATGCTGCTTCATTGTTTTTAACTGTATCCACGATCGTAAGTTACTATCTTATTTTAATTTATATGTATTATTAACGCATAACTTGTAGATTGGTTGACAAAGGTAATAAATTTACCGAAAGCTTCCTTTGAACAAAGGATCATTTCTTTATTTTAAACTAGCCCCACAACCTTGGCTGCTACCCACTAAATTTTTCTGATTGTTTTTAACTTAATCAGCCACGATTAACAACTGATTATATATATATATATATATATATATATATATATATATATATATATATATATATATATATATATATATATATATATATATACACGCTGTGGAACCAGTAAAATCCGCATCACATGGGAATACCTGGCTTTGTTAGAAATTAGACATTGGCATCAATTTCTCCTTCGATCCAGATCAAATCTAATTAAAAAAATAATAGTCCAGTGATTCACATTATGAGTCAAATTTTGTTATTCCAAGAAAAATTGGAAATGTCTAAAAATATCGAATACAATTATTAGAAAATGTTTTTCTGAATGCAATTTTTAGACCATCTGCTAAATTTCTGTTGTATAGCATAATTTAGATTTTGTGCCCATTATTTGTAAATTGTAAAATTGTTGCAAAATAAACTTCAAAAACCTTCTTACTTTTGACAGTGCTTCATTCCAGATACATTCTCTTTAACGTAGTGCCATATTAAATGTGCCTTTTTGTACAAAATCTACATATGGCTATTAAAATTTGGTCACATGTGATGCAAAATTTATTTGTGTCAGACCTTGTATAGGGTTATAATAACAATAATAATAATGTGGTGGTGATGTAATTTGTACATTGATTAAACGCCAAATGTAATTTCTAACTACAAATTTTAAACAAATTGAAATACTAACCTTTCACCACTAATTATATGCCGTCTCGTCCACAATCGGTAGATGAAATATAGGGTGGGTTCTACTACATTGACTCGTTAACACACATGAAATGCGGCTTGTTTCTCACCTGCTTAATTATTTTCCTTTCTAATTAATAAAAAACAATGTAAAAATTATAAAAAATATATAATTAAATGTATTCTCGAGCGCCATGTTATCTTTGTCAAGGAATAACAAAACCTAAATAATGAACAATAAAAACTTTCTATAAATATCAAAAATTAACAATGTGCAATTAAGTTTATTTACCCAATATATGGATGGTTAAGGAGAGGAAAGAAAAGGTTTTAAAGCTAAGCTTAAAAAAATATAAAATCACCACATAAATACCTCAGTATAATGATTTTCTTATATACAGCTTCCAGTGTTTAATTATGGATGCGGAACGGGCAACCAGTATGAAAGCGTTTCTACATCTTCCTTGCGTATACTTGTAATAACGCGAACAACTAGGTATTTGAAGGAATTTTCGATCCACTAAATTTATTGTATTCTTGATGTTTTATTGTATTAAAATTGCATTTTAAGATGATATTATTTGAATGAAGAGAAACTTGCGTAAATAAGTAACTTAAGAGCCATTTAAAATATAAATATAAGTATGAGTAAGTAAGTAAATAAGTGCCTTAAATGAGTATAAGGGAATAATATAAGTACTATAATGAGTGTACTTGAGTGTACGTGAGTGTACGTGAGTGCCTGGAAAGAGCAAATGCTTAAGCTTAAAATATAATGAATTAAAAAATAACTTACCACCAAAATCTGATGGCACCAAATATAAAAATTAAGTAAAAAACCATTATAACAATGTCTTCTGCTTTAACATTCAGCAGCAAGTGAAGTAAAAAAATAGAGGCTTTCTGAAACGCTTCTGTAAGTGACCCCCCTCAAGAAGTGGTCACGCATTGCGCGAAATACAATGATCGGAGTCCAATTTTTTAAAAGAAAGGGAACTATAACTATTTATATAATATTACACCCAAAATATATGTTCTATGAAATGCAATTTAAGTTGCCTTTCTCAATTTTACATGTAAATAATTAAAAACTCCTCTAATTTTACGCCAAATAAATTAATGATCTTAGATTAACGTATTTTTTAATAAGGGTGACTTAATAAAATAACTATTTTTGAAATCGAAGTTCGTGTCTGGAAGCAATACACATTAATAATAAAAATAGTTTAATTGAAAAGATCCAAATTTTCTAAAAAAGATCATAATATAAAAATAAACGCATTTAAAATTCCACGTTTTTAATTAATAACAAACTACTTTTGGTATTTGAATATTGAATTAAAACAACTGAAAAATTTAAAATTACATTTCTGTGTGTCTTCCATTGCGTTCATTACAAATAATATTGTTCTTATTGACACATCTTCAATGGAGTTTCTGGTACAAAGGGGTCTCATATCTGAAATACAGTTTCGAATCATCATATAATGACTTATTTATTAGAAAATTTGGCTTTTTCAATTAAACTATTTTCTTATTAGTGTGTATTACTTTTAGACACAAACGATGATTTCAAAAAATAGTTCTTTTGTGAAGTTACCTTATACTGTAAAGAGCCAGCGTCCTTTACCAACATTTTTTCTAATTAATTATTTGATAATTATCCTGACTTAATCTATTTTCGCAGAAAGCAACAAATACTGAATTTTACATCCCTTCCGACGTTAATTTCAAAAACATCATGACAGTTTTTCTACGTCAGAGTATCATCCGGTCTGAAGAGACCCCTGCACAGAAGCCATACCCGCCTACCGCGCGTTCTCCATAAAACCGCGAGACGAGCTACCGTACTGAATGCTTGTGTGCCGGGCCTTTTCCATGACAGCTTGCTACTCGTGCGCCGATCCGCTCCATACTTTACTTCCTGCTTGTGCGTCGGGCTGTTGCACCGACCACTTGCTTGAAGATCCGTTCCACCGACACCAGCTGCGCGTCGATCCATTCCGTCGACGCTACAGAATAAAGAGAAACCTGAATCCTGACCATAAGCCTGACCACGACTCCGTCCTGATCGCTTATTGCGATTACCCAGACTTGGAACAGAAGCCTGACTGCGCGCTTGCCGCCCTTAATCGCATTACCTAGTTTGACCGATTTGTAGATGGCCGCGTTTGTCAGAATATCTATCTTTTGACGTCGTGAATCTTTTGTCGAGATACCTCCATAACACCGCCTGAAAATTATCTCCACATATCCTAGCTGCTGGTTGATATACTCTGATGGTGAAATCACGTAAGTTTTATTGCACAAATATTACACAATACACAGAAAGGATGGTGATACGCCGGGTTTTGACGCCCATAGTCATATTTCACTTACTCCATTCGGGAAAAAGGTCTTCGCCTTAATTCTACCAACACCTCCGGAAGGCCCCTTTTTACAGCACACACCGGGTTAGCCCCAGATTCTTGTAAAGGGTCCTTCACCAAACATATTTTACACTTACTAACACAAATACGCCTAACACGAGGCTAAACAAGCAATAAAAACAAGCAGCGCCCGCAACCTGCAGATAAAATCAATACCAGACGCCGTTTAGAGATCACCAAAGTGATTCTCTAACTATAGAAACAAGAAACCGTTGCGCGTTTACACATTTAAATGCATTAAAGGAATTCGGTAAGAAGAACGTACCTGTATAGCGAGTTTGTTTTACCATATCTGAAAACAACAAACTAATTCGTTCCCAAAGATTTGAACACCTTACCTGCATCATCATCAATCACGAACGCTGTACGTATAAATTCTTTCATTTCAATACGGAGGATAATCTGGTAAGTAATACACATTAGTTTATTTCATTCCAAACAATTGAAATAATTGTTACTTCCGGTACCGTAGTGGTAAAATCTCGTGTAAAAAATATTCTTGGTTACTTTTCTTTGAAACAATTAGAATAAATCTCGTGTGAATAGACAACTTTACGTGTTAAACGCGAAACCGAATAAATGCAGAAAACATTTTCCTGTCGTAGTTTAGTTAACATCCAATATTAAACTTATTATTTCCTAATAATTAGAGTAAATATTTCCGTAATTAATCAACCAGAACCCGGTACGCCTGTAGTTTGTTTATTTAAATCATCATAAGCAGTAACAGTAAGATTTTTTATATAGTACAAATATACAAATTCATTTAATAGAAATTCTAGGTAAAGGAAGGCATTTATTCTGTCTGGAAGCCAAGTAACATATGAGAATAATCATGCGCACCAAAGTTACATTAAAGTATTGATTTTCGGAAACTGACCTTCTCACAGACGCAAGCGCGAACGTTGCCCCATTACATAATCTTGCGGTCCCAATATCACGGTAGTAGGCCTCCTAGTTGCCACTGTTTACAGGGCCGGCCTAAGAGTTTTTAAATAATTTTAAAACGTCATCTTTGTTAGAATTTTTGTCATAATACGAGTACCTGATGAACAGGAACGTCTCACGATCCAGTAGCCGACCACCTGCCACTCAAGGCGGTCCATCCAGACCGGGAGTCCAGGGAGAGAATTGCCTGCTTTATTTATTGTATAAATTTTTATTTTTCGTTAAGTAATTCAAGTGCATATATTTAGCAATATATAATAGGAATGAAATATTTACTTATGTAGGAAAATAGGGCAATATAAGTATCAAAACCTTATGTTCTAATCATTCAGTGTAAACAGTGTTGAGTTAAAACTAGCTACCGAAACGAACCCATCCCTTTTTATTGCTAGTACGAGAACCGAATGAACTAGACCGAGGCATCTTAAAATAAACAATTTTAATTACTGTAAGCAAAGTGGCTTACAATACAGTGTCATTGTTACTTTACTTATATATATATATATATATATATATATATATATATATATATATATATATATATATATATATATATATATAGTGAGTAGAAATACGATATATCCGTTATTACAGGAGATATCAAAAAAGGTTATTTACAAAAATTAAACTTCTATTATAAAATTATTTTCGTATTTACAGGGTGTTACATATTACCAGCGTGAACCAAACATAATTTTTTTTAAATGGGACACCCTTACATATTATTACAAATTTAGATTAAGCTAATCTCCCCCCATAATTCCAATATGAGGTTTTATTACGTTATGCAAGGTATTTCAAAAGTTATGGTCAATTGTACACGAAAATCATTCTCACTTAAACGTCCTGTATACTTTAGACAGAACAACCTAATAATAGTTTTTTCCAGTCGTAAATTTTTGACATTGGT
Source organism: Vesta saturnalis (assembly GCA_036346205.1). NCBI lineage: Eukaryota > Metazoa > Arthropoda > Insecta > Coleoptera > Lampyridae > Vesta > Vesta saturnalis. The sequence continues at coordinate 1,945,020 of JARFJB010000317.1, read as the reverse complement.
ACAGTGTTACGAGCAAGTGCAAGTTCATTGTTATTGTACCAATTAAATATAGAGCGAGCCAAAACCCGAACACATGATTTTGTCAATTTTTTCAAATGAATATTTTAATTTAGAAAGTGAAAGTACACTTTATGTTCTTTCATTTTTATTGAGCTCTAGCTAAAATCGTTAATTTCTGAGATATTTTTTATTTAATAACAGAAAGAGATTTTTTTTTAAATTTCTATTATAACAAGTTAGCCGTTATTAATTTTACAAGAATTTTGTCTTAATAACCGATGTTTCTTGAATTTTTTATAATAATCTGTCACACTTTTATTTGTTCAGGGCTAACTGTTACAACCGAAATTAAAAAAAAATCTCTTTCTGTTAGTAGATTGAAAATATCTCAGAAATTAATGAATTTACTATAACAAAAATGAAAGAACATAAATGTATTTATTAAAATAAAATACAGGGTGATTCATTGAAAATTGAAAAACATGTTTTTCCTCAATATTCAATTGGTGCAATAATAAAAGAAATAGCACTTTCTCGTAACACAGTAACAATGTACCAGTGCCTGGAAAAAAATATTGTTAAGTCGTTCTATATAGGGTATACAGGACGTTGAAATAAGAATGGTTTTTGTGTACAATTGACCATAACTTTTAAAATACCCTGTATAACGTAATGAAACCCTGTGTAGGAAGTATGGAGATGAGCTAATCTAAATTTTAAATAATATATAGGGTATCCCATTTAAAAAAAAGAATGCTTGATTAATCCTAGTAATATGTAACACCCTATAAATACGAAAATAATTTTATAATGTGAAGTTTGAAGATATAGATTCTATACACATTTATACATTAAAAGTAATATTACTGTAAACATTCATATAATGTGGTGATGTGCGGTGGTAAAATTTATTTTACATATTGACTTTTTACGTTCATCTAGATTTACACAAGTCGTTACACGTTACTCTACCTCGCAACTTATACAACGATATCAGACATTTATATCAAACAATTAGGAACAATTTTAATTAAATAGCTCAGTAAACTAATGAAATACTGCGACCAAAATTTATAACCAAGCCTACTTCGGTCACTCCTTACCTATCAACTTTATTACCTTCCAAACCCAAAGGAGCGTAAACATTTAGTCTATAAACAACTACATCCTACTGCACCTCCCAGAGATAAAAATCACTGGCTTCTTGACATTTACCTTATACGTACATAATTAAAAAATAAAAACATGCGCGTACAAACAAGCTCACGCGCATACATACACACATGCACATGTGCACAACTATATCCATACGCACGTGCAGACGTATACACGTACACACGTACACACGTACACACGTACACACGTACACACGTACACACGTACACACGTACACACGTACACACGTACACACGTACACACGTACACACGTACACACGTACACACGTACACACGTACACACGTACACACCAGCACACACGCACACACGCACACACGCACACACGCACACACGCACACACGTACACACGACGTACACATCACGTACACAACACGTACACACGTACACACGTAACACGTACACGTACACACGTAACACACGTACACACGTACACACGTACACACGTACACACGTACACGACACGTACACACGTACACACGTACACACGTACACACGTACACGACGTACACACGTACACACGTACACACGTACACACGTACACACGTACACGTACACACGTACACACGTAACGTACACGTACACACGTACACACGTACACTACGTACACACGTACACACGTACAACGTACACACACGTACACACGTACACACACGTACACACGTACACACGTACACGACACGTACACACGTACACACGTACACACGTACACACGTACACGTACACGACACGTACACACGTACACACGTACACACGTAACACGTACACACACGTACACAGTACACACGTACACACGTACACACGTACACACGTACACACGTACACACGTACACACGTCACACACGTACAACGTACAACGTACACACGTACACACGTCACACGTACACACGTACACACGTACACGTACACACGTACACACGTACACGCACGTACACACGTACACACGTACACACGTACACACGTACAGCACAGTAACACACCGTACACACGTACACACGTACACGACACACGTACACACGTACACACGTACACACGTACACACGTACACACGTCACACGACACGTACAACGTACACACGTACACACGTACACGTACGCACACGTACACACGTACACACGTACACACGTACACACGTAACACGTACACACGTACACACGTACACACGTAACAACGTATACACGTACAAAGTACAACGTACACACGTACACACGACACGTACAACGTACACACGTACACACACGTCACGTACACACGTACACACGTACACACGTACACACGTACACACGTACACGACACGTACACACGTACACGTACAGACACGTACACACGTACACACGTACGACACACGTACACACGTACACACGTACACACGTACACACGTACACACGTACACACGTACACACGTACACACGTACACACGTACAGTACACACGTACACACGTACAACGTACACCGTACACACGTACACTACGTACACACGTACACACGTACACACGTACACACGTACACACGTACACACGACACGTACACACGTACACACGTACACACGTACACACGTACACACGTACACACGTACTACACAGTACACGTACACACGTACACACGCGTACACGTACAGTACACACGTACACACGTACACGTACGACACGTACACACGTACACACGTACACTACGTACACACGTACACACGTACACACGTACACACGTACAGACGTACACACGTACACACGTCACACACGTACACACGTACACACGTACACACGTCACACACGTACACACGTACACGTAACACGTACACACGTACACACGTACACACGTACACACGTACACACGTACACACAGTACACACGTACACACGTACACACGTACACGTACACACGTACACACGTACACACGTACCACGTACACACGTACACACGTACACACGTACACACGTACACACGAACACACGTACACACGTACACACGTACACACGTACACACGTACCCACGTACAAACGTACACACGTACAAACGTCCACACGTACTCACGTACACACGTACTCACATACACACGTAAACAGAGAAAGAGACGGATATAGCCGAGACCGAGACAGAGACAAAGACGGAAACGGAGACGGAGACGGTGGCGGAGACGGAGACGGTGTCGGAGACGGAGACGGAGACACATGCGAATACGGAGACTAAGATAAAAACGGAGACCAAGTCGAACACGAAGAAAAAGGCGAAGACAGAGATGTAGACGAATACCAAGATGTCAACGAACACGAATACGAAAACGCAGTCGAAGACGAAGTTGGAGACTAATACGGACACCAAGGTGGAGACGAAGACTAAGGTGCGCTCTTACAAACAAACACACGCACACACACCCACGAATGCTCGCTCGTACGTTCGCACACACTTATCCTCCCTCCCACCTACTATAACAAATAAAAAAAAAGTTGTGTGATTGTTGTTATATTAGAAAGGTAAATCGCACCACGGTCTAGCTCAGTGAGGTACAAATTTAGAAAACTTACTGAATATGAGAACTCGTTCATCAGGTGTGAGGAAAGCAGAGATATTTTCATAGATATAATCAGTATTCGCATCTGTTTTAAATGGGCACCACTCAATTTCTAGGTTTAATAAATAAAATACAACAAAAATTGAGAAAGGTTGTATCTCGGAGCATAATAGGTAATCTGAATAAGCACTAAACATCTGTATTTATATGTACATTTAATAAAACAAAATGTCTGATTAATATCAGAATAAAATAACCAAAACGATACTTCTTGTACTGCATTACAATCTTAAAGTACTAAATTAAACACAGTAGATAAACGTACAATCTATGTATACTTAGAATTCAAAATGCAATTTATTTAACATGTAGTTAATAATGAAATGTGTATTGACTCATGTCAACAAATTACAGTTGTGATAGGTTATGAACTCAAATGTTTTTATTTCAGGAGCAGGACTCAACTGTTCTTTTTTTTTAACCGTATCAAAATAACACAAACTGATTTGTTATTTACTTAACTGCACTGAAAGGATAAGTACTTACTTGTACAAAACAAATAGTTTAATCTTGTCTTAAACGAACTGTAGCTTGAGAATTTTCATTTCCAATTCCAAGATAAATATACGATAATGTAAAGGTATTTCCATTTGTAATTAACGTACAAATACGAACGCAGATTAGAATGACGAAAGCTGTTTATAACGACGAACGCAGAATATGTATAACAGCATGTGATTTATGCAAAACAAAGGTATCTCCATTTAGGTTCATAAAGATGACATCGCATTAATCTGCCATTTTAACAAAGTAACTGTTCGTGACGTCATACCCATGCCATTCAATGATACATAAATTTACCAAAATAAAAGCTTTTTCTTGAAGATAAACGGTATTCTTATTCTGATTCCCTAGTCTTATTTCTGATTCTAATTCCTTATTAAATATAATATATACAGAAAATGTAATTAAACGCCTTTACATACCTTATAAAAGTTAAGCAAAACTTAAATAAGATAACGTCTGAACTTCACGGCATAATATACGGAAATGTACCAACATGCTCAACTTACGCTGCGCATAGAACTAAAATTGAATGTCTAAAATATATACAGGGACATTCGTAATTATGGAAACTGAAGAGAAAATATTGCGATATAAAAATTTAATTATTGAACGAAAAAAGAAATGCTTAAAAATACTAATGTAATGTAAATATACTTATTAATAATAATGCAAATTTCGAAATTTAAATTAAGGTTACGTCAGACAAGAATTGGCCCGTTACACTACTCACACTCACCCAGTCATACGTACACGTGCACACCCACGTGGACAAACATGCAAAAAGACAAAGGCAAAGGAGCACACACAGTTTCAGACGCAGTCACAGCCACGGAAATTTCAATCAAGCGGTATTTGCTGCAGTCTTACCACCCCAGTTTAAACGTTAAAGGTACAACGATGTTAATCATGCCCAGTTATAACAATAGATCCCACTAAAAAACAAATTCTCGAGATGGCGGTAAAGATGGATGGCGATGGAGGTACTTCCCCTAATTCAAATTAAGGTGATGCATTAAACGGCCAATTTTTGACTTTAGTGGAGGCGCTGGTATCCAGTCGTTCATATATATTGCCGAGGTAGCTCGTGAACTTGAGCTTACAACCACAAAATAGAATTGGAGCTGTGGTGTAGTTTACTGACAAAACACCTAGTATAAAGTGTATATTTACATTTTTTTTTAAATAATGGCAGTAGATGTTCTTATATTTACTGTTTTTGTCCATTTAACAATTTCTCTTCATTAGAGTCAACTTTAATTTCTAACTAAATTGAAAAATGATTTGAAAAATATTTCAAAAACGGTCAGCTTTAGCTATACGACATTTTTAATAGAAAGTGGTTGTTCGTCTGAGTTATGTACTGCTGTTATAGGACACTCTGTATATGCGAAAATACTTTTAGGTGATAGGGTGCTCGAATCCAAGCAACACTCGTATAAACTTTTTATCGACTGTGCACAGTTTAGAGGCAAATTCACTTTTATTATATATATATATATATATATATATATATATATATATATATATATATATATATTGTAACGGTATAAACGGGTGGTAGAACGGGATTACAGATAAATTGGCCTTTTTGCCCCGACTAGCCAGCGTATGGGTGTAGGTCAGATGTTAAAAAAAAAATTGCACATCCAGAATAGTAAATCGTACGTAAGTCAAAATAGGGGATGAAGACAAAATCGAAGGTTTGGGCGCCAGAATGTTCGGTAGTCAAAATAAGGGTTGTCGTGCCAAAATTACGAGTACATAGCGTGTCTAAACATACAAAAAACATACGCTTACCTATCCGTAATCAAACCCAGGTGTGCTGGACAGCAACTCAGCAAACTACCTGAAATCGGGCTTCAAAAAACACTACACGCTTGTCAAATAAAAGCGTGATAAACACTCAATAAATTTACGTTACTACACCTCAGTGTCAATAATTAGGCATTAAATAATACTCAAAACAAAACAACAACAAAAAAAAATAATTTGAGCGTTCACAATTACTTAATAACTTTTAGCTTTTAATTGGTTTTATTTCCACTAATAATCCAAAATGTTAATAACTTGATTTAATTAAATATAATTTTTAATATATTGCGAAAGTTTCTTTATCTTTAAATACGCTTTGTATAAATAAGAGGCACTTGGAAGAACGATGATTTTAAAATCCGCAGAAGCGATATAACCAAAGAGGTCACTGAAGCACTATACAACACGACGATGTCCTCTAGGTAACTTTACGTAAAACCGAAATCGGCACTAGGTATAATCCTTTGGTGATGAACAATTTTAATAAATCCCTTTCACAGGTAATCTTCAGGAGTAGCTAAACTCCCCTTACTACACAAAAAAAGTACGTTCGTTAAACACCACAAGGTCCCAAAATATCAACGTTCTAAACCACCCCTTAAAGCGTAACAATAAACGGCAACGTATACTACTCGAAAGCACGATCAGTTTGTGAATCCCAAAAATTATTAACAAATTCCATCTTTGAATTTTGAATCCCACTACTCATAAAAACTCTTATCTAATTTAATTCCACCAATTAAAAAAACGGAAGGGGAAAATAAGGTACCCCGATACACAAATTCGTTTACGTCCGTAAGGACTCGGTAAATTTTCAAAAACTCAAACGTCAGCCAAAGTATCCTGTACAGCCTCTCTATGTTTACCTTAAAGTACGAGCAATAAGGCCCACATGTAATCTCTGTGATTCAAAACCAGTATATTCACTATTACACTGAACAACCATACTTAAGCGTCTTTATGTCGCTAACATGACATCATACTCAGATAAATACACTATTTATTTAACGTACTTAATTTTCTATTATATTTTACGGAAATCAAACGAAATAAACCTTAATTATAAGGAAAAAAAACCTAAATTTCGGAATAATAATTTCACAAACAAAGAATCTAAAGCTCGCCATACACCTCCATCCCTAAAGGTCGCTACACACGTTAAAACAAATTTACTATAAAACATAATTTGACAACAAAAAAAAAGTATATACGGAATCTAACTAAGCGAATAAAACTACAAACAAAATTACCCACTACGTATACAGGGTGTTCAAAATACCTGACAATATATATATATATATATATATATATATATATATATATATATATATATATATATATATATTTTAAATGTTTATAATTCTGCGATTTACGCAATAATAATTATTAATAAAAAAATTATTTACTACATACTTGTTCATTTTTTTTAAATTTGTATTAAAATAGTTAAAATAGTATATAATAATAATATTAGGTGAGCGTGGTGATGGCGAATTTATTAATAATAAATTTATTCAAATACGTTTTTCGCTTTTTTTTATATGACAAAAGGTACTACGCCAATGAGTGCTCCCGCGCTTTATTTGGAGACAAATTTAAATGGCGGCCATATTGCAGAGGTCTAATATTACTCGTGAAATGCATTTTAGTACCTAGAGACTATATTTAAAATTAAACTATGCATATTTCGATATCTAAATGGTAGTTAAAAGATTTTTCTTGTTTATAACTTTCTTGTAGAACATTGCAGAAAAATATTAAATACATTGCATCAAAATAATATGTAGGTAATGAAACAGAACTATATTTTTATATATACCTCAGGACTGTCATTCATACTGTTATTTTGCAATAAATTAGTTCATTTGAAGGAATTTATTTTAAATATTACATTAAATTATAATTGGAACAAAACTATCAATATCATCCCACGCATTGAGTCAAGAAATGCAAGAAAAAAAACCTTAACTATTACGTTGTAGTACATTTTAAAATATAAAATTTATTTTAGCAACAGGCTTTAGGCGCGGACCTGCATTTAACGCAACTAGTTTTGCGATAAGAGAATTATCCTACTTTTAATTTTAAGTGGTTTTTCCCGTGTCAAGTACTGTTAGACAGGCTATAATAGTCATAATACATTATAATACAATTTTTGTCTTAATATTTTAACAGTAGTGAGTGGTACTAGAGTATGAAGTTTTTGAAAAAATGCCAATTTTGATATCGCTTATAGAACTTGTAACATATTTTTACAAGATTAGCTAATCTGAAATTCCATATGCTACGTATGCTATGTTTTTAGATTACATAATATAATATTTAAGTGAACCATTTTAAATAGACATGCTCCAAATTCATGTGGAGTAATAATTAAAACCTTATTATCACCAATTATTTTTAGAATGACGAGTAGTAAAAATTCCCAATGCACCAATATACAAAACTTTGATTATGAACAAAAGTCCCTCAATCTTGCTCGTGTATTATCAAGTATATATAAATATTTCATTCAAACATACTAACGCGTGCGCGATATTGATAATTACCATGTTGTTTAGTAAAGTCGCATTTTTATATTTCCTAATATTTTTCAAAAAATTGTGCTATGGTTATGAAATACCAGAGCCTGAAATAATTGCTTATAGACCAAGTGGACTTCGTGTGAGTATACCACATTCGGAGGGAATAAGTTTGTTTGCATTTCATGGTAATCTGAATAAAAATATAAAAACTTTACAATATGGGGAAATCACTGTTGAAGTTAATCGTGAAGCTAATGGTAAGTGGAGTTTTTATCATCCACAAGCTAAAGTAAATATTGGTGATACATTAAATTATTGGATACTCATATTAAAGCATAGTTTAGGATACAGACGTCAATTCCAACCGTACAGAATTACAGGTAATTCACAGATTTTACAGTAATTTTTTAACGATTTTAAATTTTTAGAATTATCACATCATTCCACTTTAGCACAAAGCGCGGTGAGAGCGAGCCTATCGGATACTGTTGAAATCAAAAAAGATAATTGCAATAATGATGATAATATGTTGTGCTTGCAAAGTATCCTTAATATAACTCAATCCTTAGTGCAACTTCAAAATGAGTACGACATCGTATCAAAGCAAAATAAAAAAATGAGAAATTACCTTGAAAGTATGCCTGATGCAAAATTATTAACACTTAGTGGAAAAATTCCACCAGAGGGACAAGCTGCAGGTATCGCTAGTTTTGTGTTAAGAGAAAGAGTTGATATAGATCCAGTTATTATACGTGCGCAAAGAAATGATGATGGAAGTATTACGTTTGAAGTCGCCACCGTGGATGATAAATTGGATATCCTTGAAAAAGCTAAAAAGAAGTTAGTGACAACAAAAATTTTAATTCATTAGTGTAAAATAATTTAAATGCCCTCTACCATTTTTCTGTTTGTAAGAAATTGTATAAAAGCAAACTTCCCATTCCAGCAAGAAAATTGTCACTGTAATATCTAATATTTACTTTGTAACAAGTGTATGTATAATTAAAATACTTAACTCTTGGGCTTTGGAAACGGTGAATTTTTATATTTATGCTTTATATAAATCTATACGTTTCGACAATAATTACAGTTGTCTACAGTAAGTGCTAATATCTTTAAAACTTGCTTAAGATGTTTAGAAAAAATTCTTTTATAAATAAATATTCTAGTCAATATTTGTTAATCCAATGAAATATTGAGGATCCCAAGGGTACCACAAAACAACAGCTGATGTTGTGGTGTTGCTCTATACCTATGACGTCCAAATGGTGTTTGAAAACACCTTTTAAAGGGTGATAACCTTTCTAAAAGGAAATCTCTGTTATAAGGTTACGATTGTGGTAATTTCTTAGTTAAGCAAAATAAGTCCATGATTGATTTTTGAATTATGTAAAATCACAAGCAAGTTACTGTTACGGGCATGACACTCATCGGCCTGTAACGTGCATGTTACCAATAAAGCTCAGTCGTATGAGCGCGGTTCTCATAGCCAATCAGTATAAATATGTCACTAAATGAATTTATACCAGGAACTAGATCTTAAAATAATGAAACCGTAATGGTCACTCGGAGAGGAAACAGTCACTTCAACCTGTAATTCTACTTCAAAAATACCTACGCAAGTTCACTTATATTTAAGTAAAATATTAAAAAGTTGCGAAAACTAATACTAAACATTCATTATATACACTTGGTATAAACTTCTACGTAAAATTATTTACTCAACTAATAAAAAAATGATAACTGATCAACAAGGTAACCAATTGTTCAATTTAGAATGAATATTAGTCACAACAAGAATAAACAAAAAGCGATCCAATGTTTAAAAGTTTCTACCATTTAATTAAACATTAATAATAAATCAACAAAACTTACTTTACGTTTCTAAACGATAATGGCTTTAATGACGGTAACTTTTAAGTTTGATGAAATAAAGTCAACGTGCTTTTAATTTGGTGAAAGTAAATAAATGCCCAAAAATTACACTACAATAGCTATACTATGATTAAAGGAACAGAACAAAAAGATGTATATAAAGGAACAGAATAATCAATGAAACGTTCCCCCGGCAGCGGGGCGCAAACAAAAGTATTTCGCCTGAAATAAAACCTAAAAAAAATAATTCTCACATATGGAACAGTAGTCGAGAATGTCCTCTTGCGTAAGGAACACCAGTACATACAAACAACAATAAAAAAACTACCAATTGCATGTACGAAATTCCGATTTATAAAAACTCTTTACTATCTACTTCAAGAAAAGCTTTCTGAAAGGCAAAACGTTAAAACTACAATGACGTCGCGATTTATACAGCATTATTGACTAAATTTGACTAAATTTCCATTACTCTGGTCCAAGTTCCAACACTATGACCTGACACCATTTTACCTTCCAACCTACATAGACATACGTAGGCATAGAAGGTTATGCAATACTCTTCCTTTCACCATAGTTAAATCGACTTATTATTGTGTGTGTCCGTATGTGCCTGCGCCTGTGACTGTCTGTGCTTGTGTCTGTGTCTGTGTCGGTGTCTGTGTCGGTGTCTGTCTCTGTCCCTTCAAGGTGTTTAGTGCTCTATTTGTCTTTATTTGTATTTGTTCTATGTGCCACTTCTACGTCAACTTCTCTTCTAATGTTACCCCTAAACATTTATAATGTGAAACACATTTAATTTTTTCTCAACTCAGATATAACTTTGGCATGTGGTGTGGATGCCGTAACCTACAAGAGAGAAGACATACTGTTTTAATTGTTGAGATACAGAATCCTACGTTTTCTGCTTCTCGATTTATCGTGTTTATCACTGTTTTTATAGCAATGTTATGGGATGTTTTCCCCCCTGACGAAGTAAATATGATTAGGTCTTCTACATACAAGCAACACCCTATAGACGGATTTAAGGTTATACTTAGATCATTGACTGCAACTAAAGATAATGTTACACTAACAGGTGATCCTTGCGGAATTCCTTCTAGGAGATACGTGGAGGATAAGTTTTTACCTATTTTTACTTGAATGATTTTATACATAAACCTAAATATCCCCTTATTCCCAAACGCTGCAATTTTTCTAAGACTCCATATCTCCAAACGGTGTCATATGCTTTTTGTATATCAAATAATACTGCTGTACATTGTTCTCTTTTCAAGAACGCTTCTTGGATTGCGTTGCTTGACAGTAGTATATTGTCTCTTGAATAATATTCTTCAAATCATGTATGGTATTTATCGATTAATAGATATTTATCTAGGTAGTTTGTTAGCTTCTTGTTCACCATTCGCTCAAAAACTTTTCCAGTACTATAATAACCCCCTCAACCCACATTTTTTGTACAGTTTTAGATAAGCTATTTACCATTGAACACGTTATGTTGTCCAAACCCCGGAGAAGTTTCTCTGACACCTTGTAGGGCCATACCAAGTTCTTATGGTGTAAATTCTTTATGTACCAACTGTCTACATTTTCTTTATGATTTAGTGAAACTTTTCGGGTTTTCTTGGTTTCCTTAAACTCCCTTTCGTGGTTCTCAGTACTGCTTATCTGTGCGAAGTACGCTGCTATTGTTTCTGATACTTGACTAGGTTCTGTAACCAGTTGACTATCTTTCTGTAGTTTGGGTGTTATTTTTACAACAAACTTGACGGATAAGGTTTTGATTTCACTCCATATTTCTGAGACGGACACCTTTGTTGTCATGGACGATACATATTTTTCCCAGGATATTCGTTTTGAAACCAAAATTAACCGAACTGTTTAAGTAGCTTTTGTCGGTTCAGTTCCACCATGTAGCTGGGCTTCTGTTCTTTATTTTATTGGTTTTAAGAATAGCTTTTTCTGCAGCGTCTACTATTCCTTTCGAAAGGTAGTGGATGGCACAATTAATTTCATGCCACTTATTTAATTTTTCACCTGTAGACCACTCCACAATTCTTTATGCGTTTGTCGGTAGAAATGATTATGCGGTAGTGGGCACTTCCATGTAAATCGGGTATCTTATCCCATACAAAGTCTTAGGCAATTTGTGCTGAAAATATGCTAAGATCAATGGCAGAAAAGTTATTTGACCTCGAGTTAAAGAAAGTGGACTAGCCATTATTAAGTAGTACTAATTCTGAATCACTCAGTAACTTAAGTATATCTGCACCTCTTCCATCTTGTTTAATCGATCCCCAGAACTTACTGTGGGCGTTGAAATCCCCACTAACAGGAATGGTTTAGTGAAAATAAGATTAAAAAGACAAAGGACTATTTCTAATATAAAGAACACACAAAAAGAACAAATAGATGAATAAATAAATAAGTAAATAAATCTATGTAAATACGTAAAATGACTGGCATCTTATAAGTGAAATGACTAGTATATTACGTTACGACTCCTAACATCTGACTAGATTATTTCTTGGTTTTGTCTTTTGGACGGCCTTCTCTATTCCTTTTTCGAGCATCCAGAAGTGCTTCTTCTACTAGTTTGACAGATTCTAATAAATCTTGTCTAGTTACACTTCTTTTCCCTTTTCTCCAAATGTGTCTTCGTCAATAGATTCAAAAGGGTCATTTGGATGGTAGTAAGGAACAGGGTGGGGTGTTGCAAAAGTATTAGGTTTATCGAGCTTGTTAATTCGGGGTTCGATTGCTTCGACTAGGAGAGGTAATAATTCCTACCTCTACTTTGGGTTGTTGCATGTCTTCATTATGAATTTATTCCAATAGTGGATGCATAATTATCTTAAAAACATACATTATTTCATTTCTTTTAATTTCCATTTTGTAGGTTGGAACATCGTACGCTATTCCACACCAGATATTTAACGTACGCTATATTTTAAATCGATCTAAGACTTTGTAGGGACTTCGTTTTTGGTTTACTACGAGAAAGCCTTGGAAATAAAATATTTTTTTACCTGTTAATATCATTTTACATGGGAAATAAAGAAATTAGAAGGAAAAATGTAGTTGTGCATAAGAGAAAATGAAAAAATATTCTAACATATAAGGCATTCGTCATTTTCATTCCTGACCCTAAATGTTAAACCGTCGTAGAATTAAGTTTAATAATACAACCATTTTGTGTATTATTTGTTTATTATCATTATGTTCATGTTTAGGAAAATAAGCAAGTGGAGATAATTATATCTGTAGACGATATGCATGCTGCTTAATTTTTTTTTAATTAGCGATAAAATAAAAATTATGAATATTTCATTATGATTCCAAGCTTTATAAATGATTATGAGGCTTCTGTTTATTTACATACCAATGCATTCGCATGTGTCAAATGCAACGTGTACTCCAATAATTTTTCAGTAAATTGCGCGAGAAATTATTATGTACAATTTTATCATCATAATGTATAATTGTTTGTAAATCATAAACCAATAATCGTTACTGTTTATCTTTCAATTCTAAGAAAACTGAGTATGGTGAAACAATAATAAACTGACACTTCACAACTATCATCATTCATCATTTCTATTTTAACACAACATAAAAAAATTAAACAGCACGCTTATATTCTACTCCTTTATTTATTATTACTGTTATTATGTAACTAACGAATGTTAGTTAGTATTCAAGGTCGTATCGGAGTTTTGATTCGCAGGAAGATTACTTCATATTATATTGTTTATGAGAGGTATGTTTCCTGAAGATCGAGAAAATGAAATAAAAGTCCAGAAATAATGGGCAGCTTGTTTTTAGATAATTTTTAAAACAAAAGCGTAAAAAATGAAAAACGAAATTTTTTCCCGTGTATTCCCTACACTCCTATGTACTAAAATAAATAAACAAATATATATATATATATATATATATATATATATATATATATATATTGGAAATATTCATCTTCTGGATTTTTCGTGTTTATATCGTAGAATATTTATTTCTACGATTCAGAAACTTATGTTTCCTTTTCCAAGAATGATGAAAAGGAAACAAAGATAAGTTTCTGAAACGTAGAAATAAATATTTTACGATATAAACACGAGAAAATCCAGAAGATGAATATTTCAGAAATAAAATACTCGTGGAAGAAACGAAAATATAACAAATATATATATATATATATATATATATATATATATATATATATATATATATATATATATATATATATATTGTGTGTTGGACCACGTATTCCTATTTCTCTATTTCCTCGACATTTCGAGAGGGTCACATCTGTCACTTTCAGGTCTGTAACCTTCGGCTTGTACTCCTTGTTACTCGAACTGTACCGATATCCGGTGTTGCTGACTGCTTTTTATGCACTTTCTGCTTTCTCTTTTCCTTTGATTTCACCTTTTCCGCTGTGTCCATTTTTGCACTTTCTTTTTTAATTTCCGCTTGTTTGTTTTAGGTTGATATTTGTTCTTGTTCCAATACTGTTTTCCACACTGCTGGTAACCTGAGTGTGTCGTCTCTTGTATTCATGTTCTTGTGATTATTTTAGATTTCGATTGCCTCCCTAATTATTCTGGATGTAAAGTGTTCTAAGTTATCTAGTGATTTAGCCTTGTGGAAATTGATTGTGTCAGGTGGCGTTTACATGTTGCGCAAGAGATGACGTAGATTAATGTTACTTTACTGTGTTACTGTGTTCTTCTTTTCTTGTGCTAATTTTTCTGTTTCATTGTATCATATACGCCGTTTCGCAGTCTCCACATCGAATTTTGTACACGCCTTAGTTTTCTAAATCGATACGATCTTTGAGATTTCGTAGAATGTTCGACAATTTCTGTTAAGTCTTTAAAATAGTCTTTACGTTGTGTTTCTGCAAAACCCTGCTAAATTGTCCGTGGTTCCTTTGATGTACGGTAGATAATCGTTGGACAGTGGTGGTTCTGCTTCCTTTTCTACCGTTCGTTTTAAAAGTTGCATATTTCCTTTGTCTTTGACAACTTTCCGGAGCCACCAAGCAGTATTTTTATTACTGATTTAAGTTGTTCTGGGCGATAGTGCCAATTGGCGTTTATGTATCTATCAGCTACTTAAAAAATCGGGTGTACATGCAAGCATTTGAGAATGCCGAAAATCTTCGTGAAGCTGTTCTTGCAGCATTTGGTAGCATTAAACGCCAAAAGCTGCACAGAGCAATTACGTCGACACTACGCAGGGCACAATTATGTTTAGAACGGAATGGTCAATTGTTTGAACATCTTTTATAATTGGATAATTATCTCCAGTACTATTACCTGCTTAACTCTTGTTGTTATCTATTATGTGTCGTTTTCTCATGTTTCACGGCCTACTTATTGTTAGTCTTTAATAAAATACATTTTTTTTAAAAATAGATAGTACATGTGCTATATCATTGTAAAGAGGATAAAAAAACACGATCAATTATTTCAAAGCCGACTTGTCGTTCCATAAGAAAAATTTAATTTAGGGGTTGAAACTAAAAAATAGAAAGTGCAAATAAAAATCCAAATTGATATTTAAATTCTGCATAAAAAATATCTTAAGAAAGTGCAAATAAAATTTATATGTCTAATATAACAAAAAAGATATTACAAGAAAAAGAAATTTGACATTTTTCTTTTTCTTGCCATAAATCTTAAAATACATGGAAATTTGGAAATTGGAGAGTGTCCTATAATTTCACTAATCCTTAGGCGTAATTCATCTAATTTAACCAAATCTGTATCTTTTATAATAAGCAAGATCCCCATGCTGGAAATGTTATCTGGGACACGTTGTATATATATATATATATATATATATATATATATATATATATATAATATTAAGTCGTAATTTGATAATGTTTTCTGGATATTTCATTTTCTTTACGTAATTGATATTTGAGTAAGGGTTGAAAAAATAACACATTGGAAACTCGAGACCTAAATGTAGGGTTTGTTATGGACAAATGCATATTTTTATAATCAAGATGTCGTGCAATAATAATATGAAGCTGTTCCAACGTAGATTGATGTTTTTTGTTTTTTATCACTTTTCAAACACGGGGATTGATTGTGGGAGTAAAGGTAGTTAGTTTTTGAATTAGGGAGAAAGGTAGTAACAGTTAGTGTCGATGGAGCCAGATCGAGAGGGTTAACTAAATACCTCCATTGTAAACGGTTTGTCTTTAAAATAATTCTTGTGTTAGTTTTAATGTGTTCTTCAAATATTAATCTATAAATAACAGTCACCCTCACTCTTGTACTTGTATGAAACATTTATACCGCTCTGGTTATTAATTGTAAGTGGCAATTGCTAGTGGGTACGCATTGCCGGGTCCCGATAACCATTAAACACGTCGAATTTTATTTTTATTGTTGTATAGATGAATGTGTAACCTGAGAAAGTGGCGCAGTATTTTTTCTAACGCACTCAAACATATATCGGTCACGCTGTTATGATTTATACAGAATGTACCCTTGTAAGGCTTTGTTTTAATGAGTTTTTTGTCAGTTTGTTAAGTACAATTATCTGCCTGCGAACTAATTTCTCTTTATATGTAATTTCTTGTAACTGTACCTATGCATTTTTAATAGTCACTAAATTGCGAATGTGTAAATTCCTTGTCTATTTTCTTTTGTCCTGGCCTTTACCTTACTATCACCTGTGCAATTTTAGTGTTGTATGTTATATATACCGTAATTTGCCTTATAGGTTTATGTGCTTATTTACTTAAAGACCGGAATGCTTGGTTTTAAAAGGGCCACATGTTTGGTTTTACAATTTTTATTCTGATTATTTTTGACATAATTGAGGGCGTGACTACATGGGTTCTTTATTGTGTTTATGCGTAACTAAACAGGTTTTTATTTATTTTTCTCGTAATGTTCTTTCCCACAATAGTATATTAACGGGCTGAACCATCATTGCGCAAAGCTCGTTACTTTTGATTTGAGTAGTTTTATTGTTTACCTGCCCCAAATCATGCAACACTTACCTCATCCATCCTACGTAATTCAGATAGCACAACGTACCTTCCACCAGGCGGCCACTTCGTTTGATGAGATGTGAGGTTTGCGAGTAACTAATATCAGACTTGTAAATAAATTCTAATCTTTTGATTATTGTCAGGAAAGTTCATGTAAGGTAAGCAACCAATTTGAAAAATAGTAACATTTTTGTTAGTCAAGTGAATAGCGATTGTATTTTTTTTGAATTTGCATTCTCGCAAATAAGTTCAAATTACACTTTTCAAGATAGGGTACCTGAGGGACGCTGCAATATATATATACTATATATATATATATATATATATATATATATATATATATATATATATATATATATATATATGTAATCGTTAAGTTGTCCACGAGTATTCTTATTTCTTGAGATATTCTGGATTTTCGCGTGCTCATGTCGTAAAAATATTTCTTTCTGCGTTTCAGAAACTTATCTTGGTTTCCTTTTTCAAGAATAATGAAGTGTCATATAAGCGAATTATTCCATCCAGCTTTACAATGGTTGTATCAAAGTGCGAGTTCTAGTAGTAAGAGGTACATGAGAGGTAGTGTTATTGATTGTGCGAATGGTAGTCTTGAAGGAGTATTATTACTTAGATTCTTCCATATAACTGGGAATCGTAGACTATCACACGTGTATTGAGAGCATAAGGGCGTTTTTCTATTTCTATAGCTTCTCAGATTATTCTCCCATGAGTATGGATAGCAGAATCAAATAATCTTATGTTATTTGTATTAATATAATGTCCAGTTTCCAGGTTTTATATATATATATATATATATATATATATATATATATATATATATATATATATATATCTTATTAAATACATGTATAAAAACGCAACGATACAGATAACAACAGATACACAAACTAATAAATTTAAGACACATCGTGGTGTAAGACAGGGTGACTCAATATCCCCTAAACTATTTACATTAGCGTTAGAGGATATGTTCAGGATGCTAGATTGGGAAGACAAAGGCATAACAATAGACGGCGAGAAGCTCAATCATTTGCGATTCGCCGATGACATAACATTGATAGCAAAAGATAGAACAGAACTGCAAGAAATGTTGGAAGAATTAAATGAAACATCAAAACAAATAGGAATGAAAATAAACATGCATAAAACAAAATACCTAACAAATGAAACAGAAGACCAACAAGAAATTATTCTAGAAGACAACACGATAGAAAAAGTAGACACATTTGTATATTTAGGCCAAAATTCCAGCTTTCAAAAATAACTTGACAGCAGATCTGAATAGAAGAGTATCACTGGCCTGGTCAGCATTCGGAAAATTACAAGACATATTTCTCTCGGATATACCAAATACTCTAAAAGCAGAGACCTTCGACCAATATGTGTTACCAGTTCTAACATATGGTACAGAAACATGGGCCCTTAATAAAAGTATTACTCACAAACTTCAAGTCACTCAAAGATCAATGGAAAGAAGGATGCTGAATGTCAAACTACAGGACCGTATTCCGAACATCGAAATAAGAAGAAGATCTAAAGTCACAGATGTCATAGAAAGGCTATGTACCTTAAGATGGAATTGGGCAGGACACATAGGCAGGATGGAAAACAACAGATGGACACGAAGAATCATAGAATGGAGGCCCGAGAAAATAAGAGGAGTAGAGGAAGGCCACAGACCAGGTGGACGGACGACATAAAGAAAATGGTAGGGTACGATTGGATGAGGAAAACAACGAACAGAGAAGAGTGGAAGAATCTAAGGGAGGCTTACATCCGACGATGGATGGAATAAGCTGAGAAAGAAAGAAAGAAGATATATATATATATATATATATATATATATATATATATATATATATATATATATATATATATATATATATATGTAGGTGGCGGACCGCGAAAATGTTAGTATTGTAACAAACGTTTGTCAAACCGCCATTGTTACGTCGTAATTTGCTAATGTTTTCAAAAGATTTCATTTATCTATTTTTTTATGTAAGGAATTTTGTAACTGATACTGTAACTGATACTTGTCTGGGGTTATAAAACGCATGTTGGGGGTGAGTGGCAGGTGCACGTTTATAAATGCTTTACTGAAGGGGCGTAATGAATCATTATAATTTCTTATGCGCCGATTCTGAATGGAAAAATGTAACTAGGGTAATAAGTAATGGTGTCGGTACAGACGGCGATCAAAAGATATCTTTGTTTGTTACTTGAAACTTCTAGAGACATGTAGGGTTGTTACACACGAATGAATATTTTTAAAGTTAAGATGTCGTTCAATAATTAATATGAAACTGTTCCAACGTAAATTAATATTTCTTGTTTTTCTTTATTAATTTTAAAATACGGGGGTTGATTTTGGGGAGTAATGGTAGTTAGGTTTGGATCGGGGGAAAAGGCAGTTACAGTTACAGTGACAATAGAGCCAGATCGGTTTTGTGTTAATTAAGTACATTCATTGTAAACAGGTTGACTATAAAATAATTCTTGCGTGAACTTTTTCTTTTGAATTCGACACGCTAAGTTGTCTTTTATTTCGGGGTTAAATCGGGTATGTTAATGATTTTTGACTATGCTCCATTAAAGGAATATTTATTCTAGTGTAAGTAGGTATTTTTATATAAATTAAGGCTGGCTGCAAATGATTCTACAAGTCTATCAAGTGTATCTCATTCGTACGCGGACTCATTAAGTTGAAATCTGCTAAAAGACAGTACAGGGCCCTCTCACCCTGGTATTTGTACGGATTAGCATTGTTGGTCGTTGTTTTCTTTATATATGTGTAGAGGTGGGCTGATCAACGGGTACTTGGTACCGCTTTGGTTACTAATTGTAAAAGGGAATAGCCAAGTAGGTACACACTCCCGAGATCAGATAACCATTAAACACCTCGAATTATTATTTCTATTGTTTTGTTTGTTGTAGAGGTGAAAGTGTAACCAGAGAGAGGAGCACGGTATTTTTCTAATGCTATCAAACATATATATATATATATATATATATATATATATATATATATAACGGTCACCGTGTTAGTGATCTATTTATAACTTACCCTTGTATGGCTTTGTTTTAATGAGTTTTTTTTTGTCAGTGTGTTTAAGTGCTTGCGAGCTGATTTCTCATTGTATGTGCATTCTTACAATGTGAGTTATATATTTTGTGCTTTATTTGTCACTAAACCATTGGGTACTTGTAAATTCCTTGTCTGTTTCCTTTTGTTCTTGCCTTTACCTTATTACCTGTGCAACTTCACTGTTATTGTATTTTATATGTACCGTAAATTGCTTTATTGTTATATGTGCTAATTTACTTAAAGGCCGGCATGATTGGTTTTAAAAGGGCCCCATGTTTGGTGTTACGATTATTATTATTATTTTCGATTTGATTATTTATGGCCCAATTGTGCGTGTGACTACATGTGTTTATTTTATTATTGTGTTTCTGTGTAACTAAAGCGCTTTTTATTAAGTTTCTCTTAATGTTATAATTTCGTACGCACTTTAACTATTAATGTCTGTTATGTTAAGAGCCCTGGGGGGGAGGGTAATTTCCTTATAAGTCAAATAAAACATATAAGGAAGGATTTTGGTGTAATACTTTTTTAATTTTTTTCACGGATTAAGAAATTTTATTAATTACAAATTGCAATTATTCTGGAAGGCATCGACTTCTTGATTTATTAAATTACAATATTTGGTTAAGGACTTTTGTATTATCTAACAGGGGTTAGCATTTGGATTTTACCGTGTTACACCACAATATTATTACCTTTACAGGCTTGTTTTTTGACAATTGATACTGATTATCTAACATATTTTGGGGAGGGGTGAGTGTTTATTTATCGCGAATCGCCTAAGGCCTCATAGGTACAAGCGTATAACTGCCGCCTTGAGATGTCAAGGAACCAAATCTCAGTGTAATATCTTTTGTAGTTTTTGACGAATCTTAAAAGAATCTTAAAAAAGTATTTTTAATCAACCTGTATCTCGGTTAGGAAGCATTTTCGGAAAAGCGTTTACGATCATTTTTGTCTTATTTTGAATCATAGAATCTCCAGTTTTCGTTTGTCGGTGATTTTAAAATACACCATGTATAAACATATGGTATGGATAGAATCAATTATTACACACAGAAAAATTTCCATCTATACAATTCGAAAAGTATTCATTGTTAAAGCTGTCACGATTTTATTAAAGGACAGATAAATGCTTATTACTATATTAAAACAAATTCCGTCTTTAAATTCTAATAATTCATTTGATTCGTATATCCTATTTTACATTTTTACAGGTCTCCAAATGATCTAAAAAGAAATAGTAATTAAAATTTATTTAAAAAAAGATACTAATCATACTCACATAACTGTTATGGATAAATACATTGTTTAGGATTAATAATACTGGACTGTATGTTTAAATGTTTTGAGATGTTTCTATAGTCTATAAACAAATACATAGTAGTTTCAATTATAAATTTATAAGAATAAAAAATAAACTCAGAATTGTTTTGTACTTAGATTACTTAAACATTTATTCAAATGTGAAAGTACTTTATAAAAAGGTTATGTATTTCAATAATAACAAATGTAACATTCACAATGAAAACGTAACGTTCTTTTCGTATGGTAAAATTTACGTAGTGCAAATGTAAATATTGAAGTTCCAATGAAATTAATAAATTGGTTAACTTAAATGTAATATGAAAAATGTAACGTATTATAATAAAGATTTGTTTCAAAAATAACATAATTATAATTAAATTGAGATACTTGAAATTTAATTTAAAAAAATTACTTTAAAACTTATAAATAAACATGAAAAGGAAGTACAGAATTACATTAAAAAGTGTGTTTATTATTGGGTTATTGAGCAGAACGTTTATTTTTAGTTTTGGAATTTTTAATAACTATAATTTCGATGCACATATGTGCCAATTTAAAAATCAAAGCATTAAAAAATAAATTTATATTTTTAGTTTTGAAGAGATTTGAACTATTTCTAAATTTGAAAAATTATAGAAAAAGCTAACGCATAATTATAAATAATATTAAAAAACTTAAAATTTAATTGTTTATATGATGAAATGTCATCATGCTAAATTATATTATTTTATATTGATAAATGTGTTCTAGTGCTATATTTATAATTATTAATTGAAACAAATTTAAATTGCTCATTGTATAAAAATATTTTAACATAAATAATAGTTCTAATGGCATTACGTTACGTGCGTACGTTACAGTATTATATTAGATAAAAATAATGTAAATTAGGAAGGTATTGAGTCAATAAATATTCAACAAATTTAGTGAAAAAATCCTTTCATAACAAATTTAAGAATTATTTGTTGGCCACATATGAAATTAGAGCCACAATTGCTATTGGGGTATATAAATTGTGAGCGGTTAGGAGGGGGTTGACTTTAGAAAGGTAAATTTGATTAAAACCCAAAATGATTGTAGAAATCCTCAAAAGGATTTTAAAAGTAGTTTGCAGCGATTTGGTAGTGGTAACGTTCTTCGCTCATTATAAAGGCCGGTTTTGATTTAGAATAAGTTTAAAAGTTGGATTGTGTTTCAGGCTCATAGCGGAACCCGTCTACTTGAGATTGAATATTAGCCCCATTCCAGGTTTGAGTTTTGGGTCAAAAAAGTCTACTTGCGTTTTTTTGGCGGATTCTTCATCTAGATGTCCTAAAGAAGTTACATTTCAAATTTAAGAGTCCGGATGCGCGAAATAAGGGAGATGACTGTATATCTCAAAAAGTGGAGGAGATCCAACAAAGTTAAAAATCCCTTTTTAGCGTTTGGTCTCGATCTACATAGTTGCAAAGTTTCTAAAAAATCGGCCGGTAAAAAAGGAAGTTATTAAGCGATGCGCGAAGTCGACTTTCCTCAAAATCCATGCGCGTGGAAAAAAAACCGCCCATCCACAATCACGTGTGTGTTTCATCCTCTCGTGGTGGTGCGACGGTAGTTTCGGCTATACTTCCCTCTCCACTCCTTCGCCGTCGGTCACGAACTCTCGACCCTCACTTCGGGCCGCCTGCGACTTTTTATTTCGATCCCTCGCAAACGCGACCAAGGCAATCTCGAAAGGGGGGTAAAAATCTTGTCATATTCCGAATTTGAGAGTTTATTTAATTAATTAATCATTCCTTTAATTTTTAAGTTAGCATCTAGATGTCTACTAATCTTTGTCTGTCCAGAAGTTTTAAACGTATATGTGTGTGTGATATAGATTATTGTGTTTGCTTTTAAAATGTTGCATATTTACGTGATGAAATTATTATAAAAGTATATAAAAAGATAATTATTTCAAAAAAATGTTATTAAAATTATTTCATTCTTTATCATTTCCATTTTGTAGGTTGGAAGGTCGTGTTTTTTTTTGAAGCCAATTGCCTGAATGAAAATAGTGAGTTGTTAGACATACAACCGATATTTCTGAATTTCAATGCATTCTTAAGGTTGTCAATTTACAATAAATTCTCAGTAGTTGAGATTTTAATAGAAACCTAAAAAAATTCTTTTTGTTTCTTGCTACGTTAATTACATTAAGTATCAAATTTTTACAATAAAATCAATTTTTATATATATATATATATATATATATAGTATATATAAACATATATTATTAGATTATATATATATATATATATATATATATATATATATATATAAAAATTCATAAAAGGCAACACCTGGAATTTATTGAACGATTTTATTGAAATGATAAACAAACGATTAAAATTTGAAAACAAAAGACATAAAACTAAAAATGTTTTTTCAATAATGAGTTGCTCCGCCACGATTTTAATGCACCCATTTAGACGGCGTGTATGCTATCAATCTAAGCGTATATCAACCCAAGCTTTTGAAGCCATATCCGGAGATAATGTAAGTTATGTGGAGAGGGTAAATTGCCCAGTCGCCTACCGACCTCATCCCGTACATGTTCAATGAGCGACCAATCAGGCAACCGAGCAGGCCATGGGAGAACGGCAATTTTAGCTTCTTCCAAAAAACGGTATGTAGCCGTTGCCGTATGAGGACGCGCATTATCGTGTTGGTAAAGGGGATTTTCCGGCTCTTAAGGATATGGAAGCGCAAAGAATATATAGTATATTGACAATATAACCAGCCGAGTTTTAAGTTGAAATCAATGAAGACCAACGGTGATCTGCTACCGTAACATATTACACCCCATACCATCACTCCTTGTGTGAGGGCTGTGTTGCGTTCCAAAAAAAATGTTGGATTGTTACGTTCTCCACGCCTCCGTTTGACCCTCTTACGACCATCGTGGGTCCACGAGCAAAATCGGGACTCGTCACTAAACACAATTCTTGCGCCCAATTCGCTCTTTCGTTGCTTCATCCTAGCCTGTGTAGACGGTGAAGTGTAAGAGGAAAACATAAAAATGGACTATGTGAACGCAGCCCATAAGACCTTATCCTGCGATAAACAGATGACATTGAAACTCTGGGTCCTACACCTCTCATACAATTATTTGCAATCAATCAAGTTGTTGAAAATCTGTCTCTTGTGGCCAAAAGTCTTAAGCGACATTCTCCGCGATCTGTAGTCCTGCGAGAATGTCCAGATCAAGGGCGACGTTGCTGCACCTCTTCCTCATTTGGACTAATATCTCAATACCGTTGTAACATTTTGGTTTAGGTGACGAGCAATTTCTCTTAGCGAAAGTCCGCTCTCTCTCATGCCAATAATACGGCCACCTTCAAAATCAGTCAATTAAAAATGGTGATGTTGACGTATTCTTGGCATTGTTCTCTAGTTCAGAACGGAATTGTGAATAAAGAATTTGCAAAATTGACAGTTAATTACACACTACTTGGTTTATTTTTTCAAATTTATTGTTACTAAGTGCAAAGGAAAAAACGAAAAAAAAACTACTGGCTAGATTTTATTCAAATATTAATCGTTTGTTCTAATAAAAGACATTGTTGACGAAAATTTCAATAAAATCGTTCTAGGTGTTGCAATGTTTATGGAAGTCAGTATATATATATATATATATATATATATATATATATATATATATATATATATATATATATATATATATATATATATATATATATACTCTTTCTAAAATTTGCAATCGTACTATTTTAATGAAGCTTACGGCGATGGGTTAATGAAATATGCAACCTCTGATTTCAGGTTAATACCATTATTGGAGGTTGACAGTTGCGTACATGTAACTAAGATGATACTAATTTTTGTTTGTTTATGAAAACAAAAAATTATGGGCCAATCGGAAGTTCTTGGAGTGGATATGTAGGGTAGCCACCAAGGTGTCGGTAATGGGCATAACCCGGTAACGGGATCTGCAGATCGCAGCCCCAAGGACGCCGGGCTAGAAGATCTAAAGGAGATTGTAAGAAATCAAGGAAGTTTTCTGGAAACCCTCCTCGAACAAAGCGCGGTAGTGCAGAGGACCATCGAAAAGCTAGTCGCTGCACCCGGAAACGGAGGCCCAAATGGTGTACAAGGTTCGGGCCCATCTGCGGACAAAGCATCTTCATCGGATTTTGGTCAAGGTCAGTCACTTAGTGTTAGAAATAGTAATTATGTACGGTGCCTCACCCTGCGTAAAGTGAACGGAGATGGCAACACCCCTGATTATGAACAATCTTCTCAAAATGCGGATAGACAAATTTACAAAAGCTTAAAATTTTCATTAAATTAAATGTTTCGAATTTAAAAGATATGTTTTCTTATGTAAATTGTCCTCAGAATTCCAATTTTGCAAGTAATTTTAGTGTAGCTTGTAAGTGTGTATAGTTAATAGCTTATTTTGATTAGATTAAGTTGTTTCGTTTATTAGTGGTAGGATTTATTGCTTGTTAGGTGTCCTTTTATTCGAAATTTCACATAGTTTTCATTTCCGTTTTTAAATTTCATTTCCGACCATGTATAAGAAAGTTACGGCCAAAATTCCATTTATGTACAATTCTTAATTTTGATTATCCAATCACATTCATTGTAAATTTTGCAATATGGCTGTAAAAAAGTTGAAATTTCTGTAGCAACCAGAAACCTATAAAAGCATGCGCTCAAGAAATCATTCTCTCTCTAGAATTTGTTCAAAAAGTGAAAAGATTAAAACAGTGTTGCTAAATTTGAGTTTACATAACCTAATTTATTATCGTTGAGAAAGTTTACGTTACGAATAATTTCGAGAGCACTTGTTTTTATATCAATCGGTTAAAATTAAATAGTTCGGTCACCGATACCTGTCGTTGTTAATAAAATAATTCCGTACGATTAATTGATGTCACGATTTTGTGTAAATTTGTTTTCGTGTTTTCCGATTTAAAATAATCCTTTATATACCAAATTAAATTCCATTTTTATTTGGTCAAAGTTTGTTTTATTTATCCGGACAATTCCTCTTAAATAAATATTATATTTCGGTAACTAAAATAAAAGTGTGTTAACAAAAATCTTGGATACTTAATAATACATTTTAAACGATATCACTCATAAAGATTTAAAACCATTTTAAATAAAAAGTTACCATAGTAAATAAGTGTTTGGAGGTTGCCGTTTTTGGAAAGAAAACATCTTGAAGCTTGGAAGTTGGTGTCTTCGAGAACCGAGATAGCAGTTGGATATTAGTAACAACAATAGCCGAGGAACATTGCCTGCCTCCAGCTGAAGTTTGAAGACATCATTCAATCGACAGGAAGGACTGTATACGTGAGTTTTAAATTTTATAACCCTGTTATTGGTATTTCCCTGCAATTTATATTTGTTATATGTTATTAATTAAGAATTTCAATTATTTACTTGTGTAAACACCTGTGAAGCTAATAATTTTCTTTTCTTTTTCTAAATTTTCATTTTGATCCAAACATTAAAGTTTTCTTAATTATTTGACATTTTTTGACAGCTTTACTTATTTTTCATTTAAAGTCATTAACGCATGCGTTAGAAAGCAAATTCTATTCAGAGCAAATTTTATACGTTAAATTAAATTACATATAGGATATTTCTTATTTTAAAAAAATTTTTATCTTCAACTAAATCCCTGAACTCTTTCCCCAATTGAGATCCCTGAGCTAGAACGGTGCAATAATAACATTAAGAGTTAAATTAAATACTTCATTCATTATTACATACAACATTTAAATTTACCTCAAAGTAAATTAAATTTAAAATAAATCCTTGAACTCTATCCCCATATGAGATTAATCTAATATTATATAAATTATAATTAATCTTAATATTAAATATTTTAACATTTCAATTTATATATATATATATATATATATATATATATATATATATATATATATACTGACTTCCATAAGAATTGCAACACCTGGAATTTATTGAACGATTTTATTGAAATTTTCGTTAACGATGTCTTTCAATAGGATAAACAAACGATTAAAATTTGAAAACAAAAGATCAAAAACTAAAAATGTTTTTTTCAATAATGAGTTGCTCCGCCACGATTTGTAATGCACGCATTTAGACGGCGTGGTATGCTATCAATCAAGTGATCTATAGCTGCCTGTGGTATATCAACCCAAGCTTCTTGAAGCCATATCCGGAGATAATGTAAGTTATCTGGAGAGTGTGGTAAATTGCCCAGTCGCCTACCGACCTCATCCCGTACATGTTCAATGAGCGACCAATCAGGCGACCGAGTAGGCCATGGGAGAACGGCAATTTTAGCTTCTTCCAAAAAACGGGTTGTAGCGGTTGCCGTGTGAGGACGCGCATTATCGTGTTGGAAAAGGGGATTTTCCGGCTCTTAAGAATATGGAAGCGCAAAGAATTCTAGTACATTGACAATATAACCAGCCGCATTTTAAGTTGAAGTCAATGAAGACCAAGGGTGATCTGCTACCGTAACATACTGCACCCCATACCATCACTCCTTGTGTGAGGGCTGTGTTGCGTTCCACAAAAAAATGTTGGAATTTTACGTTCTCCACGCATCCGTTTGACCTTCTTATGACCATCGTGGGTCCACGAGCAAAATCGGGACTCGTCACTAAACACAATTCTTGCGCCCAATTCGCTCTTTCGTTGCTTCATCCTAGCCTGCGTAGACGGCGAAGTGGTGTAAGAGGAAAACAAAAATGGACTATGTGAACGCAGCCCATAAGACCTTATCCTGCGATAAACAGATGAAATGGATATTCTGGGTCCTGCACCTCACATGCAATCATTTGCAATCGATCAAGTTGTTGAAAATCTGTCGCTTGTGGCCAAAAGTCTTAAGCGACGTTCTCCGCGATCTGTAGTCCTGCGGGGAGTTGTTGCACCTCTTCCTCATTTGGACCAATATCTCAATACCGCTGTAACATTTTGGTTTAGATGACGAGCAATTTCTCTTAGCGAAAGTTCGCTCTCTCTCATGCCAATAATACGGCCACGTTCAAAATTAGTCAACTAAAAATGGTGATGTAGACGTATTCTTGGCATTGTTCCCTAGTTCAGAACGGAATTGTGAATAAATAATTTGCAAAATTGACAGTTAATTACACACTAATTGGTTTATTTCTTCAAATTTATTGTTACTAAGTGCAAAGGAAAAAACAAAAAAAAAAACTACTGGCTAGATTTTATTCAAATTTTAATCGTTTGTTTGTTCTAATGAAAGACATTGTTGACGAAAATTTCAATAAAATCGTTCTAGGTGTTGCAATTTTATGGAAGTCAGTATATATATATATATATATATATATATATATATATATATATATATATATATATATATATATATATATATATATATATATATACTCTTTGCTAAAATTTGCAATCGTACTATTTTAATGAAGCCTGTGGGACGATGGGTTAATGAAATATGCAACCTCTGATTTCAGGTTAATACCATTATTGGAGGTTGACAGTTGCGTACATGTAACTAAGATGATACTAATTTTTGTTTGTTTATGGAAACAAAAAATTATGGGCCAATCGGAAGTTCTTGGAGTGGATATGTAGGGTAGCCACCAAGGTGTCGATAATCGACATAACCCGG
The DNA here is from genome assembly GCA_036346205.1 of Vesta saturnalis. Classification (NCBI taxonomy): domain Eukaryota; kingdom Metazoa; phylum Arthropoda; class Insecta; order Coleoptera; family Lampyridae; genus Vesta; species Vesta saturnalis. The sequence goes on along the minus strand of JARFJB010000317.1, from coordinate 1,915,479 downwards.
TAACGGGAGTTGCAGATCGCAGCCCCAAGGACGCCGGGCTAGAAGATCTAAAGGAGATTGTAAGGAATCAAGGAAGTTTTCTGGAAACCCTCCTCGAACAAAGCGCGGTAATGCAGAGGACCATCGAAAAGCTAGTCACTGCACCCGGAAACGGAGGCCCAAATGGTGCACAAGGTTCGGGCCCATCTGCGGACAAAGCATCTTCATCGGATTTTGGTGAAGGTCAGTCACTTAGTGTTAGAAATAGTAATTATGTACGATGCCTCTACCCTGCGTAAAGTGAACGGAGATGGAAACACACTCCCTGATTAGGAACAATCTTCTCAAAATGCGGATGTTAGCTCTTCAGGTACTGAATGTCGCAATATTTTGGTGGCATTATCTAATAAAACTAGGTCCCTTTTGAAATTAGAGCGGCCAATTTTTTGCGGTAACCATTGGTTGCACCCTGTTGTTTTCTTACGTAACTTGAAACGGTTTGCGGAATCCTATCACTTGTAGGGAGAAGTTTTTGGGCATATTTTTGGTCACCCGAGAAACAGGTCATTGAACGTAATAAACTCTGTAACATGCGTTATCACCCAGAAAAAAGTGTTATCTCTAGCCGAATATTTTCTGAAAAAAATTAATGACTGTCACCTTTTTTATCCTTCCATTCCTGAGAGAGTTGTTTTGTGCGAAATAATGCGGCAGTATCCCATTGCCACCCAATCAATATAGAAACTCTGTTCAGACCGGAGCTTGGATGGAGCTCTTTCCATTTTAGAGCGGTTATCGGGCATTGAAACAAAAAAACGGAGATATCACGTTTCGCGAGTCCAGGCTGTCAATTCTGCTAGTGAGTTACCGGCACCATTACCTTCTTTTAGGGTATCTCCGATATTTTGGATCCCTAATGCGACCCCTCCTCGATCTTCGGGAAACGACTAGGAGGGAAACTAGATTTTATTTTTTCTCGAGAGCTAATGATGCCATTTTAGGGCCCGAATCACGTCAATTTATATGCAGTTACGTTGATTATCTTTTGGTTGTATCTGAATCATTTTGTGATCATATACAACATCTTAGGAAACTTTTCGGTTTTATTTAAGTAAGCCAATATGACCACAAACATTAGAAAAACCGATTTTTTTCTCTCTTTATTGCCCGATGAAAAATGTTTGGGACATTATAACTATTAGGGGCGTTAAATCCTATCTCAAGCAATTTTCTTCCATACAACGGTTCCCTAGGCCTTGGAATTCGAGTCACTTTTTCATGTGTTATGAGAGAACTAAGCAGGTCGATTAGGGACTACTGTCGAAATACGCATGCTAATTGGGCTAATCACATTAAGGATATAGAATGTTTATTTAATATCGTTCCCCATTTGAGCACGGGTTATCACCCTTGTGATATTGTAAATGTTCCGCATCCCAGGGATCGTTTTGCCACTTACCAGTGAAAAATGTTGCCCATCTCCGCCATTGAATCGCCGGCGATGACTTGGAATAGAGGTCGTCAGGATTGAGACCGAAGTACAAGAGGGCGAGTACGAGGTTTCAAACACCAAGGTGACAGAATGTCTATCGACGACTACGTTTTACTGAAGGAAAGTAATATTTCGGACGCCCCCAGGAGGCAAGTATCACAGTTTCTCCCCTTATCTTCCGGCCCCTTTCGTATTATCGCCAAACCTAACCAGAACGAGTATCGTTTGTTGGATGAAGACATGGATTCTATCAAGGGGAATTATAACATTACTAACCTGAAGTTTTATCATAGGCCCGAATCCTAGGAATATCTATGGCCGTGCCCTGGGCCCTTGCGTGGACCAAAAATGAGTAGAAGCCTGGTTGTACATGTCCATTTTTATTGTTTTTTTTGTTTTTATTTTCTTATTCATATTATTTTATTCATATTCTCTAATTGTTTTTGAGCATGTTGTCTAATGGGCGTTAGTTTGCCTAGTTAAGCTGGTTACTAATTAAGTTTTGTTTTAGTACTAGTGGGACGTAGCGAAGGATCCCGATCCGAAGCGAAGGGTGTTGAAAACACTCCGAATGTTTCCGAGCGGACATCGTCGCACTTTCAAAGGGACGTTCTGTAGGTAGCGGATCGCGAAAATTTTAGTATTGTAATAAACGTTTGTCAAATCGCCATTGTTACCACGATAGAAAAGATAATTAATGGATTTTTAATATTTTGATAATAGGTCGTAATTTGCTAATGGTTTCAAAAGATTTCATTTATATATTTTTTTATGTAAGGAATTTTGTAACTGATACTTGTTTGGGGTTAAAAACGCATGTTGGGGGGTGAGTGGCAAGTACACGCTTAAAAATGCTTTACTGAAGGGACGTAACGAATCATTGTAATTTCTTATGCACCGATTCTGAATGGAAAAATGTCACTGTCTTAATAAGTAATGGTGTCGGTATAGATCGCAATCAGAAGACATCTTCGTTTGTTACTTGAAACTTCTAGACATGTAGGCTTGTTACAGACGAATTCATATTTTTAAAATTAAGATGTCGTGCAATAGTTAATATGAAAGTGTTCCAACGTAAATTAATGTTTCTTGCTTTTTTTTTACTTTTGAAAGACAGGGGTTGATTTCGGGGGTAATGATTGTTAGGTTTGTGTTAATTAAATACCTTCATTGTAAACAGTTTGACTTTAAAATACTTCTTGCGTGTACTTTTTCTTTTGAATTCGCCAACGCTAAGTTGTCTTTTCTTTCGGGGTTAAACCGCGTATGTTAATGATTTGTGTCTGTGATGCGTTAAGGAATATTTGTTCTAGTGTAAGTAGGTATTTTTACATAAATTAAGGCTGGCTGCAAATGATTCGACAAGTCTATGTAACCTATTAAACATCGAGCATCGCCTTGCGAAGGTATCTCATTCGTACGCGGACTCATTAAGCTGAAATCTGCTTAAATAAAAAGACAGTACAGAGGCCTCTCACTCTGGTGTTTGTACGAATTAGCATTGTTGGTCATTGTTTTATTCATATTTGTGTAGAGGTGGGTTGATGAATGGGTACTTGATACCGTTTTGGTTACTAATTGTAAAAGGCAATTACCAAGTAGGTACACACTCTCGAGATTGGATAACCATTAAACACTTCGAGTTTTTATTTCTATTGTTTTCACTTGTTGTATAGGTAAATGTGTAACCAGAGAGAGGAGCACGGTACCTTTCTAACGCACTCAAACTTATATTTATCGGTTACGATGTTAGTAATCTATTTAGAACTTTCCTTTGGAAGGCTTTGTTTTAATGAGTTTTTTTGTCAGTGTGTTCAAGTGGATTATTTGCTTGGGAGCTGATTTATCTTTGTATGTGTTTTATTACAATGTGATCCATTAAAGGAATATTTATTCTAGTGTAAGTAGGTATTTTTATATAAACTAAGGCTGGCTGCAAATGATTCTACAAGTCTATATAACCTATTGCCTTGCGAAGGTATCTCATTCGTACGCGGACTCATTAAACTGAAATCTGCTAAAATAAAAAGACAGTACAGGGCCCTCTCACCCTGGTATTTGTACGAATTAGTATTATTGGTCGTTGTTTCCTTTATATTTATGTCGAGGTGGGCTGACCAACGGTGATACCGCTTTGGTCACTAATTGTAAAAGCCAATTACCAAGTAGGTACACACTCCCGAGATCAGATAACCATTAAACACCTCGAATTATTATTTCTATTGTTTCTGTTTGTTGTAGAGGTGAGAGTGTAACCAGAGAGAGCACGGTATTTTTCCAACGCTATCAAACTTATATATATATATATATATATATATATATATATATATATATATATATATATATATATGTCACCATCTATTTATAACTTATCCTTGTAAGGCTTTGATTTAATGAGTTTTATTTTGTCAGTGTGTTTAAGTGGAATTATTTGCTTGCGAGCTGATTTCTCCTTGTATGTGCATTATTACAATGTGACTTATGTATTTTGTCTTTTGGTTGTCACTAAACAATTGGGTACTTTTAAATTCCTTGTCTGTTTTCTTTTGACCTCGCCTTTACCATATTACCTTTGCAATTTTACTGTTAAGGTATTTTATATATGTACCGTAATTTGCTTTATTGTTTTATGCGCTTATTTACTTAATGGCCGACATGATTGGTTTTAAAAGGGCCCCATGTTTGGTGTTACGATTTCTATTATTGTTTTCTATTTTGATTATTTATGACCCAATTGTGCGTGTTACTACATGTGTTTTTTTTATTATTGTGTTTCGCTGTAACTAAACTGTTTTTTATTCATTTTCTCCTAATGCTATAATTTTGTACGCACTTTTAACCTGATTTAATGGTGTTTTGTTACATATTTAACCTTTTCATTGTTTTTTTTGTGTTATTTGATTTATTATTGTAGTTCTTCAACTGCTTATTTATGAATAAAGTGAGGTTTATTGGTGGTTCTTTCCCACAATAGTAGATTAATGAGCTGAACCATCGCTACACCAAGTTCGTTGATTTTAATTTGAGTAGTTCCATTTGTGTTTACCTGCCACTCATGATGCAACACGTACTTCATCCAGCCTATCTAAATTAGACAGCACAACGTACTTGCCACTAGACGGCCACTTCGTTTGATAAGATTTGAGGTTTTCGAGTAATTAAATATCAGACTTGTAAAGATATTCTAACGTTTTAAGTATTGCCAGGAAAGTCAAAGTAAGGCCGGCAATTAATTTGAGTAATATTAACATTATTGTCAGTCAAGTCGAAATAAATCACTTAGCGATTGTTTTGTTCTTGAATTTGCATTATTGCAAATAAGATCAACTTACGCTTTTTAAGATAGGGTACCTGGGGGACGCTACAGAATATATATATATATATATATATATATATATATATATATATATATATATATATATATATATATATATATAATATGCATATATATTTGTATAATGTGCATTGTTACGCTAGAATTATATGTAAACCTTACATTATGCGGAGAATGGCTTCCTTACTGCGCTGGCGTAGTAATGCACATTCAGAAATTTGGGGTTTTATCGTGTTCATGATAGCGGAGACAATTGAAATTGTTATAATATACTAAATTATGTTGCTAGTTAATATTGCCGTTGTCATTTTTTTCATAACTTCCCTGAAAATTTATTTTTACGGAAATATAACCTCAACCACAATTCTTATTATTTCTAATACCACTGCAGTAATTACTTTTCTAGTAAATTTAACTAATGCAGAAATTATTTCAAACAAAGTAGTTCCTTTTGAAATTCTAAAAAGTGTTAATAAATGCCCTTTTACGTCAAAATTAAAGTCACCAGCGTAGTAGTGCACATTATACATATATACATATATATATATATATATATATATATATATATATATATATATATATATATATATATATATATATATTCATGGAGCCACACGAGGTCATCAAATAAAATATGCATATTTTATTTCAATTCTATTTCTTTTGGCAATTACGTTTAACATTTTAAGACCTTTGCAAAGTCCTATACCATTTAATTCTCATTGCACTCCAGTAATAAATTTTTTGTAAATCAGGACGTTTGTCAACACTGCAAATTTCAACAGTTTTGACAATTATTATGTCACGCGAATTGTCAGACTTTTAGTGTCTTCAGTACCGTACTTGTTTTCTCATTATCGTTTGTGTGTTCTTGTTTTTCGTTTCTTTGTTAGATAAGCGTTGAATAGAATATTGGCTGCGGTGCAATGATCACACCTGAAATGTTGCGATCGGTTCAGAGACCGCTATCCCACGTAGACTTAATCTATATCTACAAGCAAGTGTCGTCAATTTGAATAAATGTTGTAAGTCTCAGCTAACACCTCAGCAATCGCCTCGGCAAGTAATCCCACATATGTAATGACAAGTTTGTAACACTCTGACTTCCTCACCTTACAAGTTAAATTTCATACAACACTACCACGGTGCTTTGCAGATAATAATATGAATTACTCTTAAGTATTTTAATAATTAATATCGTGAATCTGACATACCGACTTGTTTGCGTTTTACTTAGTTACAGATGACTACATGATACCTGTGTGACTCTGTGTCGCCCGTTGTACACATTGTTTGTCTTGCTTCTGATGGACTCTGAAGCCAACAGTCCAATGAAGATCGCCACATGTGGTTTTTCTACTATTTTCTGGACACCGTATATATATATATATATATATATATATATATATATATATATATATATATATATATGCATTTCGTATGTATATGCCTCTGAACGCTACACACGCAGGATGAGGTTAACTCCAAAATCGGAGGTGAACGCGTTTGACACAGTATTCGTTCCCTTCTCAGACCCTACACCCCTATCACAGGCCCGTAGCTGGGAGGGGGCCAAAGTGGGAAGTGCCCACTCTAAAAGAGAAAGTTGGCCACTCTAGAAAATCATCTGTCTACTAGAGAAATGTGGTTTCTTGCTGAATTTGAAAAAAAAATTTGATGGAAATGACGAGCTAAGTACTACAATTTCAAGTATCGACCAGTTTGATTTTAAGAAACTCTAATGTCTGTCAACTTTAGGTGAGTCGCTATTCACTGTTAAACTTTTCGCGGTACAAAAATGTTTTCTAAATTAAGTATGTTTTTCAGGTATTTCATTACCGTCTAGAGAGATTGAATTATTTTAAAAACACATTTTAAGTTCATACTTAGAGTTTGATTATAGTTTCATCTTGTTTAACAATTTTATTTCTACAGTAAAGTTTTTCAATTTTTAGTGATTATATAAATCAAAATAAGTTTGCCCCTCCTAAAACTTCAATTTAAAAGATTTTGGTATGATCATATAGAATATCTTTGTTAACTATTAATTCGAAATATTTTCTTAACTTTTTTCAATAACTGGATTGATTTACAATACATATATTATTTACGGTTTAAGAACCAGGAATGTCATAACTAAATTTAAATTAATTTAATGATTAAGTTTATAAGTAAAAGTTATGTTATCGTTTAAATATACAATTCGTTATAACCAATCTTATCAGTAACAACGTAAAATGTTTTCTGTGGTAGCGAAGTGGTTATCATTATCCTCTTTGTAAGTTTATGTAAATTTATTCCACTGTTCGATTTTTTCAATCTCTCTGACAACAATTCTATTTGTTTGTCTTTGTTATGTATGGTTATCTGTATCAGCATTGTTCTTATAGAATCCTATTATGAAAATTTTCAGACACCATTTAACTCATCCATTGTTTGTGACATAATATGCATGTCTTTTATTATAGTATTGAAAAATAATTTTAGGTTGGCACTCATATCTTCTGCAATGGCGCTTATCTACCTTCACCTTTCTTTAGCCATTTCATGATTGACTTGATAAGTGGTTTCCAAGATTTCCATTGGTGCAATGGCATTAAATCTCTTAATGGTACTTACATATCTACTGAAATTTAAATGTTACGTTGAGGAAATGCTGCTAAGAACATTTTGAAATTTGTATAATAGTTTAAGTAAGAAATAAATTAGTGAAATAAAGGAAGCAGATGCAGAATAAAAATAGAGTCGAGAAAGGCAGAATAATAAAGGCATGGATGTTGAAAAGCAATTAGTGTTCATTTATATCAAGTATTACAGTATAAAGCGGCAAGGAACCAATCTGTTGAACATAAATTGCTAAGCGTTTGGAAATGTTCAAGGTGACAGAATAGTAATGAGGCAAGTTAAAGTTTGGGAGTGGAGTGTAGTTTTATGCAGATGTACCTCTAGTACATCTAGTGCTTGTTTTCAAGCAAATGGATGAGAATGAAACGTTTAAATCTTAAGAACAAGGTGCAGTATGCATTGGTAGACTTAAGAGTCCCAGATACTGACTGAATAATGAGAAGCTACCTGATATTTGAACAGTATACAGCGAGCTTTTTATCTCTACCCAAGAAAACAGTGTAATTATCCCTACCTTAAAAAAACGTGTAAATGTAATCGTAGAATACAGCACACTCAGATAAATTTACTAATACATGAATAATTATCATATGTCAAGTAAAATTAATCTATCTAATTAGATGAGGAAGGTCCATATGTACAATAAATTTCAAAACCAGCATTTAGTTTAATTTTTCAAAATTAAACTAAAAAATAATACAAATTTCACATTGATACAAAAGTAATAATAGCACGAGAAGTGTGCAGAAGGGGATTCTCTATAAACTACCCCGATGAACCGATACCATCTATTGGAATTATTATGATATAATTATGCAGTTTAATAATGAGTGCTGTGTTGTAAATTTTCACAAGGTAAGGGTAAAACCTTATCGTGTACTTGATGATAAAGGGGAGTTAAAAATATGCTATATTCTACAGAACCCTGCATCCCTACAAATAATAGCTACATAGCCTGATATTTTCTTCTGTATACAGATCATCGGATTGTACCTAACCACTATTCTTGTCAATCTCCTTATAGAAAATCTAAACTATACTCAATATATACGAAGCCGTAAGGTTTGGAATGGAAAAATCGATAATGCTATGATCTGTCTATTATATATCGATTGCAATCTAAATTCAAGTTTTTAGACACCTCAGAGCGATATGGTACCACAAATATAACATTTCCGCTATTGAGAATCCATGGGTCCAAATGGAAACATATGCAGATACTATTTTATTTTAACTACTACAAAGAGTGTAGTTGATGAAACCCTTTTCCTTTGCTCTATATTTCGAATGAAAATATGCGTTTCCTATAAGAAACAGTGCATTTCTTAATGACATCGTTTATTAAATGTAGTAGAATAGATATACGTATTAGTAAGGAGCAGAGTTTATCATTACCGCAAAAACCCAAAGTAAGAAATTGCACTTCACTCCAGTGTAATTCATATGATTTCTCGTAAAACTCTCTTGGGAAAAAAATAAATAACAATTTTGTGTAATGAGGCGCCACAAAAACACTGTCATACCAGAAGCTGTTAATGTCATTGAATTAGTGGATGTATCAGTGGAAATATCAACCAACTAGTTCACATAACTTCAGATGGTCCATCTAGTAGAGGGTGAGAGTTTATCAACAAAGAATATTGTTGGGAGACTAAATTTTGCAGGTAGCAGAACATGATTTTTATTGGGCGGGGGGAGGGGTTTGTAAAAAAATTATTTTATTCACTACAAACATTAAAAGATACGTTATTGAAGCGTGAACTAGATTTTCTCTCCTTGGATAAGCAATGAAATAAAGTTGCCTGCTTGTAAATAATTACACTTCATTCTGACACATCGTAGCTTAGAAAATTGTTTTCTTTGTCATGGTGTACAAGGTGTCACAAATTCAAGGGAATGCATGGGGATCTCGCAAACTGTATGTGATAAGAAGTCGGTTAAATCAGGGCGAGGTTGCGTAATTATGTTCTTAATAATAATCTACTTTTAAATTGAAGAAAATCCGAACACTTTCGAAGTTGTACCAAAAACAATGAATAGTTCAATTTTGAGTTTTCTTTGCAATAATTCAATATTAGTAAATCGTATGGGGGTGACAATTTGTATAATATGATGATACAGAAGAAAAATAAAAAAAAGAAAATGTGTTGTTCAACATTTTTGTTACTCTCAATTGCCAATAAATAATGCATGTGTGATATTTGTTTTTTACAAAATATTAACACTTCTATTTCAACAGTGTAATTCATTATGGTAAAAAATAGATGTATTCTAATTATTGGAAAATAAAATAATTTAAAAATTTATAAAATTAAAATTAAAATGATTTACTAATTGAAAAACAAGCTAACTCTTAAAAATGTATAATGGCCAACAAAATAACGCAAAACGCTTTATTTTTTTATTACTTTTGTAGACATTATACACAAAAATTTCAACTTTAGCCCAGTCTAAATTAGGTAAAATGATTGCATTTTCATTGATAAATTTTAAACATTCTCCTTTATTGGGGACAATTTTCCCTTCTGTGTTCTTTTGAAATAATTTTCTGTTCTGGAGTCCAACGTATTCTGGAGCGGGTTGTATGAGTTTCTTTGATACTAGCCCCACTGCTTTCACCAATTTTTCGTGTTGTACTGCATACAACTATATGTGAATCTTATTCGGTTTTACTATTTGAAACTACATCTTCAATTTTGTTCACAGATAACCCTTTGTATTTTTCTCCTTCACCATTATCAAATAACGTTGAAAGTTCCGACACTTTTGCTATTTGATATGCATCTTGTGTGATCTAAAAAAAAACAATTCGCTAAGAACAATGCCATAATTTATGAACATAGTCATAAAATTGTTGCTGTTTTTTCTGAGTGACCCATGAACTTTGCAAATTGAGCGTATTCTTCCGTACTAAGGTTCATAATTTACATTAGTATATTTCTGCTTCTAGCATACTTACTTATGACAACACCAGCTATGATCCAACTATTCTGTACGTAAGGGTACGCAAACACGTAAAGATTTTCATTAGGAACAATTTTTGTATCGGTTCTAATTTTTAACAATAATTCTATGTAATTTTGTAATTTTTTTGAAAATAACATTGAAATTGCCCGACTGCGTTTTCCACCAGCAACATCTCTTTTGTAATTCTTTGTTAAAATTTTTCCCACTCTGTCAAGGAGTTTATAAATTCTGTTTGATCATTTTGCTGAAAATCTTCTAAATAGGATTTCACAGTAACATACTGTACCGGGTGAGTCATTAAGGAAGGACGCCGGCTATATCCCAGAAACCGCTTATGTTACGACTTCCAAAAAAAATTCTTGAGTAAATGTGGTCAAGAGAAAATGCTGGAAATAATTTTAAAGTTTGTACGCTAGGTCTCGTAACTGCTGTAGTAAATTAAAAAATATCTAATAAGTAACAGAAACTTAAGGAAAAAATATATTGGAAATATCGTAGTTGTATTTTTGGGACAATTTTACCCATTTTTTGTATAAGAAGTTTTTCACTAACTTCACAGGTTTTCCGTGGGGGGAGCTGCGAAAGTTGTCAGACGAACACATAATTACCTTCGGAACCAGTCATCGAATCTTAAAAAGTAATATTTCGTTGGAAAGGCTATTCGTTGATGTATTAAAAAGTTAAGTTTGATTAACGAACAAAAAGCTAGAGGACGCTTTCCAAATATTGCTGAAATTTTAGCGATTTTTTTCAAAATATTAAATAGAATGGTATATTTTTTATATTTAAGTCAGAAAATGCATAAAATTTCGTCTATACCCTGAGAATTTAAAGTCGATATCTTTGTTGGTTTTCATACCTATTTTAAGTTCAGATCCATGGTAATGATTTTGTAGTGCCACGATCATATAATAACACTACCAGACCAACAACGTGTAATGACGATGTATCCATAGTAACATTAATTTTATCAATGTCAGTGTCAAGGAAATATTATCCTGAAATTTCCTGACAAAATTACATCCGGTTTTGCGGTGGATACGGGTGTATTGTGATACGAGTTTCTTTGACTTATTGCCACATTCTTTTTGCCAACAATGCCCTCTAACCAGGAAGCATATGATATGCTTGCAGTATATTTCGAGTGCATGCAGAATTCTACTGTTTCTGCATCATTGTATGCGGCTGGTTTTCCAGAAAGACGGCATTACGAAAAGAGACCTTTACTCGATAATCACAACGATTGAGAGCTACAGCAACAATTCATCCCCCAGTTACTCACAAAGCACGCAGATCCCGAACGGAAGAAAATGTTATAAACGTTCTAGCATATATCGAAATTAATCCACATAGTAGCACAAGAGCAATAGCTCATGACTTGGGACTAACACAAACTACTGTTCAGCGTATTTTAAAAGAACATAAGTAAGTTTTAAATAAAAGTTAGCTATTAAAAGTAATAAAGTTATAGCTATTAAAAAACCATAACTTCAATTTTAATCCAGATTACATCGATACCATGTAGTCCTTCATCAATCATTGACTGCAGCTGATTATGAGCAACGTTTAGACTACTGATATTGGCTGTCGAATATGCTCATAGATAATCAGCATCTGTTATCGCAAATATTGTGGACTGACGATGCTACATTCCGCAATGATGGTGGAGTAAATCGTCATAACATCCATTATTGGTCCAGAACCAATCCTCGTTGGATGCTAGAAATTCAACATCAGAGCTGGTGGAGCGTCAATGTTTGGTGCGGTATTTTAGGAGGTCGAAATATTGGTCCTCGCATTTTTGACGCAACACTTAATGGTGAAACGTACCTTAATTTCTTGCGGAACGATTTACCGTTACTTTTAGAAGCCGTTGCTTACTAGACAGCAGACGTTTTTCCAACATGACGGCTGTCCGGCACATTTTTCAGTACGCGTGCGTCAATTTTTGAGTAACACTTTTCCTGATACATGGATAGGAAGAGGGAGCTTTTTTCCATGCCAGCTAGGTACCTACATTTCCTTATTCATTCTTAACTGTAACAGCTAAATAACTATTACCATTGTTACCTTCTAGGTCTCCCGATCTAACTTGTTTAGATTTTCATTTTTGGGGAAGAATAAAGCACATTGTTTTTACAACCAGGCCAACTACGCCTGAAAATATGGTAATTAGGATGAGAAATTCCATTCGTACCCTCTCCACAGCGGAGATAGATATCACCGAAATGGTACCTATAATAAAAGATATAGTGAGGAGCACGGTAAAAGAAGTTTTGTCAGAAATTACAATACAAAAAACTGGTTCTACAGCGCGCACAGCGGAGGAACTGACACAGAGCGAAACAGATTATGAAACGCCAAGAGCAACAACTCACATAAACACAAACAAACAACCTCAACGAGAAACTCGTAGCACCGTAGGCAATGAAACATCAAAAAATGTAAGAACTACAAGCTGCAGTGAACAGCCGCAGCAATCAATATATCCCGACATGGACACCGACAATAATTCAAAAAAGAGGCTACCAACTGACTCCCCGCGAATTTCTAGCGAAGAGGAAGGTAGTCTCGATAACGCTTTTTTGGACCCTAACACAAGAAAGCAAAAGAAAGGGTGGCCAAAGGGGAAACCCAGAAAGTCCTCAAAGTAAAACTGTGATATATCTCTAGTCATTTATGTTGTTTGTCTATGACTGTATACTGTGCCGTGTATATTTATTTATTTACTCATAGATATTTTATTTTATAGATATTTTATATATACACTTTATATTTTAAATTTTATTCTACCGTAATAATCCGTTATTTAATATATACATTCCGACTGCTTAACCATATTCTCCATCAAATTAATACGAACTAATTCTACAAAAATACTATCAACATGGCCAATTTAATACAATGGAACTGTAATGGTTGTATTAAGAGCTTAGAGGAATTACAAATTTTAATTGGAGAATACAAGCCCATTGCTATAAATCTGCAAGAAACACATTTTAAACCCAATGACATATTTCAAATACGAAATTACAACTGTATCAGACAGGACATACAAAGTGTAAGCAGAGCAAAAGGGGGAGTAGCCATTTTAATTAAAAATGATAGTTTATTTCGGGAAGTAAAGGTAAACACAAATATACAAGCAGTCGCAGTAGTAATACAGTATCCTGTTACAATAACGTTGTGTAACGTCTACTTGCCAGAAGACAACTGGACAACATCCGACCTAGACGAATTAATTTCTCAACTTCCTACACCACTAATGCTAATGGGCGATTTTAATGCACATAGCCAGTTATGGGGATCATCAAAAAGAGACATCAGAGGTAAGAAGATTGAACAACTCCTTGATGGAAGCAAGATGGAAATTATACACACTTCAACTCTCGGACAAACTCGTTCTCTGCGATAGACCTCACCATATCCTCCCCACAACTGGCTACGAGTTATTCTTGGGACCCAATCGCAGATCTGCATGGAAGCAATCACTTTCCGATACTCATATCTGCAGAGAAAGCAAAAACCGAATATTGCTTGTCTGGTAAATGGCGAATGGCGAATGCAAACTGGAATAAGTTTAAATCACTTATTTCAAATATTAACAGAAATGAATCTGTGGAATTAATAACACGTACACTGACAAATAATATAATAAAAGCCGCAGAGCAATCTATTCCAAAAACACGCAGGTATATGAAAACCACCTGTCCCATGGTGGAATACAAATATATCAAACGCAATTACGAACAGGAAAAGGGCGTTGCAAACTTTTTCCAAGTTTCCAACAACCGAAAACATGATAACTTTTAAAAAACTGCGAGCTGTAGCCCGCAAAGTAATTCTCGAGTCAAAAAGACAATCTTGGAAAAAGTACGTTTCAGAAATATCACCCAATTTACCCAGTGCGGAAATATGGAACAAAATTAAAGCCATAGCCGGAAAACATCCTCAGAGAAACATAATAAAACTGGAAGAACAGGGAGCATTAATTACGGAACCCTCCCAAGTAGCAGAAAAACTGGCCATATACTATGAAGCTACTAGCTCTTCCGAAAACTATAGCCAAGAGTTCAAAGGACTCAAACAGAACAAGCCATTGATTATAGAGATAACAGGGAAAGCTCCTACAACAAACCTTGGACAATGGCCGAATTACAGCAATCCCTTAGGAAGGTAAAAGAAACATCCCCAGGAGTAGATAACATACCATACTCAATGATTAAGAATCTACCATTGCTAGGACTGGAAAATGTACTCTACCTATTCAACAGAATTTGGTCAGAAGGACTGTTCCCGAGCAACTGGAAAACCTCGCTAATCATTCCCATTCCAAAGATGGGAAAGAACCAATTAGAAGCGAGCAGCCACAGACCTATTTCTTTGCTTAGCTGCATAGGAAAGTTATTTGAAAAAATGGTTAACAATAGACTAATAGAGCATTTAGAAACCCACAATGTCTTAAATAAATTTCAATCGGGATTCCGCAAATCGTACTCTACAAACGACAACATACTTCACCTTGCAAACGTTGTACAAGAAGGATTTGCAACGTATCACCACACTACCGCCATGTTTTTTGATTTGGAGAAGGCATACGACCTGGTGTGGAGGCATGGGATATTGCAAACTATATATGAATGGGGCATTAGGGGAAAGATGGCGTATTTTATTGAATCTTTCCTAACAAACAGAAAGTTTCAAGTAAAAGTAGGGCACAGCATGTCTCCAATCCATTCACTAGAGAACGGGATCCCACAAGGCTCCCCACTAAGCGTTACCTTGCTTGTAATAGCTGTGAACAATATAACAAAAGGGCTAGATACGTCAATAGGAAGGTGCGTTTATGTGGATGACATTGTAATATTTACAACATCGAAAAACTCGGTATCGCATAATGCAAAAATGCAACACGGCATTAACACCATATTATAAGAAGCAGAATCTGTGGGCTTCCATGTTTCAACACCTAAAACTGTGTGCATGCACTTTTGCAGGGGAAGGACACCGCACTATCAGCCAAACCTATTTATGAAACAGAACAGGATTCAATGCGTGGAAAAGTACAAATTCTTAGGGGTGGTGTTTGACCCCATGTTAACATGGAAGCCGCACATACAAGCTACAAGCACGGAAACACCTAAATATGATAAAATGTCTCTCTAGTGTAAAATGGGGAGCCGACAGGGAAGTACTTTTACGACTCTACAAGTCTTTAATCCTGTCCATCATTGATTATGGAGCACTGGCCTACGGATCAGCATCAAAATCTAATCTACGACCGTTAGACGTTGTACAAAACCTCTGTATCAGACATGCCATAGGTGCTTTCCCAACCAGCCCTACCAGCAGTCTACAGGTGGAGTCTGGGGTGTTGCCACTAGAGAAAAGACGAGTATGGCAACTATTAAAGTACGCCATCAAAATAGTAAACAACCCTAACCATTTTAACAACCAAATAATACTTAATGATCAAATAACCCCGCAAAGAAATCACAACGAGCCACTGAGAAATCGCATCAAAGAAGGGTTGCAAGAATTACAAATAAGTCGCATAACTGATGTAAACGAGACTGAATAAAAAATCAAGATTTGGGATAAATGGGCAGAAGAATGGTCATCGCAAAATAGGCTACTAAAAATACACATTCCGACCCCCAGGGATAGAAAATCGTACCCTAACATTACAAGAAGGGATAGTGCCATCCTTACCAGATTAAGAATAGGTCACACTGCAGCTACTCATGAGTATATACTGAAACGAGAGAATCCACCAATTTGCAGATACTGCACTCCTGCTGCTAGTCTTACTGTACCACAGATATTCGAGACATGTCCAGCGCTCCTAAACATGAGGCAGGGCTTAAACTTGACGAACGAACTGAAAACTGACCTAAGGCCACACAAGAATAGAATAAGAATTATTACCACCTTTTTAAATAAAATTAGGCTACTGGATAACATATGACAAATTTGAATAACATGAGGCAGGGCTTAAACTTGAAGAACGAACTGAAGACTGACCTAAGGCCACACAAGAATAGAATAAGAATTATTACCACCTTTTTAAATAAAATTAGCCTACTGGATAACATATGACAAATATGAATAAGCACAGATGAAAATAATAAACGGCAAATAACCATACGGTTGACGCCAAAAAAAAAAAAAAAAAAAAAAACCGCTGTTTTGTCAACGCAACAGCGGTTGCAGCTGTGTATTGATAATGATGGCAGACAATTTGAGCATTTAGGTCGACACTGAGTAATGGCGTACTACTCATCTCTAGTTAATTTTCGATGGTCCACCCGGTGTAATTATTAACCAACGGTAATAAACTAACCCCAGGAACTCAATGATAATAACTGCCAGTATTATCGAATTTCTGGTGTTAACTCTCGGGGCAGGGTTAACCCGTGTTTATAAAAGCTGACCTAAGTAATAAACTATTATGTCAAAAAACTTTGCGTTTTATTGTTTTTGGATATAATTTAAAGTAGGTACAAACAGGGATATCGACTTTTTTTTCACTTCTACGCGGCTGTTTCAAACTGTTAAAGCCTTCATCCGCAATTTCTGCTACCTAATTTTTTAATTCAATTACATCATCTGTTAATGGTAATCTGTTTGGCTTGTTCCACTTCATTTTAGCTAAATCTTTGGTTACCAATCACTAAATTTCACAATTCCATTGTGATTCAATCATACTTCTTAACCTTTTAATTTATTTTCTATATTACTGCAAAGAAGCAGGCGATTCAATATTAAATGAAGAGCTAGACTACAAACTTATCTTAAAAGTCTTGCATCGCAAGAGTGGGTAATTAAAACTGATATTTCTCTTGGTCAAATCTGTTTATTCTTCTAGCACTTGTATCCAGTATTTCAAAAAATGTCATGCTTGTACGTTTGCTTATTTCTAATAGCAAACGAGCGCATTTCTTAATCTATTGGAACATGCTGTTGCGATTTGCGCTCTTTTGTGTTTTTTTAGATAATTTTCTCCGAAGTATCTAGTAAGAACATCGCTTTTAGCTGCAAATCAAATCTCCGGAATACTTTTGTTTTCAATGTAAGTGGCTGTATTAAACAGATCTGTGGGGCATGCTAATAAAGCCTGAGACTGTACGATGTTGAAATCTTTTACCTGCATTACTCACAGATTTTACAACACACACTTTGTAATGTCTACTCAAATAAGTGGACAACACTATTTTTTTACAATACACACATGGCAATTTGTTTGATTTGGAACTTCTAAAAATCTTTCTAGTTGTGTTTTATACCGCAAGAGCGCTAAAATTTTTCGTCGCATATCTCTATCTTGTTTTGAATTTTTAGAAAACTTAAAACTTCTCTTTCTTCTATGTGATTTCTTACTAAATGTCTTTTAAAATTAGTTACATTATTTCTATAAAATTTACATATAATTCTTCTTGCTATTTCTATGTAAGGATTTTTCTATACAGTTTTTCAAAATATTACGCCACCTGAGAGCAGAACTATCCTAAATCACAAAAAGCAAATTTTACAAGAGAGAGCTTTTTTTTTTTGTTTTTCCAAGAATGGGATAAGCATTTTCATTCGAAAAAAATATTTTGCTTTATTTTGGGTCTGGTTGTACACTGCCTTACTCAATACCGAATGTCACCACTTTTTACAGAAAAAGTAGACATTGCATACCTGTTGACTATTCTATGTACGGATTCAGAATGCTGTCCCTTGACAGCGTTACAGAGTTAAATTTTTTTCATTCATTGAAAATAAATTATTTTACTAAGTACAATGTATAAACAAAATAAAACGGATAAACTATAAAAAAACTTTTGAACTAAACTGACATTCTTAGAACTTGAAACCAAGAAAGCGGACAACAAAAGTAAAAATTTAAATGAGGGATTAAGCCTGAGTAAAGCGGTTTTAAACAAAAGTCTTTTGCAGTTCTCACGATTGCATACCACTGATCTGGCGTGAGGATTTCCTGGCGGCTTTTTCTATGACACCATGACAGACTGTGTATCTCCCTTTTCCAGAAACGCTTGACGAATGATTATTTTGTGTTTCAGCGATAGAGGGAGAACAAGGCGAATTCTCCAATGCCCTTTCTAATGTGATCCTCAATAAACTGCAGAAGGCAGCTGCCAATCAATCTCTGAGGATTCCTTTTGCCATACACTCATACCACATATAGCAATACGAATCTTTTGAAGATGAGTTGAAAATTGTAAAGTTGTACGTAGAGAGCTTCAATTTATGGTACACTAAACCAACTTCTGATTTTGGCATCAGAAGCACCTGCTGCAAATCAAATACTGCAGCGCAGAATGTAGCTCTTGCTTTGCCTTTTCTATATCGTCATTCCTGAGTCCTTTAGCCATGCCCTTATTCTTTATGGTGCTGAAATTCCTCTTCTATTTCCAATTTTCCATCGATAGGGCAGTGTTCATGTTTATGACATATGTCACACAAATCCTTTTTCGGATAAAAAAGTCATGCTGAATTCTGTATTAAAGACTATTCTATACATGCTCACTGTAGCTTAACGTGAAATATTGTTTTGCACACAGTACTCTTTGTAGAGACAAAATATTTTTGATACGTTTAATGTTGGAGGTAGGTTGAGGCGTAAAGTTTTTTGTTTCAATAATGACTCTCCATTGTTTCAAAAGAATTAATGTGATTGCGAACTGTTTGTTTCACGGTTTCGTCCAACATAGAATTGTTACAGACCCTACCTCTTTTGTACTCACTGACAACAACAGCGGAGTTAATTTTGTTAAAAACGTTCTCACTCTCTGAGCGCTTATAAAAATGTTTTGCACACTGTAACTTTTGTAGCTGCCACTGGAGGGTCATAGATGCATTTGAAATTTCTTCTACTTTGTAGCTGAGTTAACGACGATTGCGCCTCTCCTGGATTATTTACGTTTTCTTCTTGCTGCTTTATTTTATGACTGCGCTCACGTTCCCTTTAACTCTAATTCTACGTATTTAGAAGTACAATCTCTTTGCCAGTTGATGTCTGCTAGTTCCCAGAATTCTTTAGTCTTCGCTAATTCTGTCGGTGCACTTCATTCTGAAATTCTGACAAGGTGCTTTAATTTTTCTCTAAGGCATACGATTACCTTTCCAAATTTAATACAATTTACCGCTGTTTCTGGAGATTTTAATAATATTTCTTCTCCCGTGTTTATTATTTCGTTGCCGTTTTCGAGTATTTGTATTTGGTTTATTTCCTTTAAATCTTTATTAGAGATAGGACTCCAATTTTTGTTGGCGATAAGTTTTATTTGAATATATAGAGGTAGTACGGTAATTTTCATATACGAGAGACGGGCAGGTCTACCAGTGCTAAGAGTGGGGCAATATGGATTTGCCGCAAAGCTCCTAGATTGAAATCGGTGATGGGGTGCGGTCCTTTTCGATAAGGAAGAATTCGTAACGATAAATAAAATTGGGGCGCCACTGACTCACTATACTCGCCCACACTTAAGCCAGCAGGTGCTGAAGATGGAGGTTTATAAACTCAATAGCGGGTCTTAACTTACTTGCCTTCAACCAGCAACTGATTGCACTCGTATTTGAAATTAGGCAATTAAACAAATAATTAGACAAACATTTAGCACAATCGCAAAATTATATCATTTATTTACAAACGCACCCACCAGAAATATCTTTTTTTGTAGTGGCCAGAAGGGCCCTCCACAAACTATCAGAAACAATTGAGTTCTACAATTCTTGTTAAAAACCAACTTACCTACTTTTTTTCCAAAATTATTTACAATTTATATTCAACGTAACCTAGTTAATTGAGTTCCATTCTCCGCCTTGTACGTACACTCGGCTTGTACCTAACCCCAAATCTCAAAATTACCATCGACGAACGAGTGCTCGTACAATTCTTCAGTAACTAATTCGTACCAGGTGAATTGTACAATGCGTGATCTTTATTCTATTATAGGTACAACGATCAATTATAATATACTCCGTAACATAAATCTTGGGATACGACTTTATATTAGATTCGTTCTACTAAATTGTAAACCAAAATTGAGATTGCGTCTGCAATTTAAGACCAATACAAAAAAGACTCTATAAGGAAAAGAAACCCTGTAAGAGAAACTGTCAGTAAGCAAATCAGATATTATGTAAAAAATTTTACCTTCATCAAAGTGTTTCAAATATGGAATCTGAAACAGGATGTTGTTAACTTTTTGGTCCTCCGGAGAGGTCACGAATTGAAATTTAATTAAACTATTACACGGTAATCTTCAAATCGTTTAATGAGTGTAATGGGCTTAATCCCTTATATAAAAAGATAACTATTATTAGTTAATTGCCCAATAAACATTGTTAACAAAATTTTTGTAGAATTACCTAAGATGACCGACGAAAAAGATAAAGAATGGTCACAAGACTATTCAAAATTCCCACTATCACTAGATAATTTTTAAATTTGTCAAGTAGTGGAAAGAATGTTAAAAAAAGGTGCAGATTCCTATATGCCTTTTATTTAATTACAAAAACCTGTATATTTGTTAAAATAAGGTCTGATTTTCGTTAATGATTAATTCCCCATAAGATGACGCTACTTTAAACTACTTAAATTTATAATTTATATTGTCAATGTATGTTTATGTGTGAAATTAAAACGTAACATCTATCAGATTTAGATCGTGGGTTGTCTGACTCATTACTATCAGACAGGGTGCAACTGTTTGGCCGATGATCGCAAAACTCATAGTTTGGATCGTTATCTTCGTCATCTCCAGCAAAAGGGTCACTTTCTAAAGAAGAAATATCAAAATCTCCATGAAGAGTTTGTAAAACTTCCCTACAAACGGTTTGAATTATCTGCTATTGAAGGAACTGCCTTTGAAGGCGCAGGGCAAACTGCTGTCAGATTGTTGAGCAATAAAGTTTCTGTGAGAAAGTCAGTAGAAGGCAAAGACTGAAGCAGCCATGATTTGTTGGTCGGCGACGTTTATGAAAAATGCAAATACTGTCGAGACTCTAAATTTGCACAACACATCAAACATTCGGAATTTCTCTTAGGACGTAGCTTGGTATTCATTTGGTCTTTTCTTCCAGATTTAAAATTAAATTAGGGAAATAAAAATTCATCAATTTGCAAATTGTTTTTGTGGCTGACTTTATTTCATAATGTGATAACTTTGAAAACATCCTGGGTACAGTGGAGTTTGTTTTTCGCATCCAGTACACTACCAAGACGTTTGGACTCTTCTCTTTTCTTTTGCACACGGGATACAACTGAGGTAATACCTTTCCCTA
Source organism: Vesta saturnalis (assembly GCA_036346205.1). Lineage (NCBI taxonomy): Eukaryota > Metazoa > Arthropoda > Insecta > Coleoptera > Lampyridae > Vesta > Vesta saturnalis. Next base: position 1,893,790 of record JARFJB010000317.1, on the reverse strand, counting down.
TTATATTTTTCTGAAGGAGCAGGAATGTTTTCAGGAAAATGCGGCGAACTGATTGCTTCTTTAGGCTTACGACTAGCGGCATTATTTTTATTCTTGCTAATTATTGGCATCCTGTCGGCCGTTACATCTTTAGGTATACCATTATTAAATCTTTCCTAAATTTCAAAACGGTCATTTTTTGTGCCTGTGGGTTCTGATGTCTATAAATGATATAAGAAATCGTAACAGTTATATCGAGTAAATGAAATATAACTTTTTTGTACCAACGCATGGTTTTCCTTGGACATGAATATTACGATACTAATTGTTCACAACGATCTACACCGCACATAAACTTATTATATTCAGAGATTTCAAGGGGTTTTACTTTAAGATGTCCAAATCTATTGACAGTTTCAACGAGTTGAGGATTGTATCTGGTTGTTATGCATAGTACGTCTCTCTTGTCTTTCCATTTAGAGACATAAATATTTCCTCGCCTTCTCCAAATATACTCACCTCTTTTTAATTTTTGAGATGTAACTAGCGTAGGGTTCTTCCTTCTGTTTGCTCTTAACGTTCCAATTGAATGGCTTTTCTCCTTTAATAATTTATTTGACAAATCTATAATTTTGTAGAAATTATCCATTACAAGGTGGTCTCCATTATTCAAATATGACTTCATCAGCCGCATGACAAGGTTAGTCGTTTTCAGATTAATTTTATTGTTTTTATTTTTACCTTTTGTTTAACCTACATTTTTATTTTCATTATTCTCATTAATTTTGCCTTCGTAAATCTCAATGTCAAAAACATAACCATTAGTAGCACATAGCTCATAAAATTTAATTCCGTATTTCGTTTTTTTATTTTTGGTATATTGCCTAAAGGACAGTTTGTCCCAACAACGTAACGAAGACGCATCTAGTGAAACTTGTTCTTCAGGTTTGAATGCATACTGGTAGTTTTATTAGTATATGTAGCAATGGATTAAATTTATGCAGCCTGTCTTGAGTAATGTCTGATTCTTTACACACACTTAAAACGATTAGTATAGTTTCATAGTGCCTTCCTGGCACAACCGAAGACATTATAGGAAGATAATAAAGAGGATTAATGAAAACATTTTCCTTATCGTAGAACATCCTAATTGGGCTCTTAAAAGTGTAAGGCTTAAGAATTTATTCAGTTCGGTCTGATCAACATCAATAAATGTTTTGAGCCGTGCATGTTTTTTATGCAGACATTTTATGGCCATACTCGTTTGAAGCTACTATAATGAGTTCAGTGACTTTCGTTGTCCACAAACTTCTAAATGCATTGATAAGCGTTAAGTTATCTTCGAAATAAATCAGTACCCCAGAAGTAGCAGAGTCGAAATGATAATCTGGTATTTCCTAAACATAATCAACCCATTATTCGTCGCTACTAGTACTGCTTCCACTACCAATGTTATCACAGCCACTGTTATTAATTTTTGGTTCGCTTCGTATGTATATATTATTTTCTGGAATATCAAAATCCAACTTTAATTCTGTATCAGGTTCCTCGCCTTCGCCTTCGAACAGTTCAAACGTTGGATTCTCATCAAATTCGCCATCATCACTAAATGGTTCCCGTTCCACTACATCACTATCTGCCGATAGATTTGTCGGTAGGAAGTTCACCGAATAAACGGAGAAGATGAGCTTCTTCTTTTGGGTCCATGTTATTCTGAATTAAAAAGCTATGAATCTACAAAATAATCTACTACCAGTCAATTAACCTTATCAATAGAAAGTCTTGCAAAAATAATTCTACATTTGTAAAAGAAAAATCATTCACAATTGGACACACATTCTTCGACGCACAATGCTACACTAGCACGTGTACTGTTGTTGCAGTAGTTCGTGCTCCGAGAGATTTTCGCTTTCCGGTGTACTCCGATTTGCGCCGATTGTGTTTGCAGGGTAGTAGTTAGGTCTAAAAGATCGTGCCCAAATACTTAATGGCCTATGTTGGAACATCAATATGAACATTTAGACAGCGGTTTGCACTGCTATTGCAGATGTTATTTGATAATTGCCAATTCTGAAATAACAAACTTTTCAATCTAAAAGTGGAAACTAATATATAAAATTATAGAAAAATAAATTAAGTAAGTAGGCAAATATTAATTGTTTTTGAATTGAATGTTTGCTTACCAAAGTTACTGCTACTTTTATACTTAAAACTTCCTTGCTATCTGTGATACCAGTGTAACTTTTATGTTTCAGTATTAGATGATTGCGATTTTAAAGCAAATCCGAGCCAGCCTTCACCCATCTCCAGTCAGTCGATCGGGCACTAACTCATTGCAATTTTTTCGTTCGCCTGGTGTACTTATGGTCCGCATGTGTTGGTTTTAATTATGAATTCACGGCGAGTTACCAGAAAACGTAAACTCAAACAGCCTTTAGAGGAGAAAGTGAAGGTAAGTTCTTGTTTTTCTTTTCGTTTTCTGATTATAGATTAATATTTAGAAATATGTGTGGGGCAATTATTGGTATAACTCAACAGGGTTACTGCACATTGCTCCTAAACACACGCGTTTCCTACAGAAACGGCGTTTTATACAGATCATCAACTAAGACGTAGTCCTACAGGGCTAACGAGTTTTGGTACTTATAAACAACATTTCCTACAGAAATATGTTTAGTTATATTCCTATAGGAATATATTGTTAAAAAAACCGTACAACTTTTCACACATTTCTTCATTACTACAGGAATATATTTTTAAATATTGATAGATATGTGCATTTCACACAGAAATGTATTACCCACACATTATATTTTATTACAAGAATAGGCCGAATAAAGATGTTTTAATCTTGTTCACTATCAGGTTTAATTTTACTTGACCTTGTTGCATAAGATTCTTTCCAGACGCAATGTGTCTCCATCTTCAGTTGTATTTATGACTAGGCAGATGTTTTGTTGTTCGGTTGAGCCGATTAAGCTTTATAAAACAGGATCGGATTTACTGAGCAGTATATTTTTGGTATTTAGGTGAATCCGAATATTCGGAACCTGAACATCTGAATCCTTACAGAATGATGACGTTTCAGTTGTAGAAGATGAAGACGAGTAAATGAGCATCTCTCTTGTCCGTCTACTAGCAGAACAAAAGCCTGCTAATGAGATATTGGCTCTCCTAAAAGAAAAAGGTTCAACTTCAGGTAATGGGCCATTAGTTCACGCTGATATACATCAGCTATTGTCTGTTTTTCTAAAAAAAGGTTTAGACAATAAAACCCGAAAATTGGCTATTGATTCGTATCCTTTATTAAAAAAACTGTGTTGACTTGAAGCATCCAGAATTGAATACTGAAATTAAGATTTGCTTCAGCTCAGCTGGTCTCAGACAAGATCCGTTTTTAGTTAACATCCAAAATCAGTTAGCCGCTAATTTAAGAGCTTTGACGGTGCCGTCCAATGATGTTTATGAATCCTTCCGCTCCAACGCCGCTCTGGCAACAGACCAGGATTTAAAAAAGGCTGAGATCCTCTTTAATTAATTCCAGATATTTTTTACCCTATTTCATGGCATCAAAGATATTTAATTGTTCTGGTAAACTTTCTTATATTTGGAAGATCTCGAAAGAAGCAAAAAAGTTGGGAGGTTCACTTAAAAAGAAACCACCTAGGGTTTTAAAACCAGCGCAAAATGTAACCTTCCAGTCGATGGCGGTAGCTGGACCGTCGTCTTCAGCACCACGTTACAATTCTCAGCCTAAAAGTAATAGTTCTTTTTTAGCCTAGGGACGATCCCCAGCAAGATCGCGATACAAGAAGGAACAGGAGGGAATGAGGAAGTACCCATCCTACAAACGTCCAGATCGTCACTAATTAGGTACATTCTAAAAAATTTGCTGGCCGTTTATATAATTTTAAAACCAATGGTCAACGATTGCCAAAAATTCTACTATTTTGAAATGGCTTTCTGGATATAAAATACATTTTATCAAGAAGCCAGTACAACTACAGAAACCTGTTGTAAATTTTAATGACATCAATTTAAAGGCGGTTGTATTCGAATTGAGGCAATTTCAGAAACTACTCAGTGGAATCAGTTTCTTTCCTCTTGTTTCCTAGTGCCTAAACCAGATGGCATTTATTTTGAATTTAAAAAAGTTAAAGAGTTTTCTTGATCCACCTCATTTTAAAATAGAAACTTATGAAACAGTGTAACAGTACAGTACAAAGAATGTTTGATGTTTAAGTGGGATAAAAGTTATTATATGTTCAATTGCTTGCCTTTGGCCTTTGCACAGTCACGTTTGTATTCACAAAAATATAACCCGTATATCATAATTGGATGATCCTATTAATATTAGTAGAACAAAAGGAGAGGGGGGTAGAGATGTACTCTTTACTGCACAGTTTTTAAAATCCCTGGACTTCATTATAAACACCAAAAAGAGTTCTCTTCTGCTTTCTCAACGTCAGTATTTAGGACTCCTTTGTGACTCTCAACGGTTTTTACTACTATTACCAGAAGAAAAAGAGGTTATCCCTTTACAGGCAAAATCATTAGAAAGAATCGACTATCTGAACATTTTTTTGCAAAACTATTAGGCGTATTGGTTGTGGCTTGTCCAGAAATTCAGAATGGCTGGGTCCATTTAAAAACTTTAGAGCGCGAACAAATTTTAGTCTTACGTTAAAGCAATCAAAATTATAACAGTCCTATGAATACCTCAATTGCTGCAAAGAAAGATCTAGAATGGTGGTTTAAAGCCACTTCTAAAAATAATGGTGTACCTATCCTTTCTATTCGCTCTAGTCTAGTCCAGACTAGAAATCCTTTCAGATGCATCCCGCACTGGTTGGGGGGCATTTTATAATGGTCAAGCTACTCATGGTTTTTTGGGATTCAATAGAACAAACCAAGCATATAATTTTTTTAGAACTTGTGGCAGCTTTTCATGATATTAAATGTTTTGTTAATAAATTTTCTAATTGATCAATAATTGTTAGAATTGATAACACGACAGCTATTACTTGCATTAACCGAATGGGAAGTGTAAGATTTGGCACCTTAAACATAGTTTCAATAAAATTATGAACTTGGTGTGAAATTCGTAACATCTTAATGTTGCTTCATATATTAATACCTCAGATAACATTCTCGCAGATCGAGAATCACGGGTAACAAAAATAGATACGGAACACGAACAATCCATGAATTGTTTAAAAAAAAATTTGTTCTCATGTTGGACATAGATTTGTTTGCAACCTACCTTAATACTAAATGTTTACGCTATATCTCTTAGAAACTGGATCCGGGATCTTTAAAGGTGGATGCTTTTACAATATCTTGGAAAGTTCAATTTTTTTATGTGTTTACGCCTTTTTGAATAATAACGAAATGCCTGCGGAAAATTATCAATGATAATCCCTCACGGGATAAAAAATTTCAATCACATTAGTTATACTGAGTTTTAGGGAAAACCCGAATTTATGTTTATTTTCTAGATTCTACACAATTTGTAAGAGCAATTGTGACTCTCAATGATGTTTAGGTACTTATTGCTTGTTTTTTGTTCATTATTATTTATCCTTAATGTTACTAGGTGTAGAATTATTTCAATTTATGTTTTAATGTGGCAAAAAAGGGTTAAGTAGATCTAGATCGTTTGACTCTAAACATCTGCGAGTGTATTCTTATTGTAATTTAACCCTTTGTTGACGGACGGTACTCTGAAGTACCATTTTTTAAATACTCTATAAAATGTTTATAATCGCACAAAACCTTCTACGAGCCGGTCGGTACGTTCAAGTATACTCTTTTTCAGTTGTGTAACATATTGCCACCACAAAACAGCGCATTGTCAAAAGAATATCGTAGTATGCTTTGAACCACCGCTGTGAGAAGTGACGTACGTGTCATCGGATAAAAACGTATTTATTTACGGATTGTTTTACGAGTTTTTTGAAAAGAAAAATAAGTCTACATAGCTAAGTTGACTTTCGTGAAGTGATAAAATCAAGTATTACGTAAAATGCATGTGCACCTGCTTTTATTTTGACAATTTTCTATAAAGGACTTTGAAGTACCGTCAGGCTACGAACCATTGAAATGGATGAAGAACAACCGGTAACATTGTTTATCTTTTTTTTATTTACAGTAATTTTGATTTTCATTTATAACATTTCAGTCGACATCTAAAACACCACATAAACGATATAACATAAACAAAAGACCTCTAACAGATGCAGAACTTTTGGAGATTATAGAAAGTTATGCTTTTGAAGATATACCAGACAATTTACAAATGGAAACGGATATAGAAAGCGGTTGTGAAAACAACGATGATTTTGTTAATGACAAACTAACGGAAATTGATTATAACACAGAGAATGGGGGCGATCAGGGCTATGCAGTTGTTGGAGGAAAAGTGGATGACCCCCAAGAAAATGTTGAGAAGGAAGTGGGGATTGAAAATCCTGAGAAAGTGGTCCAATTGGAAGCGAAGAAAGAAAAGAATCCTGTAAAAAACAAGCCAAAATCTAAAAGAAGTCAAACTCTAGACAGAAAATGGAAGAAAAGAGAGGTAGTGACTTCCATTCCAAATTATCAGTATCCGGAAGATTGCATAGAAGATAAATTTGTTGGTTGTGAAACAGCCACTGATACTTTTGTAACTGTTATAAACCCAATTTTGGATAATTTGGTTGAGCAGACAAATCTGTATTCGGTACAAAGGAACAAAATTCTAAATACTAATAGAGATGAGTTGTTGGTCTTTTTAGGTGTGAATATGCTAATGGGATATCATAAACTTCCTAATTGGAGGCACTACTGGTCAACATCTACGAACTTAGGTGTACCTCTGGTATCTTCTACTATGTCTAGAGACAGATTTGATGCGATTCTAAGTAATCTTCATGTTAATGATAACACGCAAATACCGAATAATAACAAAGACAAACTCTACAAAATGCGGCCAATGATAGACTCTTTGAATGAATCATTTACCTCTCTATAATGGTACAAGAATGCTAAGTGTTGATGAGCCTATGATAATATTTACCGGTCGCAGTTCACTAAAACAATACAATCCCATAAAGCCAATAAAACGGGGATATAAAATTTGGTGTTTATCCGATCAAAAAGGTTATATAAAGAACTTTCAAATATACAAAGGAAAAAATGAAATAGTCAAAGCCAAATACTCAGCATTCGGGCTTGGTGAAAAGGTAGTTTTAAGTGTGAGTGAACCAGAGTGGGGAAAAAACAGAATGTTATATTTTGATAATTATTTTACGTCGCTAACTTTACTGGAAAAACTAAAATCTGAACAAACACTAGCATGTGGAACCATCAGATCTGATAGGACAGGACTCCCCAAGAACATGGTCGATAGTAAAACCCTAAAACGTGGAGAATATGACTATCGCTTTTCTTCAATGGACGTAGGAGTTTGGAAGTGGCAAGATAACAAAACAGTTTATTTGGCTAGTAACTTCCACGGCAGTGAAGAGACCACTGTACAACGTACTCAAAAAGATGGATCAAATTTGCCGATCCCAGCTCCGATGGTCGTTAAAGACTATAACAAATACATGGGAGGTGTGGACCATGCGGACAGACTGAGGGCTGTTTATGGTGTTAATAGACGATCTAAAAAATGGTGGCACCGTTTGTTTTGGGGTCTAATTGATATGGCTTTCGTAAATTCCTATATAATTTATTCGGAAATCAGAAATAAACAATCTCTTCTAGATGTTCACCAGTCTGTGGCGATGGGACTATTAGCACATAAACGACGAATAAAAGACGATCCGCTGATGTGACTAACGTTGCCTCTAATAAAAAAAGGCGTGGCCGTGGATATTCTATTTCTCCAGATGTTCGTCTTTCAAATCGAGGGGCACATTGGATTATTTTCGATAACAATCGTGGTAGATCTGCAGCAAAAAAGGTATCCAATCCAAACCACTGTCCAAATGCTCTACGTGTCATGTATCTCTATGTTGTAACGCTACCAAAAACTGTTTCGCAGAATTCCATCAGGTATCTTTTTAGAGATAATTTTTGCAGTATGTTATACAACATTTGTTATTTTGCTAATTATTAAAGAATAAACGTATTTCATATTTAGTTAGTTATTTATACAAGATACAACATGGAACGAAGTAAAAAAAAGTTCAAGTTGTAAGCACTAACATCATTTCAAAATGCCTGATGGTTCTTTTAAGTACCACCGTATTTTCTTGTTGAAAAAACTGCAGTAAAAAATTATAAAAAATTATAGGTGTTATTTTATCTATTTTAATGCCTACAATCAAAAAATTATTAAAATACTTGAATTTTTAATAGCTCAGGCAACAAAGGGTTAAGAACGGCAATATGAAATATAATTATGTAAATTTAATAATGTAACAATTTTAGATAAAATTTTTAGGTTTTGATGATGTTTTAAGAACTGTTACATAAGGAGGTGTTGGGTAAAACTATGTACTACACTCGTAGCTTAACAGAAAATAAGTCACTAAAGAAAAAGTAGCCCACTCGAGAAGGCTTTCGTGGCTAAACATTTCTGTCTTGCATAATAAATAGCTATTATACATATTTTAAATCGAAAAGCTTGGGTAAATGTGCATTGCTGCCAAACTATCAAAATTAATTAAAGGTAAAAGGTTAATGTTGGAGGGCACGTTATTTTGGATTATCAGCTATCCGTTCAATAAACATTCTTCTTCAAATAAACTGTACAGGGCTGCCTTTAATAATTATAATATACGTATTAAAACATGTTTTTTACCTCCCAACCTACATATACGTATGCAGGTATCTATAGAAGGTCATGTGATCGACTTTTTTTACACTAACCATAAACCGACTTATTAGCTCATTTTACGTTTAGCAAAGCTTCACCAAAATCGGCCATATGCCTGTGTGTGCGTGAATGTGTGTCCGTGTGTATGAGTGCGTGCATGCGTGAGGGCGTGTGTATGTGCGCGCGAATGTTTGTGTGCACTATAGAATATCCGCAAACTTGATGGTATGTGGAACAGCTTAGAGCATGTTAAAATTTTGATACCTCCCGTAAAGGCCAATAGCCAATAATTGGAGACAACGTTTTTCCCCGCTTGCCATTGAAGCAGATTTTGAGTGTAATATTTAAATAACTTGACTACCAGCTAATTCTATTCGCTTTATGCGGCCCCTTATTGTGAGTTTTTTTACTCTTATGGAGCGGAAATTCGCCGTCGTTTTTTATCAAAAATTTGGCATTTGTGAAAGAACGGAAGCTGCTGTTTTATTCGAAATATTGTCCATAGCTTGCACTATGCTACACCTTTCTGGCAACATACTGATACCACGTCGGAATAATGCTTCATCCTTTGAGGCTATCAAATCAACCCAGTTTTTAGTATTTTCATATGATGTGAAGTATTGCTCGGGCAGTCCATGCGTCATAGACGAAACAAACGAAAATCAGAAGAAGTTATGTCTCGTAAATACGGCGGGCGAGGTAACACTTCCGAAATGGCTGTTTCCCAATAGGTTTTGACTGGCAGCGCAACGTATGGGTGAGTACAACTTTATGGTGCCTGGACTAGTATTTGGCAGGCTTTTACTTTAGTGCTCTCATGAATTGTGTTCGGTAGACGGCCTATGTAAGGGTTTCATTCGGTTTGAGCAACTAATAATATCGACACCAAGCTGATCTCACCAACTATACAACAAGAGCTTTTTCGATGAATGCTTAGCTGCAGATGTTGGAGTATGGCCAAGTGGTCGCCATGATTACTTCATCTTTGGATTATCATAGCAGATCCATTTTTCATCAACGGTAACTATACAGTGCAAAAAACCCTTTTTTTATGCCTGACGTACGTACTCTGTCTTCTATGTAAAATTTGCCGTTCTTAAACTTTTGAAACCACCCACAACAACTTTTCTCAATTAAGTACATTTGCTTCTTCAAACTGATGCACCTCATCTGCAATTGAAGAAGCAAATCAACAGTTCCTGTAAATGACGCTAATTCGGCTCAAAACTATACTTTCGTAGGCAAAATAATATATTATACTGATAAAATCCCTAAGATTTCAAGGTTGTGTTGTCCACAAATGTTCATCCTTACGATAATGACATTTTACATCTGACAATTTTAAACATAACTTACTGGTGGCGCCAAGTTTTATCTAAGGCGGAAACTCATTTATACACCTAAATAGATTTATGGAGAAAGGAAAGTCGAAAGGGGAGTATTCCCAAAGAGCAACCGTCAAACTTATTAAACTGGTTATTGCGTCATTTTAGCAGAAAATGTTGCCAAGAATTTACCATCTGGTTTTTGAGCAACCTGCCTAAGCCCCTTTAGTAATAAAACAGTGCTGGTAAAATTCATAGCAAAACATTTGATTTCATAGGCGTCTTAGATGTAAGTCTACTACAGTTTCTTGACAATATTTTCATATTGTCAAATTGAATGTCATGATTTAGATTATTCAGGGCATGGTCAGCCACAGCAGACCTCTCTGGTTGACCCAATCTACAAAATCTCATATGTTCTTTGCGTCTTGTATCAAAGCTACGTTTTGTGGTCCCGATGTATACTTTTCCACATGAACAAGATAACTTATACACTCCGGAAGATGATAAAGGGTTTGAACATCTTTAGGTGATCTTAAATGTTCTTTAATTTTTCTTGTAGGTTTAAAAATAGTCCTAATGCCATATTTGATTAGGATTTTTCAATTCTATTTGTAACATTAGCTATAAAAGGAAGAAAAGCAGTACCAACATTAAGAACTGGTTTTTCTTTAAGGTTACGCCTAGAAGGTGTAATAACATTATTAATATCTGTAAGTGAATATCCATTATCTTGTAAGGATTTTCTTAAATATTTATATTCATCATTCAAAAATTCAGGGTCACAAATTCGTTTTGCTCGATCTACTAAAGATTTAATTACACTAATTTTTGACGTGGATGGTGGTTGGATAATTTATGAAGGTATCTATCAGTGTGTTGGTTTCTAGTCAATTACCTTTAAAATGATCCAGTGAATATCTACTTTAGTTTAAGAATATTAATATGTCAAGAATGGTAAATTCCATTGTTTCTTTATTCCATGGTAAACTGAATAAACTAGGATGTAATACCATTTATAAATACCAAAACTCATAGTGTCTTCTCCATGTCTCCAAATTAACAATGTGTCATGCTACATATCTTATACCAAACCTGAAGGTTTTTAGGTATTTTGTAACGTTAATGTTTCAATTTTAACCATATAAAATTAGCTATAACAGGACTAAGGGACTACCCATTCTACACCTTCAATCTGTTCATAAAATTTATATTCCACTGAAAATAAGTTGAGTAAGCCAGTGCTGAAAAAGAATGGTTATGTCCTTTGGAAAAGATGATCTATGTATTCAATAGTTTCTTTTAAGTACTTTTGTAAAGTGAAATAACATCAAAACTACTAATATCCCTCTTCAATTTTGAAACTATGCATTTTCCAACAAAGTCGGCAAATTTTTAATGTAATGGGTGTTTTTCCTATATGAGGTTGTAATAAAATGTAAGATGTTTTGCAAGGTTTATGTAGGAGAACCAATTGCACTAACAATAGGCCTTAAAGGAATATTAGGTTTATGAATTTTTGGTAAACCATATAGTTTTGGTGAAATAGCTTCAGGTTAGATAGTTTCTTCTTTATTTCTTCAGGAATAGATGATAATTTAATCAGCTCTTTAGTTTTAAAAGAAACTTTTTGTTGGATCTTTTGGTATTTCACGATAAGTTTCTGGTCCCAACAATTGTTCTATCTTAGTGTTATAATCGTTCATATTTAATATAACAGTTGCATTACCTTTATCTGATTTTAATATTATAATACTTTCATTGCGTTTAAGATCAAGTAAAGCATGTCGTTGACGAAAGGATAAGTTGCTCTTTGGAGGTTTTGTTTTACGTAATATGTTAACGGTGTTATATCTAACTTCATTAGCAGCATCAAAAGGTAATAATCTAATGGAGTTTTCGATGTTGGAAATTATATCTTCAAAAGGTATTACTCTTGGTGTTATCGCAAAATTTCCTCCTTTAGAAAGCGCTTTTTATAATCTGAAACAACATTATCAGAAAGGTTTATAACTGTTTTCTACAATCAATAGATGGTCTATTATTTTGTTCTTTGTATAATTTATTAAATTTTTCTTTTTGACGTTGACATGAGATGTCAAAATTTATTTCCATAGATTTAAACGTTATAGAATCAATTTTATCCCAATCTTCTTTATTCAAAATAGATGAAATTTCTAAATGTGAATATAAAAGATTTTTATCGGTGTTATCCAGTAACTTCCTAGTAATATGTATTTGATTACGTAGAAGAGCATTTTCAGTTCTTCTGTAAATATTATTCGCTTGCTTATTATTAAAATTTCTTTTAATATAGATAAACTTTGGGATAATCTTTTGGTCTAAACTAATGGAAGTTTACCATTTCTTGACATATTAATATCTAAAAATAATAATTCACTATCTTTTAAGGTTTACAGAAAGCCGACACACACTGATAGATACCTTCATAAATTATCCAACCACCATCCACGTCAAAAAATTAGTGTAATTAAATCTTTAGTAGATCGAGCAAAACGAATTTGTGACCCTGAATTTTTGAATGATGAATATAAATATTTAAGAAAATCCTTACAAGATAATGGATATTCACTTACAGATATTAATAATGTTATTACACCTTCTAGGCGTAACCTTAAAGAAAAACCAGTTCTTAATGTTGGTACTGCTTTTCTTCCTTTTATAGCTAATGTTACAAATAGAATTGAAAAAATCCTAATCAAATATGGCATTAGGACTATTTTTAAACCTACAAGAAAAATTAAAGAACATTTAAGATCACCTAAAGATGTATCAAACCCTTTATCATCTTCCGGAGTGTATAAGTTATCTTGTTCATGTGGAAAAGTATACATCGGGACCACAAAACGTAGCTTTGATACAAGACGCAAAGAACATATGAGATTTTGTAGATTGGGTCAACCAAGAGGTCTGCTGTGGCTGACCATGCCTGAATAATCTAAATCATGACATTCAATTTGACAATATGAAAATATTGTCAAGACAAACCCATTATTATGTTCGTTTGCAACGTGAAGCTATTGAAATATATAAACACCGAATAATTTTAATAGACAAGAAGAAAATCTCCGTTTAAATAGGTTTTGGCATCTTATAATTAAAAAGAGCATAATGATACGCCTTGATTTTAATTTGTTTTCACTTTTGGTATGTCTAGGTTTTTGCTTGTGTTTTCCTAGACCTTGAAGCAAATGCTTTATCAATTATATGTTAAATTTCCACAGCACTATAATTTAACATAAGTAGTTGAAATTAAATTGAAATTAAAAATTACAAAGAACGTTCTGCATTGTGCTTTTCATTGTTAATAACACTTCCAATTATTGATAAAGATATCTCTTTGTTAGATTTAACTGGGTTATTTTTGATGTAATGTTTGGATTTGTGAATGCTTCTATCATTTTAAAATTGAAGTTTTTCACAACTTTACACTTACATCATAACTCAATTAAATTTTGTTAAATGTGTTTTTGGCTGGCAAATTTCATTGTTAGCTTTCGTCGTAGAGATGTTCTGGTTTGTCATCTTTAAGACAGTTTAACAATATTTAATTTTAATGACCTAGTTATTCTTTACTACAATTTTATAGTTGGCTTATACGTTTCTCAAACTGTTATATTAATAGCAGGCTTATGTTTATGTTTGAATTTTCAAATTTGACAAAATTGTTTACTACATCTTTAACAATTTTTAACATACATTGCTACTGACGAAGATAACTGTAAGTGTTATCGAAACGTTTAGATTGTATAATTTAAAGTACACCATTAAAAAATCCCAAAAAGATAAGTATTTTATTATGAGTGTTAATGGTGAAAGTTTACATTTTCAAATCTCTTCTAGATGTTCACCAGTCTGTGGCGATGGGACTATTAGCACATAAACGACGAATAAAAGACGATCCGCTGATGTGACTAACGTTGCCTCTAATAAAAAAAGGCGTGGCCGTGGATATTCTATTTCTCCAGATGTTCGTCTTTCAAATCGAGGGGCACATTGATTATTTTCGATAACAATCGTGGTAGATCTGCAGCAAAAAGGTATCCAATCAAACCACTGTCCAAATGCTCGTGTCATGTATCTCTATGTTGTAACGCTACCAAAACTGTTTCGCAGAATTCCATCAGGTATCTTTTTAGAGATAATTTTTGCAGTATGTTATACAACATTTGTTATTTTGCTAATTATTAAAGAATAAACGTATTTCATATTTAGTTAGTTATTTATACAAGATACAACATGGAACGAAGTAAAAAAAAGTTCAAGTTGTAAGCACTAACATCATTTCAAAATGCCTGATGGTTCTTTTAAGTACCACCGTATTTTCTTGTTGAAAAAACTGCAGTAAAAAATTATAAAAAATTATAGGTGTTATTTTATCTATTTTAATGCCTACAATCAAAAAATTATTAAAATACTTGAATTTTTAATAGCTCAGGCAACAAAGGGTTAAGAACGGCAATATGAAATATAATTATGTAAATTTAATAATGTAACAATTTTAGATAAAATTTTTAGGTTTTGATGATGTTTTAAGAACTGTTACATAAGGAGGTGTTGGGTAAAACTATGTACTACACTCGTAGCTTAACAGAAAATAAGTCACTAAAGAAAAAGTAGCCCACTCGAGAAGGCTTTCGTGGCTAAACATTTCTGTCTTGCATAATAAATAGCTATTATACATATTTTAAATCGAAAAGCTTGGGTAAATGTGCATTGCTGCCAAACTATCAAAATTAATTAAAGGTAAAAGGTTAATGTTGGAGGCACGTTATTTTGGATTATCAGCTATCCGTTCAATAAACATTCTTCTTCAAATAAACTGTACAGGGCTGCCTTTAATAATTATAATATACGTATTAAAACATGTTTTTTACCTCCCAACCTACATATACGTATGCAGGTATCTATAGAAGGTCATGTGATCGACTTTTTTTACACTAACCATAAACCGACTTATTAGCTCATTTTACGTTTAGCAAAGCTTCACCAAAATCGGCCATATGCCTGTGTGTGCGTGAATGTGTGTCCGTGTGTATGAGTGCGTGCATGCGTGAGGGCGTGTGTATGTGCGCGCGAATGTTTGTGTGCACTATAGAATATCCGCAAACTTGATGGTATGTGGAACAGCTTAGAGCATGTTAAAATTTTGATACCTCCGTAAAGGCCAATAGCCAATAATTGGAACAACGTTTTCCCCGCTTGCCATTGAAGCAGATTTTGAGTGTAATATTTAAATAACTTGACTACCAGCTAATTCTATTCGCTTTATGCGGCCCCTTATTGTGAGTTTTTACTCTTATGGAGCGGAAATTCGCCGTCGTTTTTATCAAAATTTGGCATTTGTGAAAGAACGGAAGCTGCTGTTTTATTCGAAATATTGTCCATAGCTTGCACTATGCTACACCTTTCTGGCAACATACTAATACCACGTCGGAATAATGCTTCATCCTTTGAGGCTATCAAATCAACCCAGTTTTAGTATTTTCATATGATGTGAAGTATTGCTCGGGCAGTCCATGCGTCATAGACGAAACAAACGAAAATCAGAAGAAGTTATGTCTCGTAAATACGGCGGGCGAGGTAACACTTCCGAAATGGCTGTTTCAATAGGTTTTGACTGGCAGCGCAACGTATGGGTGAGTACAACTTTATGGTGCCTGGACTAGTATTTGGCAGGCTTTTACTTTAGTGCTCTCATGAATTGTGTTCGGTAGACGGCCTATGTAAGGGTTTCATTCGGTTTGAGCAACTAATAATATCGACACCAAGCTGATCTCACCAACTATACAACAAGAGCTTTTTCGATGAATGCTTAGCTGCAGATGTTGGAGTATGGCCAAGTGGTCGCCATGATTACTTCATCTTTGGATTATCATAGCAGATCCATTTTTCATCAACGGTAACTATACAGTGCAAAAAACCCTTTTTTTATGCCTGACGTACGTACTCTGTCTTCTATGTAAAATTTGCCGTTCTTAAACTTTTGAAACCACCCACAACAACTTTTCTCAATTAAGGCAGTCCCACATTTGCTTCTTCAAGCAACTGATGCACCTCATCTGCAATTGAAGAAGCAAATCAACAGTTCCTGTAAATGACGCTAATTCGGCTCAAAACTATACTTTCGTAGGCAAAATAATATATTATACTGATAAAAATCCCTAAGATTTCAAGGTTGTGTTGTCCACAAATGTTCATCCTTACGATAATGACATTTTACATCTGACAATTTTAAACATAACTTACTGGTGGCGCCAAGTTTTATCTAAGGCGGAAACTCATTTATACACCTAAATAGATTTATGGAGAAAGGAAAGTCGAAAGGGGAGTATTCCCAAAGAGCAACCGTCAAACTTATTAAACTGGTTATTGCGTCATTTTAGCAGAAAATGTTGCCAAGAATTTACCATCTGGTTTTTGAGCAACCTGCCTAAGCCCCTTTAGTAATAAAACAGTGCTGGTAAAAATTCATAGCAAAACATTTGATTTCATAGGCGTCTTAGATGTAAGTCTACTACAGTTTCTAAAAGAGTTGAGAGGATATAGCGACAAACGTACAGTGTCTTCTAAGAGAGGAAAGGAAATAATAATAACCAGACAGTGTTAATAATAACATCTGTTCATTGTTATCACATAAGTATGTTGTTTGGTCTATAAACCAAATGCGCTTTCGTTTGAAATTAGTTTTAAAACAAATGAGCTCACATTTTTGCTCCCCAGTTGCTTAATATAGATCTTAAAGGCTGTTAAATTATAACAATGTTTACATATTTTTATGCTGAAGTTGTCCATTAACTTAATTTCGCAGTATTCCTTATTTGTATCTTGTGTCGACGTTACCTTTTGGTCGGTGTAACTTCGATACCTACAAGAACTTAAAAGAAGGAGCAACGAAGGTGTGCTGAAGAATAATTTTTTTGCTAATAGAGAGCCAAGCCATCAATTGTTATGGTGATTATCAGTGAGGGCTTTCAAGCGATTGGTTCCTTTGTCAAAATGTGTCCAAGTTACATCGTTTTACGTTACCTTTGAAGTATATTTTGTTCATAATCACTGAAACTGACTTATTATCAAATTTTGCTTCTCTGTTTTTAAGTACAATTTGGTGGTCCACGTAACCCACTACGAAAATACAAAGTGCCAAACGATGGTCATCAAATAGGGTGGCCCTCTTCTACCATCAAAGTGGGTAAGATGGGCACTCAATAAAAATTAATACACTGAAACAATTGCAAGAAAAAATATAAAGGGGGCATGGATGTGTTACATATAGGCATCTACAGGACATTCCACGAAAAACCAATGCTCGTCATAAATTTATCTATCTAGTTCCAACAAATTGTTTATGTTACTATTTAGTACGTCCCCATGACTCAAAAGGAGATAGAAATCAAATTAATGACGTGCAACTAAACTTGCAATAAATTTTCTATAAATATAAATTTTTAGACAAATATAATTTATGTTATTTGAATATACGCAATGGAGTGTGAATATCAAGAAGGCATGTAATTTGATCATTAATACCATCTACGTCGTAAATATTTCTCCATGGCAAAGAACTAATGTGGTTATAAAATTTATTGTAATCAAAACGCTTATCTTAGCTCTACAAGACTTGCTGGTTTAGTTTTGCAAACTGAATGTTTCATGTATCCCCAATAAAAGTAATCTTTAGGATAGAAATCAGGTGCACGTGGGGCCATTCAATACTACCTTGTCTACCAATTTATCGTCCGGGAAATATATCATCTAAATAACGCCGAAAATTTACACCTAAAAGAGCTGGAGCTCCAGATTGGTGAAACCATATCTAATTAAAATTGGCTCCAAACAAGTTTCTCGGTGTAGGTACAATATAATTTCTAAGTAACATTTCGTACTTATCTGACGTCACATTTCCTTTGATAAAGAACGGCCCAATTAACCGAATACCCACAATGCCTGACCGTACGTTTAATTTTTGTGGTATTTGTGTGTGGTTTTCATGCATCCAGTGTGGATTACGTCACTCCAGTATCTTAAATTATGTCGATTTGCATTCCCACACAATGTAAAGGTTGCTTCGTCGGAAAAACCTTAAGTAGTTAACGAAATTTCCGTCATTTTAAATTTTATCCATCATTACCTCAGTAAACTATAATCTACGGTCGAACCCATCTTCACTTAACTCTTCCAATAAGGGAATTTTGTAGGGTTCAAATTTATTCTTAAGTAAGACTGAAGAATGACGTAATTGTGCAACCCCGCGAGAAAGTATGTGGATCTTCAACGAAACTCTGCATTATACCTAAAGTTCTGTTGCCATTTATAACTGTTTTTGGTCATCTACCCGATTGGTACTCCTCCAGAGACCTCAAAGCGCTTTACAGTTTTTTGTACCGATCTAGCAATCTTGGTATTCAGTAGAACTGGGAATTGATTAGAGGATATGACAGAATCTTGAAAACTGTTATGATAGAAGACTATAACAGTCGTTCCAGCACATTCCTCACCATAATGTAGAAGAACTATTCAATTTAAAGGATATAATAAGCTATAGATTGGAATACCTTGATCCTTACAATCTGGTGTGTTTTTATGAAAAGTTCATACAACAAGTTGTTGGCAAGCACGCCCACGAGAACTCGCACTCGCACGCGCACGCCCACGCTCATACCAACACCCACACCCAAACCCTCACCCACACCCACAACCACAACCACACAAACACCCACGCCAATCCACCCACACACCCACACACCCACCCACACACACCCACACACCCACACGCCCACACACCCGAACATACACACACACCCACACACCCACTCATCCACCCATACACCCAACCGCACACCAGGGCACCCGCACACCCGCGCACCCGCGCAACCGCCCACACGCGCACACGCACACACGCACACACGCACATGCACACACGCACACACGCACACACGAACACACGCCCACACGCACACACGCACACATGCACACACACACAGACGCACACAAGCACACACGCACACACGCACACATGCATACACGCACATACGCACACACGCACACACGCACACACGCACACACGCACACACGCAAACACGCACACACGCACACACGCACACACGCACACACATACGCACACACACACACAAACGCACACACAGCACGCGCACACGCACACGCACACACGCACTCACGCACACACGCACACAGCACACCACACAGCACACACGCACACAGCACACACGCATACACACACACGTACACACGCACACACGTACACACGTACACATGAACACATGCATACACGCACACACGCGCACACGCAGAACCGCACACACGCACACACGCACACACGCTCACACGCCCACACGCACACACGCACACACGCATACACGCACACACTCACACACGCGTACACGCACATACCCACACACGCACACACGCACACACGCACACACGCACACACCCAGTTTTTGTCGGTTAGTTTTCATCATCAAGGACGATTCTACAGTATTTTCAGTAAGGCGTTCCACCATATCGAATGCGAAAGGGTGAATTTTGATAGCATATAAAGTTTGGAAGGTTTCATAAAGGGTACGGTTGAGATAGTCAAAAACAACGTCTGTCTCATACATCGCTGGCAAATAATGTATAACCGTTGAGGACAGTACACAATTTCAGTGACAAATAATTTAACAATCATATTATGAATGTTTTGGGTAATGGGTTTAATTTTGCCATCACTCCTAAACGAATTCCCCTAGAAAACACCATTACCAACGTAGAATACGCCTTAAAGGATACAGAATCTACGGTCGATGACGAAATTAGGCTCGACGTGGCAAAAATTCTTTGGAACTGCCAACTTCCCAAACAGAATATCACCAAACAAGACCTCCAAATGTTAAACCAAATCAAAAATGACGACCAAATATTAATACTACCCGCTGATAAAGGAAACACTACTGTCGTTGTCAACTCTGAAGACTATCACCACAAGATGTCTTAACTGTTAACATCTTGAGAATATACAAAAAATCAGTACAATCCTACCACCTACATAGAAAAAAACAACAAAATGTATCATTAATTCTACAAAATTAGACAAAGAGACAAAACAGAAACTAATTCGAAGGGAGAAGTCTTCAAGAATCCCCAAAAGACGGGGACTCCCAAGAATACATCAGAAAAACTAGCCATTACGCCCTATCGCCTGTGCATTCAATTCTCCGACTCATGCCCTTGCTCGTTATCTAGCAAAAATTATTCAACAGATTAGTGAAAATGCTGCATACTACATCAAAAACTCTTATGGTTTTCTATACAAACTCAAAATTGCACCCTTGGCTCCAAATGACATTTTAGTTAGCTTGGACATAACGTCACTTTTCACCAAAAAACCTATTGAAGACACGATGAAAATTCTAGAAGAAAAACACTCAATAAACCAAGATATACTCAAACTGATAAACCACTGCTTGCACTTAACCTATTTTACATACAAAGGACAGTTCTACAAGCAAATTCAAGGAACACCTATGGGTTCGCCACTCTCTCCAGCTTTTGAGAATGTATATATGGAACATTTTGAAACCACTTCTTTAAATGCTGCAGATTTAAAACTTAAATGTTGGTTTCGTTATGTTGACGACACATTTGTAGTTTGGCCCCATGGAAAAGGAAACTTGGACAGTTTTGTAGGACATATTAACAACATTCACATCAACATCAAATTTACTATGGAAGTTGAAGAATATAATTCACTCCCTTTTTTGGACACACTGATAACAAGACTTCCTAATGGTAAATTTACACACAAATTTTATCGAAAACTAGCTCAAACGAATAGATACTTTAGCTCTCACCATCCTGGTCAATTACGTAGCGTTATGGTATCCATGATATACCGCTCTTACCACATATCTGACTAAAATTCTGAAACCGAAGAGATAAAATATAACTTCAAAATGGATGCAAAGATCAAGAAATATTGAAAATTACCAACGAAGTGAGAAGACCAAGAAATAATAACTTGTCAGACAATTAACGCAGGATTCCTGTTATTCTACCTTATATAAAAGGAATTACAGACAGAATAGCAAAGAAATATCCTAAAAACGACTTCAGATCGGTATTCAAATCAAATTCAGCTTTGTCCCAACTTTTAAGAAACCCCAAAGACAAAATTCACAATGAAAACCAAGGAGTGTATTAGATACCGTGCAACAATTGTCGAAGAACTTATATTGGACAAACTAATAGAATATTGTATGCGAGAGCCGATGAATATACACTAGCAATTAAACAGCACAATCCATCATCGTCTTTAGCTGTACATCGTTTAGATACAGGACATCAAATTATATACCTTACAAGAAAGAATTATTAGAGAAGCAGTTGAAATTGAAAGAAGACCAAACGCCCTCAATAAACGAAATGACAAGTCTATAATGCTACAAATTTGTAAGAATATCATTAAACAAATTGATTCGACATTTCAACCAACTCCAAATCTTCCAGAAATTTCAAACACTTACGCTGCAACTATTCCTGACGTCCCCACTTCTACACCTTCTACATCAAGTACTAGACCAACGACCCGAAGTCAAATACACTCGTTCAGATTAAATTCAAGTTAGTTACCTTGTTTCATATTCTGTACTTGTTAAAAATAGTTACCTTATTTCAATTTCTGTAATTGTCAAAATAAATTCTTGATAAAGGGAACAAAGGACGTTCCCGAAACGTTGAATTAATTTGTACGTTTTTTTACACAAGTTTCAAAGAAAAAATGTCTTATTTAAACATTAATACTTGTGGAAATCCAAATAGAAAATATACTATATATATATATATATATATATATATATATATATATATATATATATATATATATATATATATATATATATATATACACAGGGTGTTCTAAAATCCATCAGGAAACTCCGGGAGGAGATTCTACGAGCTAAAATAATAACAGTTTGTAAGGAAATATTTTTTAGGATTGTTATTTGTTTGCAAGTTACGGCTTGTCAAAGACCAATTTTTTTATTTATTAGATAGCGTTAGATAGTGGAATTACACGAACAAAGTATGACTGATTCTCCTATTTTATAATAATAGTAATAATAATACATTTTATTTGTCCAACAGAAACAAGTACCAATTACAGGACAAACTGAAAAAAAAAACAATACAAATACAAGAGAAAATACTACACACATAACATAAGGATTATAAGTTAATTTTCTGACTAAACGGTTGCATTTATCGGTTTGAATAAAGAGCACATAATTTTTTCTAATATTGTTTCTCTTTATAATAATGTTCATATTTTTGAGATGTTTGGCAAGAGAAAAAAGTTATCAACAAAACAAATTTTGAGTTTTAGGTAAAGTGCCCTCTAATGGCGCATAACGGAACTTTTTTCTTATTGCTCCAATAGAACTTGATCTAATTAGTAAGTATGTCAAATGAGAGACTAATCGACCTTGAACTGCAGAAGTTATTTAAAAAGAAAATTTAAAAAAATCGTACTTGCAAACAAATGACAATCCGAAAAAAAATTTCCTTACAAACTGTTATTATTTTAGCTCGTAGATTCTCCTCCCGGAGTTTCCTGATGGACTTTTAGAACACCCTGTATTCGTTAATTCAGTATGATTTGTAAAATATAATAATTGTGTAAGCCATCGTTTATTTGATCACTAAATTACAGTTCAATGCACCTTTTAAACGAAATTACAAACATAATTTACCATCTGTTTACAAAGTACAAAAACAAAATGGAATCATAACAATTAAAACTTAGAAATACGGTCGAAAAGTTGTTTGTGGTCCCAATTATTTCATTTGTTGATGAATATAGCGTTCTTATCTGTATGTTATCCTAAATATCCTTTGATTTAGCATTTCTTGTGATTCTTGACCCTATATTTAATCAAACTTTGGCCTAAAGGTTATCATTTTATAACTTACATCATTAAGTAGATATCTGCAACTATTAACAAAGAAAAACCAATCCAATAGGGATTACGCAATAAAAATATACAAAGACGTCATTTACTATTGTTTAACAATTAAATGACTAATTTTAATTAAATAACGATTAGTAGATTCCTCCATATAAATACAATTATTATTATTCGTTTTTGAAAAACCAACAGTATTTATCGAAACATGTCATGGTTTATATAATATTGATACAAAAATACAGTATTATTCATAATGTTGCTAAATAAACTCGCGTGCTTAATTTTTGTAGTACTATTTGAAAAATCTTATCAAAATTATGAAATTCCTGTACCTGAAATAATTATTTATAAACCACGTGGTTTCCGTGTTAGTATCCCACACGAAACCGGTATTCGTTTATTTGTGTTTCACGGGAATATCAATAAAGAAATAACAGGTTCACAACCTGGCGATTATTCAAAAGAAATAACAATTGAGGCTAATGGAAAATGGACATTTCATGATCGACGAACTAAACTCAATATTGGTGATACTATTCATTACTGGTTGTTTGTTCTCAAACATGGATTAGGGTACAATTTACACAATGGCCATTTTACGGTTCAAGGTAATTATACATATAATTGCGTAAAGTGAAAGCATTAATCTTAAGTTATTATAGAATTAGTAAATAATCCGCTCATACAAAATGCTAAGAAAGGCTATTCACCAAGTCCTCAAGAAAATGAAGCGCAGTGTAATAACCCAAGCAATACGATTTGTTTGCAAAGCATTGTTAACGTAACACAATCCTTAGTACAATTACAATACGAAGCAGAAACTGCTTTAAAGAAAAATCGACAAATGATGGATTATATTGCACTAATTCCGAACGCGAAAAAGATGACGATTACTGGGAAAATTCCGCCAGAAGGACAAGCTTCAAGTCTAGTTAGTTTTGTGTTACGAGAAAAGTTAAACATGAACCCAGTGATTGTTGCTGCACAAAGAAATTCTGATGGAAGTATTGAATTTGAGGTTTTGAATATTAGTGATAAGCTGGATATTTTGGAAGCAGCAATGGAGAAATTAGACCATACAATAATTTCAATTCATTAGCTTATAACGGTTAATTATTTATAATTATAAATACATTTATTTGTTTTTAGAATAAATGTGGTATAAAGGAAACGTGTTTTTTAACCTTCGATTATATTTCTATGAATCTTTTGGCAATACAGCGTATTTGGTATTATATCGTACAGATAACCTAACAGTTTAATCATGTAAATGATTATGTGTGGCCAACTTTTTTGGTGTATTCTACTAAACAGAATTTATGTTACGCTATATAATATAATTCCTTTAGCCACAAAATTAAGGGGCCAAGACAGAGCGTTCCAATTAAGGATAACTTAATGGCATTAACACCTTACCTGCCAAGTGGTACAAACGTTGGTACACTACCCTACCCCGACGAAGTTTCTGTTTGGGCCTGTGTTACAACTGTTGTACCACTGTAACAATCTTTACGTTTAGGCCAGTGAATTGGAAAGTGGTACATTTAGCGTATATTTTAGCATAAGAGGTTAAATTAGTGGGCCTGATTGATACCGTAATGCAATGTCCCTGGGAAAAATTAAACTTAATAATAGAAATAGAAAAAAATATTTATTTCGAAGGTAAGAAAAAAAACAGAACAACCAAAATAAAGCCATATAAAAATATAGTAAGTCATGTAAGTAATAACAAAACATTAAAGTAATGAAAGTTTAAAGTATTGAACTAGAATGTTGGTCAAAAAACACTTCACACAGAAATTTTTATCGCATGCTTCACATTTCCAAGTACTTCTTGTAGCTTTGTTCCTGGCTATCGACGCTGTGAATTCCAACGAAAGTTTATTGAAACATACAACGCATCGACGTCTGGTTCCGAAAATGAGTTTGTGGTCATTGTTACAGGGATTTTCGTGGAGAACTGCCTCTTGGGAAGATAATATCTTTTCTAGAATTTTTTCTCTGAACTCCGTTATTGGAAGTTTCTCATGGGTAATATTTCTGTAGATTATATGAGCATTTATAACCGCAGTTCCGAGAAGTAACTCTATGGCGAGTTTGCGATACCACTTCATGCCTTTCCTCAGGGGACTATTACAAGATTTCATCTGATCGGACATATCAATATGTGCCTTGGAATAATTATAATCTACTATTAATTTTGGTTTCTGCCTTTCGCCATTTCTGTGTTTTAGTGTTACCATTTCAGCAGTATGTTCTGTACTTAGGGCCAGGACATCCCGCTTATCCTTCAATTTAGAACAATTATACCTGCTGATTCTCTTGCCACGATTTCATTTTTATTAAGTTTTTTTTTCTGTCACATCTGTGGGATTCAATTTCCTTAATAGGAAATTGAATCCCACAGATGTGACAGAAAAAAAGCTAATGCTCGAAGAGTTCCCACCAAATTCGTATTTCTTTCTAGTAATTTTTGTGCCAGAGCAACACTTGTATAATAATTGTCTACATACAATGTCCGTCCTTTATCCAACAACTGCTCCATAAGTTTCATGACAACTTCTGCCGATTCTGAATCCGTAAACGTTTTATTTGATTTACCGCAATAAACATCAAGATCATACGTATATAGGATAAGTGGCCCCTAAACGGTACTACACTTTCATCAATACATACATTTTCTCCTGGTAAAAGGGCATACTGGAATCTATCCCTCAGCATATTTATTAGTGGCCTAATTTTTTGTAACCTGTCAGTTGGCTGAAGATTTGCTTGGTTGTTACTAAAATGAACTACTCGAAGTAACAGTTCGAAACGATTTCTCGACATGTACTTGTTCAAAGAAGTACTGTATATATTCTTTTGACTCCAATAATCAGACAACTTTGGTAAGCGCCACAGTCCCATCCAGAGCAACACAGCTATGAAGAGCTCAATTTCTTTACGATTTGTGTCAGACCAGCGAGTTAATCTGGACTTTTGGTGCGTTATATTTTGCTGCAGTTGATAAGCATGCCTGTTTGTTTCAATCACTACCATATCGATGATCTCATCCGTTACAAACAATTCGTAAAAGTCATAAGGTTCTTTTCCCATGTATATATCATACAGTTCAGCTTTGATGCCTTCGTCCTTCCTAGTAACAGCGTAAATAATATTTCGACTTCTCTCCACATATGTTCATGCTGTACTTCTTCATTTTCAGTCGTGTTATGAGTTATGACGTATTCTAATATTTCAGAAATTGTATCCACAAGACAAACTTCTGAATCTAATTGTACCGTAGGCAAAATGCTTTCATTTGAAGGCTCCGACAAATCAATTTATTCTTGCTGCAAAAAATATATATAATTGTATAAAAAATGTAACTGTGATATGAATGTTATTGACTTACTAGGTGTATTTTCTTTGTCTTTCTAGGAATTGAACTTTTTTGTCGTTTTGAAGATGTACTCGGTTCATTCTCTTCACATAAAGATGTCTTCGGCAAATTATTTATTTTAGATTCTTGCTATAAAATAATTGTATGTTGAAGCATACTAAACATACTGAAATATTAGGTATATAGAAATTTTCGGAAATAAGAAAAACATTAACGTCCTACAATTATCTCATTACTGAAGATTTATATAATATCTAACTGAAATAAGACGGCCAAGGTAAATGACTGTCAGATAACGAAAAATTACTTACCAAAACACTCCGTTTTGTATGCTTCAATGCACTTTTTCGCATAATAGGAGTATCTTTATCGCTTTCTGAAGAAGTATATTCACTTTCCTGATCTTCGTCAGGATTGTATTCGTCCGAAAAACTAGCTTGAAATGGGTCGTCCTCTTCATCTGACATAAAATCTGCCAAAGCTTTTGCAATATTCCGTGTTCTTTCTCGAAACTCATAATTATTTTAGGTTATCCTTACAACCTCTCGCTTCGACAACTAATACCCAACTGAAGCAGAGCATATACGTAGCGAGATGCAAATATGCGATGCGAGATTCAACAAGTACAGTGGTACACGTTGAGTACCAAGTGGCCCGAACGGTAAAATTATTGCGTTCAGGGTCAGTGGTACGAACGTTGTACCACTGACAAAAATTGTCATAAATGACAGAAAATAAATATTTTTTTATGAATGAATATCTAAGAAAACGATATGAAGCGTTTAAAATATTATATGAGAAAATTGAAAATAGGCCTCCCGAGGACTGACCTATTGGTTACGATTGGGCGGTTAACGTGTTAACTTTGAACCAGAATAAAATCTTTGAACGAGAATAAAAATATTTGCCTATATAAAGAATTTCTGCATAAACCTAATTAAGGTCTATGGAGGTACGTAAATGTAAGAAATTATGCGCACGTCACTTTACAATTTTGTTTGCCACTGGGTTTTTTGAAGTTAAGTGTCAAACAATAACATTTGAACAGAAGAGAAATACTGTTTATACATATTTTTTTCTTAAAATATCACATTTTAATTTCTCAAATACTAGTTGTTGTCGCTAGGACGACTGTTTAAATTCTGAATCCGTTTAAACCTTTGAATTATGTAGCCCAATACAAATGACGCCACTAAATCTGGCGTATGCATATCTTTCATTTCTTAATTTTCTATGAAACACATACACAATTTATCATACAGTTGCAATACAGCTATTACAATGTTAAATTATTAAATGTATTCACCGATTTCGTCAATTCCTGATACATTTTGGTTTAACACTTCACCAATTTGAAGGAAAACGATGAAACACATTAATTAGACGGCAACGAACGAACTGTAATGCTTTTAAGGCGATGGTCTCTACTTGGGCTCAAATTGCCTAACAATTTTTCAAATACATCACTATTATTGGGTTAATATTTGGGGCGAAATACAATAAAAAACTTTATACACAAATGCCGTTGAGAAAACGATCAAACACGTTTCAGAAATGGGTAAGAAGTTAATGTTATGGTTTTACAGAGATGGTGGTTATTTGGGATCAAAATTGCTCTATTTTTAATTTCCTTAGGAAAATACATGGACAAAAAATAATTGCAATTATTTACCACATGGTCTAAAAATGTCTAAAGAATGTTTGTACGCCTCCCTCGTTTGTTAACCCACCAAACGCAGTGCTTTGAATAACAAGATCAAAACATTCAGCTCAGGCCTTTGGGCATTGTTCAGGGTCAAAGAGCCCTAAATTCTTTATTTATACACCAATTTTGCAGAGGATTGGACTAAACACATCTCCTCGATTAGACGGAACTGTGTCTGTGTCTGTGTCTGTGACTGTGTCTGTGTCTGTGTCTGTGTCTGTGTCTGTGTCTGTGTCTGTGTCTGTGTCTGTGTCTGTGTCTGTGTCTGTGTCTCTGTCTCTGTCTGTGTCTGTATCTGTGTCTGTGTCTGTGTCTGTGTCTGTGTCTGTGTCTGTGTCTGTGTCTGTGTCTGTGTCTGTGTCTGTGTCTGTGTATGTGTCTGTGTCTGTGTCTGTGTCTGTGTCTGTGTCTGTGTCTGTGTCTGTGTCTGTGTCTGTGTCTGTGTCTGTGTCTGTGTCTGTGTCTGTGTCTGTGTCTGTGTCTGTGTCTGTGTCTGTGTCTGTGTCTGTGTCTGTGTCTGTGTCTGTGTCTGTGTCTGTGTCCGTGTCTGTCTCTGTGTCTGTGTCCGTGTCTGTCTGCGTGTGCGTGCATCTGTGTGTACATGCGATCAAGCGTGCATGAGCATGTGTGTGTGAGTGTGAGTTTGTTCGTGTGGTGTGTGTGTGTGTGTGTGTGTGTGTGTGTGTGTGTGGTGTGTGTGTGTGGTGTGTGTGTGTGGTGTGTGGTGTGTGGTGTGTGTGTGTGTGTGTGTGTGTGTGTGGTGTGTGGTGTGTGTGTGTGTGTGGTGTGTGTGTGTGTGGTGTGTGGTGTATGGTGTGTAGTGTGTGGTGTGTGGTGTGTGCTGTATGCTGTGTGGTGTGTGGTGTGTGGTGTGTGGTGTGTTTGTTCAGGTCCACAATCATAAAAAAAAATAATGCCCAATTATCGTATAAGAGAAGATCGACTTGATAGGGATACGAAATTATTCTTGTCGTAATTTTTTCAATAACTTATCCTATATGGGGACGGAAAGTTTTACTTTATCGGCAGAAACCGGGGCAATTCCTGATTCATGAATATTCATATTTCTCCAATATTCACAATAATTTCAGGACAGCTGTTCGATAATAAGAGATGAATGATACTAGTCATAAAAACTTGAAAAATAGTCATAAATTTGAATAAATCACAATATCCATTTAAATAAATCGCCTCTTAGGTCATCGTTTTCAGAACGCTCTATCATTGGTTTCGCCGCTCGTGACGTCAGAAGCCATCAGACAAGGCCAAATGTGAATGTTCTACATGCAGTTATACCCACTTATTTCGTGTAAAAGTTAATAAATAACCTTATTTTATCGATCAGGATGACCAGTAAATTGCCTTATAGATATTGTTTAGTGCCGAAGTGGTACCAGTAAAACTGTTAAAACGCCAAATAAAATATTTTTTATGGTGCCTCGAGATCGCGACGCTCGAAAAAAATCGTGCACTGTTATGAAAAGGGATTGCAGAAAAAATCCTCCACTGTCTGCACAAGCATTTTTACACTGCTGGGGGGATCAATTTAACGTAAGTATTAATGGCACACTTATAAAATAAAACTTGCTGATAAACACGTCAGCGAAGGTTATGTTTAATATACCCTGATTTTCTAGTTATTTTCTCAGACCAAACCTAGTGTCTGTGTAATGTTTAGCCGTTTTTTATTATTCTAATGAGATAATATTACATTACCATTCAAACGTTATTATTAAGATTATTTACATTAATTCGTATAAAAAGAACCTTATTCAGGCGTGTTTTGATTTTGAGAATATTCTACCTACTGGAAAATAGAAATTTAATAGGTTTTTAAGGATGGTAACTCATTTATAATAAAGTGGTTATTTGTAATTTGTAGATTGAGGAAGACATGGACATAAATTATTTGCAGTACCAAATATTGGGAAATGTGACAAGACATTTCTTAAAGTAGAATGTTATGCCCTATAAACTTTATTTAAAAAAAGCAATATACTATGTGCTTCGTAAAGACCAACTGCTGCAAAAAGGAAATGGAGGGAGTTGGTGAAGCAAGCAGAGGATTAGTATGCTGGTCCATCAACATCTCCTGGCGACTCATTATCGCTAGAGGTTGCTACTCGGTCTTAAGGTCACTATTCTCACAATATACAAAAGAAAGCGATATAATTGTTACTATCAATAGTACCAACCACTCAAGAAATGAAGGCATCTTATTTGATATGAATGTAATGAAAGATAGGGGTGTGTAAGTGAATACCAGACCGTCTTATTGTAGCAAGTCTACTATGACAGTTCCTGTTGCTTTATCTCCGTTTGCTATTTTCTCTTCAAATTAAGTCACTTCTGCATTAAAAGAATCGCAAAAGCTAAAAGGGCCCTTTATCCGCTTTCAGAACAAAGTTAAGAAATAGAGTTATGAAGAATCCGAAATTGTGTCCGGATCTGACAGTTACTCTTCTGAAGAACATGAAGCAAACCAAGAATTCAACACATATATGTAAAGAGAACAAAAACTGTCATCCAAAGGGAGACAAGATGCTTCATAGGTCTCTCGAAGAGAAGTTTTATATAACCAGCTTGTCTGAAAATCTACGTTCCAGTCTATCATATATTTTTTTAGTACTTCGAAAAATTCAGTTATATGAACCGTTTCATAAATTAGGAATAAACTTTGGAATTTTTACAACAGTAGCAGAATATTTCCCAGCATCAGTGGAAGGTTTTCCGCTTTAATGCAACAATTAATTTTGTGGCCCACCAGAAAACAAACTCGATTGCATTTACATATACCGTTTCGTGCAAGATACATAAATGTAGTTGGTATTGTGAATTGGCTAGAGATCGAAATTGAAAAGCCCAGTGCATCAAGCTTTAACTTGGTCCGAGTATTATAAGTGTAACACCCTCAAATTTTTTATTTCATGTTCACCAGGCAGACTGGCCAATTTTATTTTTGAGAGTTTCGGAGATGAAGCTTCTAATCAAACCATCTTTAAAGAATGTGTTTTTAAATAAAGTGAACGCTGGAACAGCTATGATGGCACATAGAGGGTTTAAAAATATAGCACACTGTCTTGATGCTCTAGGAGCTAAACTTATTTGCGTCCCTACAGTTAGCGCTGAAAAAGCTAAGCTTCATAAGTTAAATTAACTCAACAAATTGCTGCACTGCTAATATATATTAATATTATTAATACTAATACATATTCGGTGCCTTCGTGCATTTCATATGCTGCTACTTCGTGATTGTGTGACAATCGCCTACTAACAATAATGGACCATCATTTAATAAAAATTTAGTTGTAAAATGAACGCTTTTTCTGTAGTACCTAAAGATTGAATAAAAGCTACAATATTTGTTCATATTGCAAGATATAGTTAGTTTTTGGGTATACTTCTCGATATTTGGAAAGACGTTTTGCGATGACACAGGCTACTTCGGAGCCAACAAAATGTATATTATACGACAAAGTATAAAAAAAACAGTGCATTCCTGAAAAAACCTATTTATTTACCAATAATTGGCTTTCAGTTTTGGAAAGACAGCTTCCTTCAAAAATAACATGCACTTTTGATATAAATCCAGGTAATAGTTTTCATTATAATCTAAATAAACTATAGTGACATTTTTCTAATTTTCAAAATTACAGTCAGCCACACAAAAAATAGTACGTTACTTTTTGTAAAAGTGCATCTGTAGCTGTACCTGTGCCTCATATCTTGCTGTTATGTTATAGTCACTAGTCAGAGATATCGGCTGACTGCTTTGTCAGTGGCTGCACACTTTACTTCCACAGCATATGAATCAGATATACCATCTGGGGATGTTCCGAGAACCGGATATTGCGAACACAACACCAATCCGCACTTATTATTTTTTTCATGTTATTTTCGCCTGCACTACTATAATAACTTCACCCTCTAGTTTACGACACCTCTTCATTGCAGCTCTGTCTTTTAGTTTCCCCCCCACCAAACAATCTCTCACTGAATGTTCCGTACAACGTCTTGCAGTGCTGAGTTTCACGTGACTTTGACGCTGTAATCCGACATTATCGAAGCTCATGCTAAAGTGGAAATTTAGCTTGTTCTTTGGTATGTTCTTCTGTTGATTTGATTGAATCTATTGGCATGTTGCTTTCACAAAATCTCATAAAATCATCAACATTCAGCACTTTAATTACTTTCAGACTTTCAAAATAACTTTCACAGATGTAATGCATTGAAAGTTTTTCTGTAGGGCTAAACTGCTTATAAAATTTCTCAAATACACTCTCGTTCTGATTTAATACTTCGATGCGGCTTATTACAGCGTGCGGGAATGAACCATTACTAGCTGTGAATTCTGACATTGACTGTCTCCTCTTATAAATTTTAAGGATGTTTCTACCGCTGACAGCTTTGGCTTCTTCCAATAACTAGTCACGGAGGTAGGTGCTGGCCCCTCGCTTCGATGGTGTAACTACTTTAGAAATGCAATCGCATGTTTCAGTCATCTAAAAGGATAATATTCATTTACTTAAAAAAAACGACATGAAACATTATTGTACAGGGTGCCCAACTAAGAATGCGAGGTACTGTATCTGGGAAACTATCCATCGTAGAGGCTTGCGCAAAAAAAAAGTTATACTAAAACGGCCAATACAAAAACCTGGAAAATATTTTCAAGTTTCTGAAATGGTCGCTAGGGGGCGTAACTGCAATCTTGAATCTAAAAAATGATGTTTCTGTGAATTCTGCTATATTAACCAAATAAAAAAATAACTGATCTTTGAAGTCGATGATAATCTGAACTTTTTTTGTTTGGCACTTTTTGACATATCTATAAAAATAAAGTGGTAGGGGGTATTCAAAGGTTTCCTTAAATCACCCCCTGTATCTTCGAAACGGATAATCCGATTTTAACAAACTTGTGTGCGTTGAAAAGAGCTTTCTTGGGCTACAAATGTTAAAATAATTGAAGTTTCGTTAGTTTCACATGTCGTCGCTAGAAGGCTTTGTTCGACATTCCGACAGAAACGGTTAATTTTCGCAAAAAAATTAAATACATTGGTATGACTTTTTTTCATGAACAAGTAGCTAAATGATGCATAAACAAGGTCGCGAATACCGCATCTCGATATCCTTTTCCTAACCTAAAATATCGGCCAAAGAAAACTTTATACGAAAATCCTTTAAATTTTTATTTTTTTTAACTATATTTTTCTGGAATTGTTTCTATTATGTAAGTTGTGGCCCTAAAAAGGACCGATTTAAAGGAGGAAGGTTTTTAATGCCCCGTAAATGCTCGAAATGCTGACCATCACTCTGTGCATTGCTGAGGCCTCTTATGGGTAGACAAAACTGCAGCTTAAATTTCGGCTCTGAATAGGTTACCTAGAAATTACGATTTTAAATGTTTGTAAATTTATACACCAGTATAAATTCACCTTTTTTGAAATTACTACAGGCAAGTAAGCAATGCTAAAAGTTATACGAAAGGACTATTTTTTGTTTGTTTAAATGCTTATTCACTATGGATATATACGAAAAATACAATTAGTAGAAGTAGGGTATGGAAACAGATACCTAAACATAATCCTAGAATTGTCGAATTGTCAATAGTTGTCAATACTTTCGCGTTACTTTGAGCAATTATTGTGCTTTCAAAACGCGTTTTACGAATAATGAAGCTGTTGATAAGCTTGCGGTTTATTTTGAATGTCTTCAGAATGCCCCAGTAGCTAAAAGAGTTTGCGCGGCTCGATATCCAAATCGGTGTCCTTGCGCTGTAAGAGTTTTTTCTCGATTAGTGCCAAGCTTACGAGCCAATGGTAGTTTTCGGCCTACGTTTCAACGGCAAAGAACTGGAAGAACACAAGGAAATATTAACCGTGTACTGGGCTATATTGAAGGAAATCCTCATGTTAGCACAAGAGCATTATCCACTGAGTTGACCATATCGCGGACAACGGTTCAAAATATTTTGAAGTACCATAGGTAAGTTCTAATGGCCATCAAAATATATAGGTATTCGTTTAAACTTTTTTTAATCCTTGAGAATGCACCCATATCATGTCGTTTTGCATCAGGCCTTGAAAGAGGAAGATTTTGATCGGAGGTTAGACTATTGCCATTGTATGTTAGGCATGATATGCGAAAATAGAGAATCTTTATTTAAAATTCTTTGGACCGATGAAGCCACCTTCAGTAGTGACGGGAGAGTCAATCTGCGCAATGTGCATTATTGGTCTGCAGAAAATCCCCATTGGTTGCGTGAAGTTCAGCGCCAAGGACGTTGGAGTTTAAATGTATGGTGTATCATACTGGGTGGCAGAATTATTGGGCCATATTTTTTCGAGCAACCCCTAAATGGAAATGTATTTCTTGACATTTTGGCCAATCAATTACCGTTGTTGTTGGAAGATGTGCCTCTGGAAACAAGGCGAACAGTGTTTTTGCAGTTGGATGGTTACCCAGCACATTTTGCTATTAATGTGCGAGAGCATATTAACGCAGTATTTCAACAGCGGTGGATTGAAAGAGGAAGTCTGTTTCCATAGCCTCCGCGATCGCCAGACTTAACTTGCCTCGATTTTTATTTATGGGAGTGCTTAAAGGACATCGTGTTTCGGACTCAACCTACTACTAGAGAAGATATGAAAAACCGGATTCGTAACGCAATACGTAACATACCGAGAGCCGAAATTGAAGCTGCAGTTTTGTTTAGTCATGAGAGGCTTCAGCAATGCATAGAGCGTGATGGTCAACATTTCGAGCATTTACGGGGGAATTAATAACCTTCCTCCATTAAATCGGTCCTTTTTAGGGCTACAACTTACATAATAGAAAGAATTCCAGAAAAATATAGTTAGAAAAAAATAAAAGTTTAAGGGATTTTCGTATAAAGTTTTCTTTGGCCGATATTTTAGGTTAGGAACAAGATATCGAGATGCGGTTTTCGCGAGCTTGTTTAGGCATCATTTAGCTACTTGTTCACGAAGAAAGGTCATACCAATGCGTTTAATTTTTTTGCAAAAATTAACCGTTTCTGTCGGAATGTCGAATAAAGCCCTCTAGCGACGACATGTGAAAGTAATAAAACTTCAAATATTGTAACATTTGTATCCCAAGAATAGCTCATTTCAACGCGCCCAAGTTTTTTAAAATCGGCTTAGCCGTTTCGAAGATACAGGGGGTTATTTGAATATTTGAATACACTTTATTTTTAGACATACTTCAAAAAGTGCTAAACAAAAAAGTTCAGATTATCCTCGACTTTAAAGTTCAGTTATTTTTTTATTAGGTTAATATAGGAGAATTCATAGAAACATCACTTCTTTAGATTCAAGATTGCAGTTACGCCCCCTAGCGGCCATCTCAGAAACTTGAAAATATTTTCCAGGTTTTTGTCTTGGCCGTTTTAGTAATAACTTTTTTTTCTGCAAGCCTCTACGATGTATAGTTTCCCAGATACAGTACCTCGCATTCTTAGTTGGCTACCCTGTACATTTGTTGGCTTGTAAGGATGATATTTAACAACCTTCAAAGCATTCTGTAGACTGGATTTGGGAATATGAAACTCCGTGCCACAATTTCGTACTGAAGATTTCGGATTTTCGTCAAAATATTCCAAAATGTTTCTGTTACGAATCTCATTATCGATCGCGTACTTTCTTGAACGTGGCCTTTCAAAACTTCCAAATTTTATTAAATTTCTTACCACATTATTAAAATGATTTCTTTCAGGTTGTCTTCTTTGAAAGTAGTCATCACTAGCTTTCTTCGTTAGAATAATTTCACGCCATTTTCAAACAATGTTCATTAAAATGTGAGAAAATATTGTAGTCTTTTGACAGATAATATAATTGTTATACAATGATTGTTTTAATCTCATCAAAGCCTACTACCAGAAATTTACAATAATGGAATTCATTATTTAGCTGTAGTTAATTTTTAAGTGTTTTAATAGGATCTTTCACATTTTTCTAAATATTTTCACTTGAAATAAATGTATTGTTAGGTGTTTACTTACATTTAAACTTAACAAAGGAGTTATTTATCTGTCATTGTTTAAGACAAGGTTTGGAAAGGATTATTCGAAATGGTAATAAATAACGTCCTTTTATGAATTATGAGTTGAAATAAATGTACATGTGCAGAATAAATTGGTTTGGTAGTTTTTTTTTTCAAAAATGTTTCATAAAAAAGAAATATTTGAAAATATCAAGAATGTGGGTCAAAACGTCGAAGTATCATTAAGTGTTATACATCGTTGGATTTTGAATAAAAAAAGGAATCATTTTATACCATTAGCTAATTTCCGCCCCATATGAAAAAATAAAGTTGATGATCTCCAATCGACGAAACGTCGGATTAATTTTTTTCTGCCACCAACCAATAGAGGATAAAAAGTGGCAATGGCAAAGTGTAATTTATTTTATTATATCTCTTCAAATCAAAAAGAGATATGGCTAAAAATAAAAATTGTCGATTTTCAGTTTTATTTTGATAAAGCCTTGATTTCAGAATGGCATTTTAGTGGGCTCAAAATTCTCTAAAACTTTTTCCATTTAACCGTCTTTCGATCTCTTATAGTTTCCAAGATAGCAATACTGCACAGACCAATTTTGGACACACTGTATATCTAAAAAAAAGAGTTTACAAAGATAATAACTCTGATACCCTGTACTTCGGAAACTATCAACGTTTGGACTCAGGTAAATCGGGCTGGATCCTCATATTTTAGTCTTAGCATTTTGTACAAATCTTTTAGAGACACCATGTATAATGAGTATTATTAACGGACGCTGTAGTTTTAAGAATGAAGGAGTAGTATGAACGTTTTTAAATGATATACATTTGTGCAGATTTTAAAGTGTGCTTCTTAACACGTTATTGACTTCTGCAGATGTTCACTGCTGTGAAGTTAGCCGTTTTGATGTAGTTTTTACAATAACGTATTCCCTTTGGAGCTCAAAATTTTGTTTCAGCGGTGCAAAACGACGCATAATTTCTCCTTAATTACTGCACAAGAAAAGAATTATTTATGCAGAAGTTTTACAATAGCTTCTTTTTTATAAAACCGCAAATTTTTATTTTAACAGCGCAATGTACCATTAAAGGACGCTGTAGTTTTAAGGATTAAGGAGCAATGCAAACGTTTTTATATGATATATAATTGTGCAGATTATTTTGAGATTTAAATGCGTTATTGACTATTAATTATATGATTATTCTTTTAAACACTAGCGATGTTAGTTCGAATTTGTGCCTCGTTCTTGTATATGAGCTTATTTGAAATGGAAACGATGTTTCCGTTACCAGTATTTTATTACTTGAATTATGCATCGCTACATGAAGTTATATAAATTTGATCAACATAGTCCTTTGAATAGAGTTCATTATGTTAGATTAATTAAAAATGTTGCATTTTTAACAACACTGTCAAGCTGCTTCTATGTAATTATGTTTAATTAAATCTCAAATTATATAGAACTTTAAATTATGTACCTACCTATTGGTTTAATTAAATTTAGATAAATTTTATTGCAAATTGGCGTCTAAACATTAATAATGCATAAGTAGTTGTTTAAATTGGTACATGCATGCTAATGAATAAAACATTTGCAATTTCAAGGTATTAGCACCTCTGCCAGTCACAAAATATGCAAATATCTTATTATTTATTCATCAAAGGTTGTCACTGTCAGCTTCTACGGTAAATTAGTTTTTAAACTGGAGCACAACAAAATTTATCCTCCGAAAACATTACAAAGGTAACCAATTTTTCCCTTCTGTTTAATTACACAGAACCTTAATAAAAGAATTTGTTAATGGTAGATGTAACTTAATTTATTTGAATTTTTGTCGACGGTAATATGTACTTAGCTACTTCTAAAATTTTAAATTTGTCCACAACTGATGAAACCATAAATGTAATTCTATACGGGCTATTTCTAAAAGCAGAAACAATAGTAGGTTTCAAATCTAATTTTTCGTAAAGCATAAATTGCACTGTTTCAATTGCATCTCCATCTGGCGGAATTCTGCCAGAAAGCGTTAATCTTTCGCGTATGGATAAGTCTCTTCAAAATCTGTTAATTCGTGAGTTTTATTTCTTAATTCCTCAACTTCCATTTGTAAAGAGAGTAACGAGAGACTTGCATTAAACATTGTTGATTCACATTCATTCAATTTCTTTTCCATTTCTTCGTTGTCTATCTCAACAGAAGAGGTGGGATCTTCAGTTGTCACTACTACTGGACTTGGTATCACGTGATCATTTACAGCACAGTCGTTGTCAGTGAGATATATATCGTAATTAAAGAAAATACCGTGTCTCTGTAATCTTCCGATTTTGGGCAAATCTAATAAAAATTAATAATATATTAATGGGTTTACTTAACAATGAACGACTTACCCTTCACTAAGCATTCACCGCTATCAATTTTGTTTGCTGTGTTGTTTACTGTTGTGGAAACTTTGTACGAAATAACATCTCCTACATGCAGCATAATATTTCTTTTCGCAAATGTCCAACGATTCGCAAAGGCATTATGTACCTCTTTATAATAACTGGCAACATTTGTATTACCATTGTCTCTAGTTACGTTAACATCGAAATCGGCCTTTTTAGTATCACCAATTTTGTTCACAGTTATACTAAATCCTTTCGGAAACAGTAAATGCACAATAGCCCCTGATACAAAAACAGCATTAAACAAAACAGCAATTAAACAAACCTTGCTCTTCATTTTACTTTACGTGCTTCTGTTTTTATTATCAAAATAACAACTCCATATTTTATCCGCGCACTTTGATCAAAGATTATATTAGCACATCAGTCTCCCACAAACAAAAAGATTAATTTGTTTAAATTTCGAGGAAGCTTACGAAAGTATCTTATAGACGGATGGTTTTAATGGAAATTCCGTAACAACAACCGGTGGATTAATACATAAAATTCCGTAATCGGGGGTCTTGGCAAGATCTGACAATTAGTAATTATTAATAAATCGTGAGTTCGTGTTGAGATTAAAAAAAAAATGGGAATTTTCTACTTTATTCAAAGAATACATATCTCTAAATAGTAATTATATTATACGTTGTGTAAATCAATGAGTAGTATTTTATTAATTTATTATACCATATCTGATTGGAAATGTGATGTAATAGTTTTAGAGAATTAATTAAAATTCTTTAGTAAAAGTACAGGATGTACATATACTTGTAATGAACCACATTACGTCAGTTATTGCTAAATGATTTCAAGTGACCCAAATGTTCAACAAACATTCCTTTTATTATAATGATGCTGCACACTAAACGTTTTTGATAAATATATTATGTAAGGGATCAATCAAGGCTAGTATCGATTCCGGAATGCTCCATTATACACAACGCATTAAAAATTTGGAAAATACGTATTTTATTAATTTTATTCAATGATGCTATGGGCGATTTTACGTTCCGCTTACTGGAGCGAGGCAGACGTGAACTTTGAAATTTCAAACAAAATCCTAATTTTTTTTTTTCATATTTCGGCACCACGGGTAAAAATGCGCAACCTTTACTCGACCTTTTTCAGATTGAGCTGTAATTGAAAATTACCCGAATATCGAAATAAAAAAATATGACATTGTAAACAGCCTCAAAATGATACGTATCCGTTGTCTGCAGATTTCGATATCAGGGGAAAAATACGCAAATTTTTACACGAAACAATTTTTTGACTCTACGAATTGAGCTGTAATTGCAAATTACTCGATTATAGATTGAATGGTCATTGTAAACAGTATCAAAACGCTGACATTTTCATTACCTGTGTATTGTAATTTTAAATTTGCAAGCATCAAATAACTTATACAGTGTGGTCACAAATTGGGTGGTTCATTAATAAAGCAGACCGCCTATGTATGAGAACCTACGCATTGCACAGTTTCGGGAAAATATTGATAGTAGAAGTGACCAAGAGAAATTGTTGAAAGTTAGAATCAAGTTACTATGATGGCCGCTAGGTGGCGTACACGGACATCAAGCTAGAAAATTGACTTATGAAAATGTAAACTTTCACCATTAACACTCATAATAAAATACTTATCTGTTTTAGGATTTTTAATGGTGTACTTTAAATTATACAATCTAAACGTTTCGATAACACTTACAGTTATCTTCGTCAGTAGTAATGTTTGTTAAAAATTGTTAAAGATGTAGTAAACAATTTTGTCAAATTTGAAAAATTTAAACATAAACATAAGCTGCTATTAATATAAAGTTTGAGAACGTATACCAACTATAAAATTGTAGTAAAGAATTACTAGGTCATTAAAATTAAATATTGTTAAACTGCCTCAAAGATGACAAACCAGAACACTCTCTACGACGAAAGCTAACAATGAAATTTGCCAGCCAAAAACACATTTAACAAAATTTAATCGAGTTATGATGTAAGTGTAAGTTGTGAAAACTTCAATTTTAAAGTGATAGAAGCATTCACAAATCCAAACATTACATCAAAAATAACCCAGTTAAATCTAACAAAGAGATATCTTTATCAATAATTGGAAGGTTATTAACGAAAAGCACAATGCAGAACGTTCTTTGTAATTTTTAATTTCATTTAATTTCAACTACTTATGTTAAATTATAGTGCTGTGGAAATTTAACATATAATTGGTAAAGCATTTGCTTCAAGGTCTAGGAAAAACAGCAAAAACTAGACATACCAAAGTTGAAAACAATTAAAATCAAGGCGTATCATTATGCTCTTTAATTATAAGATGCCAAAACCTATTTAAACGGAGATTTTCTTCTTGTCATTAAAATTATTCGGTGTTTTATATTTCAATAGCTTCACGTTGCAAACGAACATAATAATGGTTTGTCTTGACAATATTTTCATATTGTCAAATTGAATTCATGATTTAGATTATTCAGGCATGGTCAGCCACAGCAGACCTCTCTGGTTGACCCAATCTACAAAATCTCATATGTTCTTTGCGTCTTGTATCAAAGCTACGTTTTGTGGTCGATGTATACTTTCCACATGAACAAGATAACTTATACACTCCGGAAGATGATAAAGGTTTGACACATCTTTAGGTGATCTTAAATGTTCTTTAATTTTTCTTATAGGTTTAAAAATAGTCCTAATGCCATATTTGATTAGGATTAGGATTAGGTGTATTTTGTAAAAAACCTTCAGTTTGGTATAGATATGTAGATGACACATTTGTTATTTGGAGACATGGAGAAGAAGCACTGCATGAGTTTTTGGTTTTTATAAATGGTATACATCCTAGTATTCAGTTTACCATGGAAAAGAAATATTGGAAGTTTACCATTTCTTGACATATTAATATCTAAAATAATAATTCACTATCTTTAAGGTTTACAGAAAGCCGACACACACTGATAGATACCTTCATAAATTATCCAACCACCATCCACGTCAAAAAATTAGTGTAATTAAATCTTTAGTAGATCGAGCAAAACGAATTTGACCTTGAATTTTGAATGATGAATATAAATATTTAAGAAAATCCTTACAAGATAATGGATATTCACTACAGATATTAATAATGTTATTACACCTTCTAGGCGTAACCTTAAAGAAAAACCAGTTCTTAATGTTGGTACTGCTTTTCTTCCTATAGCTAATGTTACAAATAGAATTGAAAAATCCTAATCAAATATGGCATTAGGACTATTTTTAAACCTACAAGAAAATTAAAGAACATTTAAGATCATCTAAAATTGTTAGCACTTATCAATTCTTGTTTCAAACATCTATCTGAGTAGATAATGATATTATCTTGTTCATGTGGAAAAGTATACATCGGGACCACAAAACGTACTGATACAAGACGCAAAGAACATATGAGATTTTGTAGATTGGGTCAACCAAGAGGTCTGTGTGACCATGCCCTGAATAATCTAAATCATGACATTCAATTTGACAATATGAAAATATTGTCAAGACAAACCCATTATTTGTTGTTTGCAACGGAAGTTTTTTAAACACCCGAATAATTTTAATAGACAAAAGAAAATTGAAATATTTTGGTCAAAAAAAAAATAATGTCGTTGATTTTAATTTGTTTTAACTTTTAGCAGGTTTTCTTTTTTTTAGACTTAGCAAACACCAAAATTTAATTTGCACTATATTAACATAAGTATTGAAATTAAATTGAAATTAAAAATTACAAAGAACGTTCTGCATTGTGCTTTTCATTGTTAATAACACTTCCAATTATTGATAAAGATATCTCTTTGTTAGATTTAACTGTTATTATTTGATGTAATTTGATTTGTGAATGCTTCTATCATTTTAAAATTGAAGTTTTTCACAACTTTACACTTACATCATAACTCGATTAAATTTTGTTAAATGTGT
The DNA here is from genome assembly GCA_036346205.1 of Vesta saturnalis. Taxonomy (NCBI): domain Eukaryota; kingdom Metazoa; phylum Arthropoda; class Insecta; order Coleoptera; family Lampyridae; genus Vesta; species Vesta saturnalis. Next base: position 1,851,227 of record JARFJB010000317.1, on the reverse strand, counting down.
TTTGGCTGGCAAATTTCATTGTTAGCTTTCGTCGTAGAGAGTGTTCTGGTTTGTCATCTTTAGGCAGTTTAACAATATTTAATTTTAATGACCTAGTTATTCTTTACTACAATTTTATAGTTGGCTTATACGTTTCTCAAACTGTTATATTGATAGCAGGCTTATGTTTATGTTTGAATTTTTCAAATTTGACAAAATTGTTTACTACATCTTTAACAATTTTTAACAAACATTACTACTGACGAAGATAACTGTAAGTGTTATCGAAACGTTTAGATTGTATAATTTAAAGTACACCATTAAAAAATCCCAAAAAAGATAAGTATTTTATTAGAAAATTGACTTTTTCTCTTAACCCTTTCAAGACAAATTTTTATTTATAAAATATATAAACTTATTTTGATCTATTTCGTGATAATATGGACCAAAGGTATCGGTTTTATCAAAAAAATTGTAAAAAAACAGAGGGTTAGTGGTACAAATAAGTACCAGCAGTCTTATGTTGTGGTATTTATGTGTACCATCAGTCCCATAGAAAAAAATATATAAAATATTAAATCTCTATATTATGTATAAGAACAAAAATAATTTTATTTATGATAATTTGCAAAACATTTTGAGCAAAGGGGAACATGACATTCCTGGCAAGTTGTCTTCCTACGGCGTTGAATTTTATTTTCAGCGCACCTTTTACATCTTCTTCTAGTAGCACCTTCTACTGGTAGATGTAAAGGTACACTTTCCAGTCTCTGTCTTTTAGATGGCCTACCTCTCTTTGACAAACGGCGTATAGATGCTACTTTTGTTCCTTCGGCTATCATTTCTTCAGCTAATGGTACTAGGAACTGAATAAATGGTAGTTTTTCTTTGTCGATCTTTTCTCTATAGATAATCCAAGCGTTTACGATGCTCATCATAAACAGACGAAAGAATACTTTTTTCCACCACTTGTTGAATTTTCTATCTAACCCATATATTCATCATATGATCTGCTAGATCTACCTCATAATTTGTCTATATGTACAACCATTTCCGGACAAGGAATATCGATTTTGGATCCATCTTTCTCTGTTTTAGTAACAGTTACCACGTTCGCCTTATGGCAATTAGTCAAAGAAGGACCTCTTTTGAATCCTGCCATTTCACACACATTAGGCCATCTTCAGTGCATTTAAAAACATATTCACCTCTTTTCAATTTCTCCTTTATTTTCGGCAAGTTTTTTTCTATTTTGGTTGCAAGTTCTAACTGCTGCGTAATCTATATTCTGTACTAAATTGACCGAAGTAAAAAAACGATCAAAACAGAAGGTAATTTCCTTTTCCTTTGCAGTTGAGACGAGTTTATTTACTACTCGTTCGCCAAGAGTTCCATCTAGACGTTCTGTCTCTCGTCCGGTATAAATATTAAAATCATACGTATATCCCGTACAGGAATCGGATCTCAACCACAAATTGATTCCTCGCTTTACTGGTTTTAGTGGCATGTATTGTTTGAATGACGAACGTCCTTTGAACTTTGTCATAGATTAATCAATGCTTTAGAAACTACTGTCCTGGCGGTATTTTTGAAATGTACCTTTCAAACACTGAACTATATCATCAATGTCGTATGTTTTGGGCGCATTGTTTGGTTTTGTCGGTGGCGCAAAATACATTTTTGAAGAAATAAGCTTGAATCTATCTCTGGATATTGCACTTTGTATAGATCTATTTGCCTAACGAAGGATGAGTAGACCAGTAGTCACTTATTTGAGGAACACGATTATAGCACATGATTATTATACAACCAAGCGCAACTTGAATTTCTGTTTCTTTCAAACGAGCACTCTTATTTGACTGTTTATAAATTTCAATTCTTTCATTCGTGCACTGAGAAATGTACATATATAATGATGATGGAAATACTTTTTGAAGCTTTCATATGGAGTCAAATTGTCTGGTATATCTGAAGCTAATGAACAACTTCGTTCATTAGAAATTAGTTTTTTAGGTATGAAATTATTTGTTGGCTTCACCCATAACACAAACGAACTAGAGTGAGCTAAATTTATGTTTGGACACTAATTTTCCTCATTTTCTACTACTTGACCTTGGTTATTTTCTTTATCACCTTCATCGTCCGTTTCGTATTCATCGGAAGGTTCGAATAGGTCATCACTTTCGTCAGACTCGCTAAACCTCTCTAGCTCCTCTTCGTTCAATGGTCTCTTTTCATTCATGCCTGAAAATAATATCAATAATTAATTATTATAACATCCCCCGACTAGTACACATACCGATCAATTTCAGACTGATGTACCACTATATAGGACTGATGGTTCATATATGTACCATTTAGTCAATTTTATGAATAATTTTCGAATTATAAAAAAGCATTAGAAATTATAAACTCTTATTGTACTTACCGTATAAAGCTATAAACAAACAACGTTTTGAAATAGTCAAAATAACTTTACTAACAATTTCAATCAAAATAGATGCAAAATATGTTTCTCCTGCAACGTACTTGAGTAAACTGGGCAAACAAGGTGGCACCGAATCGCGCTGTGACTTGGCGCAACCGCGTAACTTTGTTTACTATTTCCGAAGACACTACAGGACCGCGTGGTATCGATGTAAACCAAATTAAACGTGATTCCTTAGCCTTGTAAAATATTTGCTGGTACGTACGGTGTACCAGGAGTGTCGAAAGGGTTAAATGGGCATTTGTCCAAAATAGTTTTACTATAAACTACATAAGCTTATAAACATTTCCTTTTTTTAGCATTCTTCTCTATTTTATTAAGAGGGTTGGAGGACAGGTAAATGTTCACTTGAAAAAAATGTCATAACTTCTTTTTAAGTCAACCGATTTTAAGAAAGTCTCGTTTGAGAGACGTTTCTTCGGTTCTTCTACGAGAGTATTAATATTGTCGATTTAGTTTTTTTTTTTCTAGTCAGTAGATGGAGTTTTGTAACAAAACCGTAAATTTTTGCAGTTTTCTCGAAATTTTTTTTTGTAAAAGTATAATTATTTTTAACTCATAGAGAGTGGTGAAAATCGCAAGTCGATAGCTTCTGTCAGTACAAAAATATCACTAAAAATAAATGTATAAATACAGTTTACAAGTAACACTTTAACTGTAACTAACTATTAAAATGTATTAATTATTAAACAAATAAAACAATAGGAATAAAATTTAACATATTAGAAATAATAAAATCTATGTTGGATTACGAATTTCCCTTTTTTAATATCTGCGTCCCTAAAAAGTACCGATGTTACACAAGAATGGTGTACAACAGCCCCTAATACTGAAAACTAGTGACGCCCCAAATGTTCAAATTGTCGCCCGTACCGTCCTATATAGAGTTGCAATCTCTCACGCATAGACAGAATAGTAAAAATAAGTTGTCACGTGTCCAACGTATCACGTAACATAAATATAAGTGAATCCATGATCTTAGCTGAAGGAGCTCGGAAAGTCGGAGTAGCCCGCTCTCCCCGTAGGGAGCAAATGAAATACGTGGACTTTTCCTCTTTTTTTTTCGGCTAGTAACTCAGTCAAACGGTCAAATGACTATTGTGCACTTGGATAGCTTGGGTCTTTTAGAGCGTAGATATTATTAGATTGATTTAGGTCACAGAGACTAAAAGAAGAAGTTGAGTAGTACACCTAACCAGTATAATAAGCAAAGTTTGAGCGTTAATAAGAGAAAATTATAATTTTATGAGCGAGAGGAAAGAAAGGAAGCTATAAGAAACAATCGACAATTACCCTGGTAACCTTATATTAAATAGATTTAACCAAATGGTGATCACAGACCAATTTAATAATTAACAATTAATAATTCATCACAGGTCAAGGCAAGTTAATTAAAAATGCCTTTAAACAGTTCTTTCTAAACCCACCAAAAATTTAGCACAATTAATAATTAATACTTCAACCGAATCAAGTACGCAGGCAAGTTAATTTTATATCTATATGTTGAAAATTCTCTTTAAGTAAACCATAATTTGAAAAGTTAAACATCTTTAAAACTGCCTTCTCTGGTTTACTTGAAAGTACTTTCAAGAGTTAACCTGAAAAGGAGAAATTCAACCCACCTGGTTATACTTTGACTTAAATTCTTTTTGGTTAACTGACATGCCGTTGTTTCACAAACCAAAACTTCGTTTACACAAACCCCTTATAAATAATCGATGGTTATGCAAAATATTTCAAAACACATACTTAAATCTAACAGAGTAAGCTAAAAAATTATGTTTTCTCGCTAGTAAATAAATAATAAAGTTAAATAAATACTGCAGTAAAATGACAAGAATACAAAGACAACCGGTGTATAATAGTTAGATTAACGGCTTCTACGCAAATAACAGGTAACACGTGACAATAATAAAATGGATAGCAACATTAGTATATATATATATATATATATATATATATATATATATATATATATATATATATGTGGGTGAGGTTCTAGAAATCGTAGAAAAGTAAGCAGAAATTAGGCTATTTTAACCAACCCAAAAACAATTAACGTTACTATCGTTTTTAATACAAAAAAAATTACAGACATTTTAGTAATCCCTGAGTTGCGAGGTACATTCGAGTGCAAGACACACTATAACCTTTATCTCAGTTCAAAATATGTGTGAACAACGAAAATTTTACTAGGGTAAACATTTACTGCTGACTTTGTAGGTATCGTTTATTAAAACACACTTTTAGGTTGTAGCAGTACATTGTATACGAAAAGTAAAGCAGTGTTGTTGATTATAAACGTCTATCGTACCCACTTTTGCATTGTTATAAGGGAAGCCTATTACAATTAGAATAGCCTGACCTTGTCCGATGCGTAAATAACCTCTATTCCTGGCTATCCCTTCGTTACGGTGCATATAGGCAAGTACAGGTTAGAACGATGCTATCTCAAACATCTGCTTGAAACGTGTAACGATAAGCAAGCACGAAAGACCGGAAGAAAGAAGGAACTGGAAAAATATACCACGAATAAGTGCAAAGTAATACTCTGACCATAGGTTCTGTCTCTATGATGTACGCAGAGCTCCAAGAAGTTGTATGTTTTGTTTTTTTTTTTGCTTTTTAGTTTTTAGCTAGTGATATATAGTGCGAAGAATTTATCTGCTAAAAGAAGTTTAAAATTATAATTGGATTGAAAGAAAACATGTGGCCTGCCCTTACCTAATTTTACCTACAGTGTCGAACTCAACACATTATTCAATTACATTTTGTTATCATATCAAATTAATGCTAAACTAACCAGAACCCTGAACATTACCTAGATGGCGCAAGTATGAACTTTTGTGAAACTAAAGGTGATGTAATCTATACAGGACGTTTAAATAATTTATAAAGGTATAACAGTATATGCCCAAAAAATCAGGTAAGTTATGTTAATGAAACCAATAACGAGTAAATAGTAAATCGACCAAGTTTACAATATAAAGGTAATTTTTCGAATTATAAATAAAGAAAATATAAAGTCGGTACGAAAAGATCCGAAATCGATTTTAGCACGTTACAGATTAAGTCTTGAAATCCTTATAACATAAAACAATAGCCACTCTAAATATTGCTTTGCGTCAAAATGATAGTAGCACCATTAAAGATTTTCGTGTTTTGTTAACGAACCATTGATTTCAAAATGCCGTTGACAAATGAAATAGCATTTGATGTTTGCTGTATATTTTGAATACATGAAGGATTCAATTGTTACTGCAAGCATTTATGCTGCGCCGTATTCAGAAAAGCATCGTTACGAGAAAAGAATATTTTGATACGTGTAAATTTGGTTTATAAATTTATGGTCTTTAGTTACGACTCATCCTATAGGTTATTGGAAAATGGCAACATTGCCAATAAAATTCGTTCTTAATAGGAAAATTTTTCAAACATGTGACCGTTTTAAATTCTTGTATTGGTAGAAATTAATCAGGCTTTCTTTTTTTGTTTTCTGGTACCTTCATAGAGGAAGGAAAAACGCCATTTTTGGCAAAGAAATTTAATGCGTAGTTAGAAGCAAATGTAAAATTTGGAAAAGGTTTCCTTAAAAATTTGATTGAACTTCTCAAGTAAAATTTTAACACAGCCTGTTGCTGGATTTAATCTTTTCCATATAAATAAATCCTGTTGGGATTTCGAATTTGAGTTCGGCTTTAATTTTTTTGTTTCTACTACACCTTAGCTTCGTTCAAGAGGTAAGCTACTCACTTTCTTTTCTTATTTACTAGACATAACTTTGAAATGCATGTGTACATGTTTTGAAATTTTAATACAGCATAAAGATCATATCTTATAAAAATTTGGGTATTGATTTAAATTCTGACACAGTTGTCTTATACAGGTTTTTCTGGTCCTTTACACATTTACTCAAGATTAACATCTTTCGTGCTTCCATAAGAGATAGTTAAACCATTTCTGACAGCACAATTTCATCCGAGGAGGTGAAATATTAGTTATGGGTCTTCGAACCTGAATTGAAACAGTTTACGATTACTCCTTCTCCTAGTATCTTCCGCATTAACTGAAGAAATATACGTTACACCTACGACTATTTTCGGATAAGTACTTTGTTACACGCACAAAAAAAAATTTACCCACGGTGAGTGACTTTTGTTAGCTTTTCTACATAACGAGGCTCTCGTTATCTGTACATTACTGAAATTCTTATAACAAGTACATTCCGGTGCTTGCTACATTGTATTAGTGTGTTTCCGCAATTATCCTATTCCTAAAATTAATGCTTATACTTTACTGTTAAACATTTCCTTAGTAATCGTTAGAGTAATATTAGACATTTGTAGCTGTAAAAGATAATTTGGGTTATTTCAAAGTTTCTCATATACTTACATTTAACTTTGCAGTAGAATTTGTATGTTAACTATCAATTTCTAACTGTTTTCTTATGTACTAGTTTTATTTTGATATCAAACCGTAGTTTGTTCAACCGTTAGAACTATCTGTGTATACTGTACAAGCAATCAGCTGTTTAGCTGACGGAACGCTACCATTTGAGTCGAAATGTACAATGTGTGTCATAAATTATACTAACTGCTGGGGTTGTATCAAAAGTTATTTATTTTAATTACTGTGTAAATCACATTGCATAGTTTATTTATGATCATTGGGGAAAAAATTTGTTACTTTTCACTGATTACAATTTAATAGTTGTTTAGTACAAAACTGTTTGAATTAGGGTTTACTCACTTTAATTTTTGGTTTGTAACCATATGCTTACTAATGAATGTGTCAATCTGTGTTGCGCATTTCTTAAATTCTTGTATTGTGATTGCCAAATCGGTGATGAACTTGGCCTTTCTGAATTTTCGAAACGCTTCATGCTTACTTTGCCTGTAATGATCATATTAACTACATTGGAACTTTTTTTCTTACATAAGGTAAACAACAGGGTAGACATCTAGTGATAATTTTCGCTTTATATTAATTGGAATATCGGTGTACAAGTATTCAATTTCGGATAATTATATACATGTTTGGGTATTCTTTTTTTTAGGGTCAACGCTAGATGCCGGACCGTATTGTGCCTGATTATGTAAATTTTAAGTATAATTCATAGTTTTTTCTAGATTTGGTTGAAAGATAAGTTGATTACTGGTGGTTTATTTTGTAGATATATTGTATCTGATGTATTATTGATTGATGTATTGGGAATATTTCCTGAAAGAAATTATCGAAATTATTGAAATTTTCGAAATTATCTAAATTATAGAAATTATCGAAATTATCGAAATTATCGAAATTATCGAAATTATCGAAATTATCGAAATTATCGAAATTATCGAAATTATCGAAATTATCGAAATTATCGAAATTATCGAAATTATCGAAATTATCGAAATTATCGAAATTACCGAAATTATCGAAATTATCGAAATTATCGAAATTATTGAATTTTTCGAACTTTTCGGGATTATCGAAATTATCGAAATTATTGAAATTATCGAAATTATCGAACTGATCGAAATTACCGAAATTACCGAAATTACCCAAATTACCGAAATTACCGAAATTACAGAAATTGCCGAAATTGTCGAAATTGTTGAATGTTTCGAAATTGTCGAAATTACCGAAATTACAAAAATTTCAGACATTACCGAAATTACAGATTTACCGAAATTACCGAAACTACCGAAACTGCTGTAACTACCGAAAGTACCGAAACTACTGAAATTGCTGAAATTACTGAAATTACTGAAATTACTGAAATTACTGAAATTACTGAAATTACTGAAATTACTGAAATTACTGAAATTACTGAAATTACTGAAATTACTGAAATTACTGAAATTACTGAAATTACTGAAATTACTGAAATTACTGAAATTACTGAAATTGCTGAATTACTGAAATTACTGGAATTACTGAAATTACTGAAATTACTGAAATTACTTAAATTACTGAAATTACCGAAATTACTGAAGTTACCGAAATTACTGAAATTACCGAAATTACAGAAATTACTGCAGTTGCTGAAATTATTGCAATTGAAATTGTTGAAATTAATGTACACGTACAATTGATTAAATTAAATAATATGTAATTGGTGTTTACATGTCGTTTATTACAGTGAAAATTTGATTTGATCTTTAAGCTGGTTTGAATGCGGGCAATCAATTAAGTTTTTCCAGCTGTTAATGAAACAAAAATGAATTTCACAATATATGTACACATGTCAATTAAAAACATGGAATTTTCTGTTTACAACGGAAGTGAATTTTTTTAGTAACGTTTGACCGTTTTATTACCACATTATACAAACGGTAGCTAAAATGTTCTGGTTAGCATGGGGACTTTAAGATTCTGAAATGAAAGTATGGTAAACGTCCAAATCGTAAATTTTACAAATATTTTCAAGAAACAAAATAAATTTTTTTCTGAAATTGTTTGATGTTAAGCGAAAAATGGGCACATCTTTGAATAACGAAGTTTCATAAACTTTTATTTTTATTAAATTAATGTAAAGGAATACTTTAAATTCCATTGGAAAGTTAGGAGAAACTTAGTGCTTTCTACTCCATATATACCTAAAACGTATTAGAAAAGTTGCAACGACATACAGGGTATAAAGAAAATTTGTTTGAAAAAGAAGTTTACTGTAACTTTCCAGACAGATAATATTAATTTTCTTGTTTTGATATTTTGTTTAAAGTAAAAATTCTGTAGTCATAAATTTATGTTCCTCGTCACGCAAACAAATTAAATTACAAAAAAATTAATGAGACTGTGACGATTTTAATTATTCGAAATTGTTGGATTTCGGGGGTTTTGCGGTGGTAGTATTTTCGAGCCTGCTGTAACGCTTTTTCATTAATAAAGAATTTGCGTTATTTTATGATGCAAAATAGAACATCCCGGTGCGGCGTACGCATTAGCAGATCGGTTTTTGTGACATGTTTGTTATTAAATTTTAGTAAAAAGTAATTCGGATGACAGCACCGCTTAATACGTGTCATCATCAATAATTTCCGACGCTTGTGCAATGTCGAGCTAATATAAATGGCTAGAGCACAAGTCGGATGATGTATCGCCGGAAGGTTCCGTGTTATTCTGATGGACTCTCTCTCTCTCTTTCTCTCTCTTTGCGTTGCGTTGTTTGGAATTTTACATCAAAGGGAGAAGAGCTATTGTTTAATAATAAGATAAGAGGGAGAAGTTGGTGTGGTTCAAATTTTACCGCAAAGAAATGCCTCCAGCATTTACAAGTTTCTTTGAGGTATGCTGAGATTTTCAGCAAATGTCAAGGCAGACTGTCTAACCTTAAAGGAGCCAATGCGCTTGGGTATATAACAAAAACCGCAAGAGTAAATTTTAATACCTAACTAGATCAAATTGTTATAAAGTTCGGTAGGCGAAACGAGCAAAGATTTAATATTCTCTTAGGAGTGCTATACTACAAACCAAAAAACTAAAACTAGAGAAGATTGCTTTCTCAAATATAGGTTTATACATTTTATTTATTCAAAGCAATAAATCTACTTTTAGATTTCCCTTTTTTAATATTTACAACAGTTATGATCTTTAAGAAGTTTTCAATTTTGGAAAATGTCAGTAAGTAACTAATATCCATAAGCTTCATTCAAACATAACTATTAGCTGTAAATTTACAATGTTTTTATGAATAAAGGAGTATCTGGTGTGGAACAACACACAATCTTCGAACCTATAAAGTGGAAATTAAATAATTTTACTAATACTAATTTATTCGGAATAGTTGTGCAATTTTTAATACGTTCCTAAACGGAAATAAGCAACATTGTAAAAACAGAATCAATGAGCTATGCCAAACTCACGTCTAAAACTACTCGTCAGATAGAGGTTAATAGATAATAAATGATGTTTAACCATTTTCAAATTTATTTAATTAATTTTTAGTCCGGTTTGGATCGGTTGAATGAAACAAAAGTTAGCCATTAATGTTATTTTTACGGCGTTTTCAAATTCCAAATACATTTGATATTTTAAATATATTTGATATAAAACTGAATTTTGAAAATTTTTAATCTCTTCTTTTCTGGGCACTTTTCTATTGCTACTTGTTCTGATGTATTAGACGACGTCATTGACGACGTTTTTTTTTATATATGTAACATTACAATCTGTTCGTATTAGAAATTGAGTAATTTGTATGAAAAAATACTGGACTTGTATTGGGCATGACCATTGTCAATGCCCCATACAATTTTATGTACTAGATTAGGCACAAGATAGGTTAAGTGATGCTTAAATTAAAACACAATTTCACATTACTAGCAAAATAATTATAGTTCATCAGATTTTGATAAAATATTTTTATTAGCTTAGTGTTTGAAATCTCCGGTTTGATGATCTCAGAGTCCAAATTTTAGGGGGGGGGGGTGTAACAAACCTTTTATGTATGTTTAAAATTTACGTTCTTATTGGCAACTTTTAATAAATTGTTTCTGCACTTCTGCACATTCTTTTCCGCGCTTCGAGTCATTTTCGGTCATTGCGCAGGGTTACTTTGAGCGTCCTTCATTCATTGCTTGAACTACGTGTTTAAGTAGAAGCCATTATCGCTTTGTTTAATTTTTATTTAGAGTGCCACATTCATATGGTGAGTTTTTAAATTATTATACTCAAATTTTTTTTTTATTGGTTATAAGCAAATTAACAATCAGAACGTAATACAATAATCAACCGTTCTATGAGCTAATGTGATGACATTTGACGTGAGGGGGAGTCCATCCTTTAGTTTTAATCTTCTCGGTGGGGAATCCTGATGAAGGTTGGATGCAAGGGTGTTGGGATGGGCGCGCAACCTCGCAAAGTGGGAGTTACTTCGTTTGGTACGCTCTTCTTCTACCGTTGTGACTTGTAGGTCCGTATGCAGGGTCAAATTTCTAACATACCACGGAGCATTTGCTAGCATTCTGATGGTTTTGGATTCTAGGCGTTGAATAATGTTAACATTGGACTTACAGGAGCAACCCCAAAGCTCAATGCCGTAAGTCCATATATTTTCGAGGGAAAGACACGACTTTCTGCCAAGTGCCCAGTACATTTTCTTGATTCGCAGATCAATCTCTTTACGCTTTTTCAATATATGAGACCTCAAGGTGAGTGGTCGGTATAAATGAAGACCTGTTGCTTGAGGAATGGGTACGTTGTTCAGAAAAACTGGGGGACAGTCGGGGAGATTTAGAGTGAAGGTAACGTGAATGCTTTTCATTTCATTGACCTTGATTCCCCATTTAGCAAGCCAGGTCTGAAGATGAGTTAGATGGGTCTGTAGGTTAGAGGATGCTATATGAGGATTGGTATGACTGGAAAGAAGGACAGTGTCATCTGCGTATGTGCGTAAGTGTGTATTATTTGTTGTGGGAACATCTGAGGTATATAATAAATATAGCAGCGGTCCAAGGACACTGCCTTGAGGCACACCTGAGGTCAGAATAATCTGGCCATATTTGATTTGGAAGTAGCGATCATTCAAGTACGATTTTAGCAAAAGGTAGTATTCATTTGGCAGTAGTTCTTTAATTTTATATAATAGGCCATCATGCCACACCTTGTCAAATTCCTGTTTAATGTCTATAAAAACTGCATGGCAGTAAGATTTGGCGTCTAGGGCCACATTGATGATATTTACACGTCGATGCATTGCTGGATCGTGGAATGGTACCACCTAAATCGAAACGGATGGTCTGGTATCCAGTTTTCCAGTATGTCACTATCATACAGTCTTTTGATTATAAGTTTTTCTAGCAGCTTAGAGAGTAATGGTAGCATACTTATTGGACGGTAAGAGGCAACATCTTCAGCAGGTTTACCAGGGTTTGGTATTAGAATAATTTGCGCAAATGTTAACGATGATGGCCAATATTGGCATCTCAATATGGGGTTGAACAGGTTTCGTAAAAACGTTATACCGTTTCTGGACGGTTCAGTAAGCACCTTAGCCGTAATTAGGTCATACCCAGGGGCTTTGTTATTGTTTAGATGGCGAACTTCATCAAGAACCTCAGTATAGGTGAAGCTTTTGATGGGCAACGACATTTGAAATGGCGTCTGAAGGAAGTCTTGAATCTCAACATCGGGTGCCGTAGAGTAGGGGGTGAAAACTTTGGCAAAGTGCTGGGCGAAGAGATCTGCTTTTTCTTGATCTGTTTTAGCCCAGTCATTATTTGGTTTTCTTAAAGGTGGGTTAACAGGCTGTGGTTTGTATTAGCTTTAGAAACTTTCCAGATGCAGTGGTCGGCTCGGGACAAGGAAGTTAGATAGTGTTGAAACGTTTCTTGCTTGTGCAGTTTGAGTTTATTCTTGAGGGCATTGGTTAGTCTATTACATATCATTTTTTCAGCTGCGTTTCGAGTCCTGTGCCATTTAGATCTTGCCCTCCTTTTTAGTTTGATGAGTTCAAGGATTTCATTGAGGATATTTCCATCCTGTCGTACCGAATTTAGAAGTTTGGGCATAGCCATTCAGGTTGCAGATTGAACAGTAGTGGTGAAGTGTTCTGTGTCTTCCTCTATATCATTAGGGGTGCACAGGCTGATGTTGGTTTGGAGATTTTCTTGCAAAAGCCTTCTGAATTCGTCCCACTCGGTTTTTTGGTTGTATAGGGATGGTCTAGGTTGTCGTTTAATAATTGTAGTGCTAATTGTAGCAATGACTGGTGTGTGATCGGATGACAGGTTAGTGTTGCTCACTATATCTGTGTAGGTAGAGGATGTACCTTGGGTGATAAAAAAGTTCAGTAAAAGATCCGTGGGCCAGTACGTGGACTCTCCGGTGGATAGGTACCTATAGTTTTCCTCGCGAATGAGTTCATATAAATCTCTGCCTCTGGTAATTACTAGACGAGAGCCCCAGTAGGTATGTTTGCTGTTATAGTCACCTCCACATATAAAGTTGTTGCCAAGAGATTGAAAGAATGTCTTGAGGACATCTATGCCTGGGTGGGGAACACGCAGCCGAGATTACTGTTGGATGTGATAATTTGTAGACTTGAATAGTAGTTGATTGTAAAAACGGTTCTTCATACATTTCCAGCTCATTGTGAGCGATTAAGCTCCGTATTAATATAGCTATGTCCCCGTGCGCTGTACCGTCAGGATGTTCTGTGTAGTGTGGTATTCTTAGAAAAGACCTATCTGTAAAGTGTGTCTCAGATATAAGTAGGATATCTGTATTATTTAGCTTTAAAAATGGTTCAATTTCATAGATTTTTGACAGGATGCCATTAGCATTCCATAATGATATACGAATTGAATTAGCCATTATCTTACAAGTTTACTTATGACTGTGGACAACATGTATATTACCATGCTGTTTTGTTGCATCAGTTGTGAAAACATAGCTTTTAATTCTTCTAGAAATTTTTGTAGGGTTACATCTTGGGGTTGTGCTTGTGTAGTGTTAGTATTTCCTTGCACGGACTGACTATATGTTCGTGGGTTGTGATGATTGGGGAACATTGGGTGAGTTTGATGAGGTCGTTGTTGGAACATGTTTGATGTTGCGGATCGAGTTTGTAAGGGTATGTTGGATCTTAACTTATTTTGAAGTTCCTTATGTACGATACAGCCTCGATAATTTGCCGGGTGCTCTCCACCACAGAGAGCACATTTGGCGGGTAAATCTTTTGTCTTCTTACAAGATCGGGTATCATGTGAGCCGCCACATTTTACACATACAAATGGGCGGTTACAGTAGGTCTGAGTATGGTTATACTGTTGGCACCTCATACACGATTGTTGTATTTCTGTGTGGTGGTTCGATCTTTATAATCTGGTTTTGTAAAAACCTGAGGTTATGAATGTCTTTGTTATTTGGTGCAGGTTCCAAGTCTGCAAAGAAAATTGGCAAGGGCATTTCTGTTATTCGGTATTTAATGTTGGTTACGGATCTCACTTTGTGACCGTTCTTCTCCATTAAATCGGCTATTTCTTTTGTGGGAACAGAGTGGTGTAAGTTAGAGATAACAACACGGTACGCTTTATTTTCTTTCATTTGGTAGGTGTGATATATGACGTTAGATTCTTTCATGAGTGTGATTAGCTTGCGGTATGTATCAGCCGTGTTGGCAGATATCTTAATTACGTTATCAGCCACTGTTTTAGTTTTATATTTTTCTGATTCTGCAGTATCTGTTAGTGCTGCGACCATTTTATTAAAGTCCGTAACACCTTGTACAAATATTGGTGGTGGTTTGGGTGTTTTATTTTTATTTCAGTCGCATCAGTAAGATTTGTGAGGACCGAGTATCTGTTATTATATATAGTAGGTATCATAGTGTTCGCTGGTGCTGGTTGTTTAGATATTCGTTTACGTTTATTATTGCTGACACATTGCCAATTATTACTTAGTGTATTAGATAATTCAATATCGTTTTCATATTCTGAGGTATTCATGTTACTTATTGCCTCGTCATTAAGCATGTTATTTGATTGCGTTGATGTGATAGGGTTATGTATTTGTAACGGTGTTTGGGAAAATGTGTTTGGAATTTGTGTGTGGGGTATATATTGTTGGTTAATAGGTATATAAGAAGCATTTATAACAGGAGATAGTGGTATTACCTGATTTGTCGTTTGATTCAAATTAATGGGAGGCTGGAAACCCTGTTAATTTGAGACATTTACATTTCAGGCAACTTTATACTCTTAGCACTTATTTTACTTTGGGTTTAATTTTGTTTTAACGTTAACGTTGCAAGATGATGCAATAACATTTGCTACTACGAAGTGGAATTTCAATTACCAAATTTTACTTTGAACCATGCAAAATCAATTAAATTTAGGGGTTTATAAAGAAATTTCTATATATCAGCAATTACCAGCATATCAATCTGATGTTTATTTCACCTTCCATTAAAATTTCGCAATAAAATTTAAAGTGATGAGTCGACAGCATTTCCTTATCTGCTGAAGTTCCAGTGATACCCAAAATGTAAAAAAATTACATCAGGCATTTCATATTGTTAATTAATTCACATTATAGTTTTACGCCTTTAATTAAGAATTACTAACATTAGTTTTTAAGAGATCATCATTATAATCAAATTAAGTATCGTAATAAAACTCATTGCTGTCATTATTTTTTACTTCTTATTTTCATGGTTTATTACGGTTTATTTGTTCCTTAAAAACAAATTGGCATCCGAAATTATATTATTTATTTTCAGGTTTGAAGCAACACCTTTTTTTGTAAAGCGAAAATATCTAAGCAATTCTATTTTTGTTAATAAGCAAATCAAATGTTATTGAACCTGGACCTATTAATCTACCGCTTAGTAAAGTGGCGTAAAGTATTCTAGTTATCCATTATTTTCCATAGCTAATTATAGCTCTGGGCTAGAAGTATTTAATCATAAGTGGGTGAATTATTTATGCGACACCAGTTAAGATTGCAAGATGTCACCTTTGATTGTCGAATCTATATAGTAAGTCTAACGGGGTAATTCTGCACAGTCTAGTTATGTTAGCGCTATTGTCCAGTAGGTTAATAACAAAGGGGTTTGGATGGTTCTCGAGTCTCTTGGGGTACTTAGTGCTGATGTAGCCAATTACTTTCTTGACAGAGTCCATGTTCAAGTCTCGTTGGATGACCGAGTTTCGGACATACTATGGAGCATTGGTAATTATTCCGAGCACCTTTGACTGAAACCTTTCCAAGATTGCAATATAAAATTTACTTGCTTTGCTCCATATCTTCGCACCATAGGTCCAAATTGGTTTTATAGCTGCTTTGTATTCCAGCAGTTTATTTTCGAGCGATAGATTTGAGGTTCTTCCTATGAGCCAGTAGTATTTGCTTAGTTTATAGTTTAACTGTTTTTTTGTTTTCCAAATATGCGTTTTCCAGGTAAGGCGCCTGTCTCTGTGCATTTCAAGGTATCTAACTAACTCCGCTTGCGGCAGTGGCTTGTTGTATAATGTAATTTATGGACATAAGTAAAGTTACGTGGGTAGATTTGCCTTCATTGGCTCGAATACCCCATTTTTTAGTTAAGTTTGCATGTTGTTTAGGTGTTCTTGTGGTGGTTGTGTTGCATAGAGGGGATCGTAATGTGAAGCTAGAATAGCAGTGTCACCTGCGAAAGTTGCTAGTAGAGTTTCAGTACAAGTTGGCATGATTAGACGACGTTAACTAAAATTTTGTGCGATGTTTCGTATCTGAAAAGCCATTGTCAACTTTGGTTTTTATTTGAATAGGTGAAAACAAATGCGATAGTGTTTTTGTGGTATTTTTATTATAAATTCACCCGTATAGCACACGCATATGTTATCTGCAAGTTTTACAAAAAAAAACATTTTATTAATATCCGTATTTCATTCACCAAGTAGCCATTGAACACAGTATTTTTCATAATAGAATTGGTTTTAAGTAATATTCCAAAACAAAATTGTGTAAAGTTTATGACAAATGTTATTTACAAAAAATCACTCACATCGCAACGGTATTTAAATTTACTAGAAAATAATCTTGTTGAGGAGTAAGACAATTTACCACTGGCATTTATTCAGAATTGCTCGTTCCCACAAGATGGTGCTCCAGCCCAATAATGCACCAATTGTCCGTGATTACTGGTCTATTAAATTTCCTGAAAAGTGGATTGGTTCACGTTCAATCGTAACTTGACCAGCAAGATCCCCCAACTTAGTACCTATAGACCTTTTTCTTTGGGGTTACATAGAAAATTAAATAAAGAACAATCTTTAAGGCCCATTATGGCTGCATTTTACACAATTACTACGTATATGCTATCAGGGGTTTTGGATTCAATAATAAGAAGGGCTTATTTATGTTTTAAAAGTGGCGGTAAACTGTTTGGGCATTTATTACACGTTCTACTTGATTCAATGTTTTAGCATAAAAGTAGTAAATAAGTGCCTTATATAAATGCATTGTAAAAGTACATATAAAAATACCATACAAAAACACCATATAAAAGTACCATATAAAAGTACCATATAAAAGTACCATATAAAAGTGCCATATAAAAGTGCCTGAAAAGAGCAAATGCTTTAATTTTTAATATAATAAAGTTAAAAGATAACTTATCTAACCGATGGCACTTTTAACACTAAATTTAGGTAAAACCCCAAAACTACATGCTTCCTGCTTCAGCACTTATCAGGAAGTGAAAAAAAATAGAGGCTTTCAGAATAGATCATGTGGGTGTGCGTCAAAGGATTTGCGCAAAGAATTAAGTCACGACGCGTTGCGCAATGTTCCGAAAACAATTTATAGGAATATAAATCTTTAAGAAATATACACACTAAAGAAATATATGCACTATGAAGATATGCAAATTAAGTTGCCTACCTTATATCTATATTTTCAACACTTAAAAAAACTTTTCTTATTTTTTCTACTAAATGAATGAAAGATCTTAAATTACGGTATTTTTTTAATACAACACAAAAAGGGTTGTTACACACCCCCTCCTAAAATTTGAACTCGGAGATCACCAAAGCGGAGATTCCAAACACTAAGCTAATAAATGAAATTATTAAAATTTAAGAAAACAAAAAAATGTTAAGCTAATTAAAATCTAAGCAAAATGTAAAAGAAAATATAAAGGAAATGTACGAAGAAGTACGGAAAATGTGGTAATGTCGGTCAGGAAAGACCCCTCGCAGCACCATAAAAACTAATGACGCGCTAGCTCCCGCACACGCCATTAGTCGAGAATAAAGGACCCGAAACCTTAAATAAAGTAAAAAATTTAACTGGTGGGGTTTGTGAAGACATTATAGCTAATTTTGGCGTAAAAATACTAATCTTAATTGCTTTTTAATGAAAAAAACATGGAAAAAAAATAAAATGTTTCTTTTCCGAAAAATTTATAAGAAACATGAGGATAAATTTGTAATGGAAAATGGCATAAAAATGCTGTCTGATTTCTGACATTAAAAAAAAACAAAGTTTGTGATGGTTGTTCGAAACGAAACGTCGTATTGAATTTTAGATAAAATCGATTACTAGAGTAGAAAAAGTGGCAGTGAAAAAGTGCTTTTTGTTCTTCGACGTCACCAATAAGCAGCCCAGAAAGAAAATAACAAACAATAATTTAGTAGTTTTCTAATATCTTAAAAACTGTTTAAGGTATTCAGAATTTGTAAACACCATAAAAATGATCTAGCAATTACATAACTTTTGTCCCATTTAATCAATCTCTTACATCTTACGGCTACATTATACCCCTGTGCTGGTCAAAATTATATTGTACATGCCGTATACTATCTTAGGGACTCTTTTTCCCGCTAAATTACGCGAGATATAAAAAAGTCATATAGAATACGCTTAATTGATGTACTTAAAATATACCTATATGCTGGTATTTTTATATATTTGAAATATGCAGATGTTTCAGAAATATATGTTAAAAATCAAAACGCTGGCCCTAATAAACCCTCCCTTACCTTCGCTGTCCCACAACCGAATTTGCTGCAGGAGAAATAAATTCAAGCTTCAATACGAAATTTCAAGTAAGTACGCACGCACGCCCGCACGCACGCCCGCACGCGCGCACGCACACAAGCACGCTCGCACACACGCACGCACGCACACACACACACATAGACACACAGACACACAGACACACAGACACCGTCACATAACCACACAGGCACAGAGACTCACAGACATACAGACACACAGACATACAGACACACAGACACACAGACACACAGACACACAGACACACAGACACACAGACACACAGACACACAGACACACAGACACACAGACACACAGACACACAGACACACAGACACACAGACACACAGACACACAGACACACAGACACACAGACACACAGACACACAGACACACAGACACACAGACACACAGACACACAGACACACAGACACACAGACACACAACAGACACACAGACACACAGACACACAGACACACAGACACACAGACACACAGACACACAGACACACAGACACACAGACACACAGACACACAGACACACAGACACACAGACACACAGACACACAGACACACAGACACACAGACACACAGACACACAGACACACAGACACACAGACACCAGACACACAGACACACAGACACAGACACAGACACACAGACACAGCACAACCAACAGCACAGACCACAGACACACAGACACACAGACACACAGACACACAGACACACAGACACACAGACACACAGGCACACAGACACAGACACACAGACACAGACACACAGACAGACAGAAACACAGAAACACAGACACACAGACACACAGACACACAGAGACACAGACACACAGACACACAGACACACATACACACAGACACACAGACACACAGACACACAGACACACAGACACACAGACACAGACACACAGACACACAGACACACAGACACACAGACACGCAGACACACAGCACACAGATACACAGACACACAGACACAGACAGTCACATAACCACACAGGCACAGAGACTCACAGACATACAGACACACAGACATACAGACACACAGACACACAGACACACAGACACACAGACACACAGACACACAGACACACAGACACAGCACACAGACACAGACACACAGACAAGACACACAGACACAAACACACAGACACACAACACACAGACACACAGACACACAGACACACAGACACAGACACACAGACACAGACACACAGACACACAGACACACAGACACAGACAACAGCACACAGACACACAGACACACAGACACACAGACACACAGACACACAGACACACAGACACACAGACACACAGACACAGACACACAGACACACAGACACACAGACACACAGACACAGACACACAGACACACAGACACACAGACACACAGAGCACACAGACACACAGACACAGACACACAGACACAGCACACAGACACACAGACACACAGACACACAGACACACAGACACACAGACACACAGACACACACGACACAGACACAGACAACAGAACACAGACACACAGACACAAGACACACAGACAGACACACACAGACACACAGACACACAGACACACAGACACACAGACACACAGACACACAGACACACAGACACACAGACACACAGACACACAGACACACAGACACACAGCACACAGAACACAGACACACAGACACACAGACACACAACACACAGAACACAGACAACAGACACACAGACAACAGACAAACAGCACAGAACACAGACACACAGACACACAGACACACAGACACACAGACACACAGACACACACAGAACACAGACACACAAAAGAAAAACAGAACAACAGACACACAGACACACAGACACAGACACACAGACACACAGACACACAGACACACAGACACACAGACACACAGACACACAGACACACAGACACACAGACACACAGACACCAGACAGACAAACACAGACACACAGACACACAGACACACAGACACACAGACACACAACACAGACACACAGACACACAGACACACAGACACACAGACACAGACCAAGACACACAGACACACAGACACACAGACACACAGACACACAGACACACAACACACAGACACACAGACACACAGACACACAGAACACAGACACAAGACAAGACACACAGACACACAGACAAGACCACAGACAACAGACACACAGACAACAGACACACAGACACACAGACACACAGACACACAGACACACAGACACACAGACACACAGACACACAGACACACAGACACACAGACACACACGACACACAGACACACAGACACACAGACACAACACACAGACACACAGACACACAGACACACAGACACACAGACACAACAGACACACAGACAGACAACAGACAACACAGACACACAGACACCAGACACAAGACACACAGAACACAGACACACAGACACACAGACACACACAGACACACAGACACACACAGACAACAGACACACAGACACAGACACACAGACACACAGACACACAGACACACAGACACAAACACAGACACACAGACACACAGACACACAGACACACAGACACAAACACAGACACAAACACACAGACAACAAGACAACACACAGACACACAGACAGACAACAGACACACAGACACACAGACACACAGACACACAGACACACAGACACACAGACACACAGACACACAGACACACAGACACACAGACACACAGAACACAGACACACAGACACACAGACACACAGACACAAGACACACAGACACACAGACACACAGACACACAGACACACAGACACACAGACACAACAGACACACAACACACAGACACACAGACACACAACACACAGACACACAGACACAAGACACACAGACAACACAGACACACAGACACACAGACACACAGACACACAGACACACAGACACAGACACACAGACACACAGACACACAGACACACAGACACACAGAACACACAGACACACAGACACACAGACACACAGACACACAGACACACAGACACACAGACACACAGACACAACACAGACACACAGACACAGAGCACAGACACACAGACACAAACACAGAACACAGACACACAGACACAGACAACACAGACACACAGACACACAGACACACAGACACACAGACACACAGACACACAGACACACAGACACACAGACACACAGACACACAGACACACAGACACACAGACACACAGACACACAGCACACACAGACACACAGACACACAGACACACAGACACAGACACACAGACACACAGACACACAGACACACAGACACACAGACACACAGACACACAGACAACAGACACACAACACACAGCAACAGAACACAGAACACAGACACACAGACACACAGACACACAGACACACAGACACAGACACACAGACACACAGACACACAGACACACAGACACACAGACACACAGACACACAGACACCAGACACAAGACACAGAACACAGACACACAGACACACAGACACACAAAGACACACAGACACACAGACACACGACAACAGACACACAGACACACAGACACACAGACACACAGACACACAGACACACAGACACACAGACACACAGACACACAGACACACAGACACACAGACACACAGACACAGACACAGACACACAGACCACAGAGACACACAGACAACAGACACACAGACACACAGACACACAGACACACAGACACACAGACACACAGACACACAGACACAGACACACAGACACACAGACACACAGACACACAGACACACAGACACACAGACACACAGACACACAGACACACAGACACACAGACACACAGACACACAGACACACAGACACACAGGCACACAGACACACGGACACACAGACACACAGACCACAAAGACACACAGACACACAGACTCATAGACACACAGACCACAAAGACACACAGACACACAGACACAGAGACACAGACACACAGACACACAGACACACAGACACACAGACACACAGACACACAGACACATAGACACACAGAACACAGACACACAGACACACAGACACACAAAAGACACACAGACACACAGACACACAGACACACAGACACACAGACACACAGACACAGACACACAGACACACAGACTACACAGACACACAGACACACAGACACACAGAACACAGACACACAGCACAGACACAGACAACAGACACACAGACACACAGACACACAGACACACAGACACACAGACACACAGACACACAGACAGCACAGACACACAGACACACAGACAACAGACACACAGACAACAGACACACAGACACACAGACACACAGACACAACAACAGACACACAGACACACAGACACACAGACACACAGACACACAGACACACAGACACAACAGCACAGAACACAAAACAGACACACAGACACACAGACACACAGACACACAGACACACAGCACACAGACAACAGACACAAGACAACAGACACAGACACAACACACAGACACAGACACAGACACACAGACACACAGACACACAGACAGACACACAGACACACAGACACACAGACACACAGACACAGACACACAGAACACAGAACACAGTACAACATATTTTACAAGACACACAACACAGACACACAGACAACAACACAGACACACAGACACGACACACAGACACACACAGACACACAGACACACAGACACACAGACAACAGACACAGACACAGAACACAGACACAAGACACAGACACACAGACACAACAAAAAAACACAGACACAGCACACAGACAACAACACACAGACACACAGACACACAAAACAGACACACAGACACAGACAAAGACAGACACAAGACACACAGACACACAGACACAGACACACAGACACACAACACGACACACAGCACACAACACGACACACAACGACACAGACACACACACAGACAAGACACAAAACAGACACACAGACAACAGAACAACACAGACACACAGACACACAAACACAGACACACAGACACACAGACACACAGACACACGAAACAACCAGACACACAGACACACAGACACAGACACACAGAACAAGACACAGACACACAGACACACAGACACACAGCACACAGACACACAGACACAAAACAGACAACAGACACACAGACACACAACACACAGACACACAGACACAAGAACACAGACACCAGACACAGACACACAGAACACAGACACACAGACACACAGAACACAACACAGCAGACACAGACAACAGAACAGACAACAGAACACAGAACACAGACAAAACACACAGACACAGACACACAGACACAGAACACAGACACACAGAAACACAGACACACAGACACACAGACACACACACAGAACACACAGACACAAACACAGAACACACAGACAAAGAACAAACACAGACACACAGACAAAAAACAGACACACAGACACACAGAAAACAAAGACACACAGACACAGACACACAGACACACAGACACACAGACACACAGACACACAGACACACAGACACACAGACACAGACACACAGACACACAGACACACCGAGACACAGACACAGACACACAGACACACAGACACACAGACACACAGACACAGACACACAGACACACAGACACACAGACACACAGACACACAGACACACAGACACACAGACACACAGACACACAGACACACAGACACACAGACACACAGACACACAGACACACAGACACAAAGACACACAGACACACAGACACACAGGCACACAGACACACAGACACATAGGCACACAGACACACAGACGCACCGACGCACGGACACACGGACACACGGACACACGGACACACGGACACACGGACACACGGACACACAGACACACAGACACACGGACACACAGAAGTACAGACACAAAAACCTGAGACCGTTTTAAACTGTTGTTTCAGTAAGAGGTTTATGTTTGCGTTTTCACTTTTTCATAAATCATAAGTGTGTTTTAACATCTTAAACCATTTCTTAAGGTTTTACTACTACTGAGGACGATAACAGTAAGTGTTATCGAAACGTAAGGATCTGTGTAAAACAAAAATACAAAAATACACCATTAAAAACCCAAAAAATTAAGCATTTTAATTATGAGTATGTTATGCCACATGCCATACCCAAAAAACGAAAACGATCCTTAAGGCAGTTTTACTACGGTTTACTTTCTAAAAGTAGGTACCACCTAACAAGATCACCGAATACAACATGGACACCGTTCAACTAGTGTTCACCAATCTGAAAGACGGAGCACTGGAGCTACATCATTACAA
Organism: Vesta saturnalis; assembly: GCA_036346205.1. NCBI lineage: Eukaryota > Metazoa > Arthropoda > Insecta > Coleoptera > Lampyridae > Vesta > Vesta saturnalis. The sequence goes on along the minus strand of JARFJB010000317.1, from coordinate 1,825,969 downwards.
TATGGTGTATAGTGTGCCCTGTGGTTCATTTAAACTTAAATTTTTCGGTCAAGCGTCACAAAAACTCTTGAATCGTATATCTCAACACCTTAAGTGATTTTAAAGTACAATGCCCTAGGATACATGTCAACCTAAGTAAACAGAACATGCACTACCAAGAACACAGACTAGGGATAGTGGCAATTTCAGACGAGTGTGGTTAAAATGTGTAACATAAGTACCGCCAAAAGCGTTATGAATTCATGCAGCCTTATTAATAATTGAAGTAACATTTATACCTACCTTTTATCTTACAATAAGTAATTTGGAAATTACTGTTTGTGTTTTTGATTTTCCTCTATATTGACATGAAATGAATTTAAAATCACACCAGGTGGGAAAAGTGAACCGTACCGAAAAGGTCTATTAACCTCAGAAACAATAATTTAGTGTTATTATTTCGCTCGTTATTATGACCTCGAGTTTCTGACAGGCACGGGCGGCACGGCGTGGGAGGGCACTGCGCGGAATGACCGAAACCGGCGCTCTCTCTCTTCCTTCTATTCAGTGTAACTCACGACTCACACGTGATTGCGCGGGGATTATTTCGTACGTTTAAAGAGTTTACTTAGACCGATCTATTAAAAAAAAATAACATGTAATTTGGGCAATATTTATAGGTAAAAATAAACAGGAAGTGTATAAACAATTATATAAACATCCAATATGTCGGCTCAGCCCGTACAAGAGCCAACCAGAAATATAAATCATGGCTATCGCTAGAAATAGGGGGTTATGGGCCTCACACAGGTACTCCAATCTTGTTTTCATTTCAATCTTTAACATTAAAAGCGACTCTCTGATATGGACGTTTCACGTTAAATCAACGGCGGTCTGCCCCGGTTTTTTGTTGTACATTGTTAACAACCAGCATACTATATATTGTTAAATTCAATAGTTTACAGAATATAGATGTATGGATGTATACCAACTTAACTGGAAACGTGTAGATTTCCATTTTTGTGACGTATGTCCTTAATTTCATTCATTTAAATGATTTTACTAATTGTAACTTATCTTGTTACAAACCTCAGATAATTGTAAGTTTTATAATTAATTTGTAATATTTTAAACTTGTTAGAGCCTTGATAAAGTCTAGAAATGAGTGAGAAGTATTGGCAACATTTTTTTAACTGCCTTCAATTTAAGCCCATAGAGACCTATATCCTGACACCACTTTCCTTTTTACATATCACCAGTTGTTTGATTTGGCTTCAATTTATGTATAGTCTTCAGTCCAAATAGAGTAAAGTTCTAATAAAGTTTGGCTTTAAAGTAAACCGTTTTCATAATACAGAGGGTTAAATTGTTACAATTCAAAGAATTATAATTTTAGTTTAAAACCACTACAAATATGTCTCAAAATGGCCGCCACTCCTCTGGGGACATAGTATAGCTGTACGCACATATTATTGTTCCGAATCGGATCGGCTGCCTCAATAATGCGCCTTCTAAGATCCTCAATAGTTTCTGATGGTGCTTGGTAAACCATATGGACGGAAAAATTGGTGGGAAACACAGGTGTTACAAATGACATAATCTCTATTGTAGAAGAAGAGTTGAATATAATGTCAAATCTTCCTCTCTTCTTCTAAACAATTTAGTACTGTTTGATTAGAACTAAACGATGTTTCCATCACTTATATTGTAAATTAATGTTTTGTTGCTGGTTAGTTAACAATATAATATGCATTTAAAAAAATACAAGTTTGGTAGGCTAACCATGCATACCACTAATGAAAATGTAAAAAAAATAATACGTAAAGCCCTTTTTGAAGAATAACTGTTTATTCAGTAATATTAATAAAATACCCAGGTACAGCAGTTTTTGGAATAATAATTTTCTGTTCTACCGCAGAGCATCACACACAAGATTTTCTATAATACCAAATCATACTGCTGCTGACTGATAATGTATACACACCAAATACTGCTCTAATTTAATGTGTTAATTGAAATATAAACAGCTTGAAGCTGCTTACCTGGGCCAAACAAAACAGTACTTAAAATTTCGGATGCGACAACTCTCATTATCCATCATTTATCACAGACAAAAATGATCAGATTTTTTTTCCAGTGAGCATTCAATTTTTTTAAAACACAAATTTGACTTCCGAAATTTTACATTACGAAAAAGGGTTCCAAAAAAGAAGAGTTAAGGAAATGATTAAGGTCTTACAGGACATTAATTCTATCAACATCCAAACTGATTGCCAAAGTCTCAGTAACATTTACAATATCTATTTAAATCCACTGAGAAAAATTAATTATAGTTTTTATTGTCTCTTACGTTGAATTTCCTTTCATTTATTTAAATTAGCAATTGTAAAGTTCGTTTCACTATTACAACCATTAACTATTTATTTATGTCATTTTCAGTTTCTGCATTACTCAACTTAAACTTGAATTTTATTACAGTAATGAAAATAAACAGTATTATTCTGCTTATTCACTACAATATTTTTTATTATTGCAATTAATGTTATAATTTTTCAACATTTCTATTCCAGGAAAATTAACAGTTTTGATTTCTTAATAGCTACCTTTTATTCATAAATTAGATGTTTTGGTACTTAGAATTAATTTAGTACTGTACTTGATTCTTCAGATTTCTGCCATCTATATTTACTTATATCAATTTATTTATACTGCTTTTTATAGTTAACTACTTTGCAGTGGTGGATTGCTTATTTATCAACACATGAAACATTTTGTTTTATAATTTTACACAGTTAGATGATTTGATGTATTTGGAATTATAAATATTTTTTGCAAAAATGAAATTAAAATTTAGGAGAGTGTGCAGTTCTCCCCCCATCATGTTTTAAAAATCATTTTTAAGTTATTAAAAACACTTTGATTTGGAGTTTTTTAAGTGGTGAATTTTTCTCTTTATATTTATATAAATGTATATAATGAATCGCATGTAATAGATTCCATTCGAAATCCAATGAACGAACAAATCTTTGATCGGATGAATACGGCTACACAAGTAAATATTCGAAGACCAAGGCAATGAATGCACAAGGAAATTCAGCAGAAGAAACCAGACAAGCTAATGAAGGAGAAGAAGAACCAACCAACATCAATCGAAAAAACACTGTCATAAACATCTCTAAACGACAGTTGAACGGAAACGAAATGCAGGTTCTGGACAAAGGCTTGAACTATGCGATAACACCGAGGTATACTCTGAAAATAGATTTAATAACCACAGTCGAAGAAACAGCTATGAAATTAGATCCTGAAGAAGCCGAAGTATACAGAAGTAAGGTTACATCAGTCCTAGATTCAGCTAGGCGAGCTAAACCTAACCTCTCTAACCTAGAAATGAGAGCGGTCATTTCCCTTAAGAATTACCCAACGATCAAAATTATCCCGGCAGACAAAGAAAACGCGACTGTGGTAATGGATATGGACACTTACAACAGTAAGATCCAAGAACTACTACACGGGGGCGAGTACAAACAAATACCAAAAGACATCATACCATCAATCGAAAGACGGATATACCTAACGCTGGCAAAAGATAAGGGGGAGTTCTCCGATTACCAGAGAACTAGACTTACCCGGCACTACAGCAAACCTCGCATCTGTACGGCCTTCCAAAGATTTATAAGCAAAGAATTCCTATGGTACCAATTGTGAGCTCGAGAAATTCACCTTGTCGCCCATTAGCACACCATCTGCTAGGTATCATCACACCCTTATTGGGAAAAACCGAGTTTATGGTCAAGAATACGCAGCACTTCGTGGAAACCATCAGAAGCTTCCAACCAAACCACGAATAAATACTGGTAAGCTTCGAGATTGTGAGTTAAGTCACAAATGTGCCTACCGATAAGGCACTAACTATCATAAAGGGCAAGCTGAAAAACGATGAAACGTTAGACCAGCGCACAAAACTCTCGGTAAACACAATAATGGAACTTCTGACAATATCACCCATAGTGGGTGATACGTGGACGATACTTTCGTAGTTTGGCAATACGACAAGCATAAGCTAGATGAATTCCTAGATCATCTAAGTAACCGCGCACCTCCATAAAATTCACAATGAAATTGGAGTCGGAACAAAATCTGCCATTCCTGGATGTACTTGTACACAGGAATGAGAACACTTTCACGACAAGTGTATACAGGAAACCTACCCACACGAGGAGGTACCTACACTACAACTCCAATCACCACAAAAACGTGCTTGTACGATGAAGCAAAAACAATATGCTCAAAACAAGAGGACCTGAAGAAAGAAAAAGAAAATATCGCGAGAACACTCAAAGAAAATGGCTACTCCGGTCTAACACCTAACTTAAACAGGGAAAGGGTAACCCAAAAAGAAGAACCTAAATATATAGCGATAATACCATATATACAAGGTACCTCAGACAAAATACGAAGGATAGTCAGCAAACACAAGGTACGTGCTGCCTTCAAATCGACCAGAACTCTCAGGTGAATACTAACCAAAACCAAACCATACAATGAAGATCAGAATTTCAACAATTGTGTATACAACCTACCATGCGAAAGCGGCAGAGCATACATAAGAGAGATCAGTAGACCACCCAAAGTGAGAACGCAGGAACATAAGAGCAACGTTAGCAAGGGCGAAACAGGTAAGTCAAGAATCGTCGAACATGTCTGGAACGAAGACCACCGCATCCAGTGGGATAACATAGAGATAGTGGCAAAGGACGAGAACACAACTCGTCGGAAACTGAAAGAAGCCACATACATCGCACTAGTAGAAAATCCAATAATCCAAGCTAGTGTAGAAAAAAAAACCCATATGGATCCCAATAATGCGCGAAGAGCTTAAGCGTAATACACCTGCACAAGAAGTTACGGCGCAACATGTTTTAAAAAATATATATTGGATTATGAAAATGTAAACTTTCACCATTAACACTCATAATAAAATACTTATCTTTTTTGGGGTTTTTTAATGGTGTACTTTAAATTATACAATCTAAACGTTTCGATAACACTTACTGTTATCTTCGTCAGTAGTAATGTTTGTTAAAAATTGTTAAAGATGTAGTAAAAATTTTGTCAAATTTGACAAAATTAAAACATGTTTTAATTGATCTGCCTATTTCCACAGTCTTTGCTTTCATAGCCCGACATTTCGGAAGCGGACTTTGTTTCCGCCATCGGGCTTAACCCCGAGTGGGACTAATTTCGCACGTGAGTCAAATTCATTTACTTTTGATTTTTTCCCAAGACTTGACTGCTCTCAGATTTGAACTTAGGTACTTTGCCACCATCTGTATGTTATCCAATTGGATTCGGTGGTCTTCGATCCAGACATGTTCAACGATTCTTAATCTTTCTGTCTCATATTCGCAGATGTGCTTATGTTCCTGAGTAGACTGAGTGGTCTACTGTTCTCTCCTATGTATACTCTTCGCATTCTCATGGTGGGTTGTATACATAATTTTTGGACTGCTGGTCTTCATTGTGTAGTTTGTTTTTGGTTAGTACTCCCTTCAGCGTTATTGTCGATTTGGAGGCACTGCGTATCTTATATTTGCAGCCTATATATATATATATATATATATATATATATATATATATATATATATATATATATATATATAGCCGCTGAATATCTAGGTTCCTTTTTCCCTTTTCGGTTACCCCTTCCCTCTTTAGGTTAGGTGCTAGATCGGAGTAGCCATTTCGTTTAAGTGTTTTAGCGATATTTTCTTTTCCAAATCCTCCTGTTTCGAGCATATTGTCTCGGATCTATCGTACAAGCATCTTGCCGCGCATAACTTCACACTTTTGCGGTAATTGGGGTTGTAGTGTAGGAACCTCACCGTGTGTGTAGGTTTCCTGTATATACTTGTGGCGAAATTGTTGTCATGGTATAGCAGTTTGTGTTCCGACTCCAACTCCATTGTGAATTTTATGAAGGCTGCGGAGTTATTTAAACGAGTTTGAGAATTCATCTAGCTTATGATGGACGTGTTGCCAAACTACAAAGGTGTCGTCTACGTATTAAAGCCACATCCTTGGTTTCTCTGTGAATTCGGATATCGCATGACCTCCAAAGTCTTCCATGGCCACGTACATAAACTTGAGTCAATTTCAAAATCAGTCCTTCTCAGGACTAAGCCTGAACGGAAGCCGCCTGCTTCCGACACGCCGCGCTACAAAAGCAAAACCTGTTGGAATAGGCCGATCAACTCGAGTAATATGAGACTACAGTTATAAAACACTTATAATACAACTTTATTAATATCTCTAGGTAAATATCTTTGTAGTGGTTTTGTTAAATATTTATGTCCCTCTTTCAAAAATTCGTTTAGCTCAATCCATCAAAACTTTAATTACAACAATTTTTTGACGTGGATTGTGGTTTGATAATTTATGAAAGTAACTACCCGTGTGTCGGATTTTCGTAAACCTTAAGAAATGTAATCATCAGTTTTAGATATTACTATGTCAAGAAACGGTAAACTTCTCCATGGTGAACTAATGCTAATACTTTACCAATTGTATGCTAAGTTACCACAGTTCTATAATAATTTAATGTGTAGTTAACATTAAAAATCGTTTTAAACGTACTACATAGTGTTTTCACTGCAGAATAACAATTGCAATTATTAACAAAATACAGTTTCTTTGTTAGATTGATTAGTTATTTAACTTGCATGTCAAGTTTCTATTTGAGAACGTTTTTATCAATTTCAAGTCAAAGTTTTTTCCAACATTACACTTGCATTATAATTTGATTAAATTTTCTAAATTGTTGCCCTTTTTTTCCAAATGTGTTAAATGTGGCGTACCATGTTAGTTATATGGAATTTTAAATATTCCCCTTTTATTTTAACTTTATTAAACATTTTTGTTGGAAATTGTGTTCTTATTTAATATATCTTGGTGAGAATTTTTTTAATTGCTTGATTCTTTAGCTTAATTTGAACATATAATAGTCAATAGGAATGAACCAAAAATAAATAGAATACGTTTAAATATACGTAATTTGTATATTTAATCATTCTTTCATATCTTCATATATGTTTTTTTTTAAAAAGCCAATAACAGTTGTCTAAACGTAAATTGAATAATATTTTTAGTAATGGCTTATTCTCTTACTTCAACCCACATCAATTAACCGTCTATAATAAGCTAAATTACTTATAAAATGTACACGCCGACTTTTTGCAATTAATAATGGTGCCGTTGCCTTGCATGGATATGTGGCAGCTTGGTTTGTTTATGTTTAAAGCTAACTTTCTAGTTTATCAATCGATCACTGTAATTACAGGTTTTGAAATTGACGCAGATCCGTGCAGTACTGCACACTACACTTTAAATTTTTTTAATTAAGAAAAGGCATTAGTTCGTTCAAAATGATAAAGAGGCAAAATATAATTAGGAATGTATCCAATTATAATAGTAATCGACGTGTCTAGACTGATAACTGAGCCTTAACATATGGCGCGAGCGAGCGCTGTAATTTATGCGAAAAATATTAAGGTTTATTACGACTCGAGACGCGTTCATTAATTTATCGTTCACTGACGCATTAATTTACAAAAACTAATAATAAATCAGTATATTAAATTATAACTTCCGAATACATTTCAACTTCTAGAGGTTGCTTTCAACGTTGAGTATTCAATACTAATATTAAGATTAGTTGTTGAAACGCGTGTTGATCCCAATTGAGTTGGTAGAACGCTGTCTCACTTTGGAGTATTACTTTAGTTGGTGAAATGCGTGCTGATTTCAGTTGAGTTGGTGGAATGCGTATTGGTTCCATTTGGTAGTGCGTGTTTGGTTAATAGACCGCGTTTTGTTCCCAGTCAAGTTGATAAAATGCTAATCGGTCCTTCATTCAAGTGATAGTTTAGTTCGTAGAACTCTGATTGGTCACCCGTTGTAGCAATACTTTAGTTTATGAAACGCGTGTTCCCAATTTAATCAATGGGACGCTTTTTGGTCCCCATTGTACTGTTTGCATACTTGGTAGAGCGTATACTTGCCCTAGGGAAGTTAACGAAACGCTGGTTGGTCTCCTTTTGGAACGTTAGTTTAATTAGTGAAATGTGTGTTGGTTCCATTTGAGTTGGTGAAACGCTGGCTGTAAATTATTATACATAGGTAAGCTTTAGTTTGGAGAAAGTGATAAGACATAGGTAAAAATTGAAGCTGGATTCTGACTATGATCTAAACGCAACATCAAGCTCAGTGTAAAGTGTAAGTGTATTTCATAACAGCATTTTTGGAAGGACGGTGGTGTAGATTTTAGTGTACCATTGCTTCTTAAAGATCCAGTCCTACTACAAATTGGCCCAGAAGTTGACTCATCTCCAGTTGCTCCCTTGAAAACCAGTTTATGTTTGTGTTTCAGTTCTATTTCGTTTACCAGAATTTTGTATTTTAGAGTTCAGAATCATTCACTTTTAGTTTTAAATAAATAACATAGAATAGAAGAAGAAATTAGTCAAAATGCCTGGAGATTTATACTGCCCAAAATAAAGTAGTGCAAGTTAATAAACGAAATGGAAGCTTTCTCCATACATTTTATTTAACAAAGGATGTTAAATTCCTACATATTTCAAAATAATATTCATTTACAGAGAGTGTTACAGAATGAACCTTTTCAGGAACTGTTCATACTATTGATACAATAACAATAAAATGGTTTATTAGTTAGTATTCTTCTTTACACCAAATCGTTGCTTTGAGTGGGATAAAGCAAGATTCAACTAATTTATCGCAAGCGCAAATAATAATTCAATAATGGTACGGAAGCATCGTTTTATTCACTCAAGAGGAGGACAAGCGGCACTTCCAGGCCTACCTTTAGCGAGACTACCACGACACACGACCAAACGAGGTGCACGACGGATCTTGTTTCGTCGAACCGCGTTCAGCGAGGAGGAGTACGCTGTACAACCAGTAAGGCAGATACCACTGCTGCTTAGCACAATACCACAACGTTCCTAGCAGATGATCTGTTAGCGGTCTCAGCAATGGGAACCGCCGCCAATGGGAAAGTGATGCAGCAAAAAGACCCACCCGGAAGTACCAGACCCGGCGAGTCCATCGTATAGAGGCAAAGACGTAAGAAAACACGAACGATTCGCAGGTCAATACCGCCCCCGACCAACAACGCGTTGATGGCCCTGGAAGCTTATGGGCAGCCCAGTAGAAATCCGATACCAAGTAGAAAGTGGCGTCGGTAAACCTTCGTCAGAAGGAGAACTGGGTCACTTTCTCACGAGACCTAAACGGACGAAGAATTTCCATCAGGGGAGCCAAGGCCATCTACAAGAAAATCCGGAAACAGCATGCCTCATTACAGTATCGAGATAATACTGAAAGGTATTAATGTTTCTCTCTTGTCCTGGAGCAGCTGCCGACAGAAGATCCGGGAGGTAGAGTACGTCGGGCCGCCTCGAAGACTAGCGACGGAAAACTGGCATCGGACTGTGTCACCGATGTCCAGGTTTTCGTATCATAGAGAAACATCTATAGATTCAACATACGATTTAAAAAAAGGCCGGTTGCTTTTGAAATGTACAATCTTAGAATACATTTTTCATTAAAAAAGATGAAATTATTTTCAGAAAATTAGACACACTCCTGATAACTTTGGATTCGCCAATTTTGTCGATTTTTTTTTTTTATAATTGTGGACCTGAACAGGCTAAATAAGGCCTATCGGGCTAAAGCACTCAGGAACACTTAGGAGGATGGATAGAGGGATAATGAATTGCCAATAGATGCCTATGAACAGCTACCTTAAATTTTCTCATATCATAAGTGAGAGGAAAACAGGAACTAGGGAGATCGTTCCAGAGTTTAGAAGCCGTGTAGAAAAATGTGGATTGCGCCCGTTTGGTACGACAAGTGGAGATTTGTACTGCATACTGATGATGTGAATGGGCGGACCGAGTGTTTCTCGCAAAGATAGCCGGAGATGGTATCAAAGAATGTAATTCAGCAGCACAATAGCCGTTGTAATAACGATAATACAAAGAAAGAACTGAAACCATCCTTCTATGCTCAAGGGACTGTATGTGAGAAGTTAAGGACGGGTCGTTTATAAGCCTAATCGCTCTCTTTTGAATACGATCAACGATATCGAGAGCGTATTGGGGAGCACTAACCCAAAGGTGAGAATTATATTCTAGATGAGGCCGAATTTGGGCCTTATACAGCAGAAGGAGTTGTCGAGAGGTAAAGTACTGCTTAGATCTGTACAAAAAGCCTATTTTACGAGCAGCTGTTTTGGTAGCTGACAGAAGATGGTCAACCCATGAGGGATTTGAAGATACAGTCATACCCAACAGAGTAATAGAGTCTGAAAACTTAAGAACTGAGCCATTCATACTTACAACAGGAAATGATCGATCTTTTTTGGCGGACATAAGGCAACACTGAGTTTTGTTAGCATTAAATTTAACTAGATTATTGCTTCCCCATTCGAAAATACGTTGAATGTCTTTGTTGATTGAATTTGCTATTTCAGCATTAATTTCTTGATTTGACATAGAAGGTGCATTATCACTATGAGTAGACTGAGATGAACTACAGTGAAGAGTGCTGTCGTCAGCAAAGCAATGGATGGAGTTAGTTGTTGAAGAAATAAGGTCATTTATGTACAGCAGAAAAAGTGTAGGCGCTATAACGGATCCCTGTGGTGCGCCCGCGTTAATGCTAACTTCTTTTGAAAAAAAGCCATGAACTACGACACGTATTCGTCTTTTATCAAGGAAACTAGAAACCCAGTTGATGAGCGTATCATTTAACCCAAACGAGGTGAGTTTGGCAAGTAAACACTTATGCCAAACTTGGTCAAATGCCTTTGAGATATCGAAAGCGACTACAACTGTTTCACAGGACTGCTCTGCTGTATTGTTCCAAACTTGGGTCACATATGAAAGAAGATCGCCTGTTGAACGACTTTGCCTAAACCCATATTGGTGGTCACTAAGGAGTTTGTTAGTTTCAAGGAACGTGAGCAGTTGCTGATTTTAGACAAAATGGAAGTGATGGCAATTGGTCTGTAATTTGAGGGATCGGTCTTATCACCTTTTTTGGGAATAGGTTGAACATTTGCTAACTTCCATGATGAAGGGAATTCCTCAGAAGATATAGAGATCGTATAGAGCTTAGATAGGACTGGTCTTAGTTCGGGGGAACATTTCTTTAAGACAATAGCTGGGATACCGTCTGGGCCAGTCGCCTTATTGAGATCAAGCCTACTGATGATCGATTCCAAGAGCTTGTACCTTAAAATGAATTGGTTTCATAACGTATGAAGAATAATTGACTAGGGGCACATCTTTTCCAGAATCATTGAGACACGAGTTTGATGCAAACAAATCCACAAAAACGTTGGCTTTGTCTACAGAATTAGCAACTACCGATCCGTCAATAGATGTCAGGGGGAGAAATGAAGATGTTCGAAGGTTTTTACTAATGGCTTTTGCTAAAGACCAAAATTTACGACTGCCTAAAGGAGATGTAGCCAGTTCATTGCATTTTCATTGTTCGAACAACTTTTTAGTTTTAGTGATGACACTTTTGCAGATATTTCTAGCACCAACGTATTCTACATGACTGTCAACCGATTTATTAGATTTCCATTTAATGTAACATTTATTTTTCAAAGATATTGCATCAGAACAAGCCTTATTGAACCAGGGTTGGGAACGTGAATGACCTACACGGTACTGTTTTTTCGGAATGTATAACTCCATTCCCATGAGGATGACTTCAGATACTGAAAGAGCGATGTCCGAAGAAGAGGACGACTTAAAACAATATTCACGCCATGGAAAGGTTGCAAAGAAATCCCGTAAATCACTCCATCGAGCTGACTTAAAACACCACAAGGTTCTATCGGTTTTGCGAACAACAGTGGAATTAGGTACAGTAGAAATGATTTTTATTAGACAATGGTCGGAAAGACCTAAAGGCGAAAGAACGGAAGTTTTATAAACGGCATGAATACCCGATATGGAAGAAACGGAGTGCATCTTTGCAACTAAAACCAAAAGAGATTTATTTTGACATCTCAATTAATTCTTAAAGCTATTACCATTAACTGAGGACGATAACAATAATTGTTATCAAAACATTCAAATTTATATAAAAGACAAAAAATACAGGATTTAATACCCAAAAGATAAATACCTTAATTATGTGTGATAAGTATTGATTTACATAAATCAAGTGGGAAGAAGTGCCATTTTGCGATTGGAGGATTAAAGGTTTGAAAGGTTAGCACTTGCGATAGTCAGTCTTAACTGTCAAATTTAAATAAGACATAAAACAAATCAATTTGAATCTGTATTATTAAAGTAAAAATTGATCTTGTGTACCAAATGTTGCTGCTGACTTTTTGAAATTATTAATGGTGAAATTTATCTCATATGGTTAAGTTTTAGTTGTTTGTTTGTATAAAACTCACTTATTAGTTTAGTAATCAATTACTGAAGTTAAACGTTTTAAAATTGGTACAAACATGTGCCATTCTGAACACTGCATTTTATGGTAATACCAGGTGAGATGGCGCTAGGGGTGAGACGACTCCGTCATCTATTTTTCAAACCAATTCAAATTTACCGCTATTATTGGTAGTGTACCGCGCTTAAGTAAGGCAAGTTATTCATGATAATAAGATTTGTCTTCTTCACAAATTTTTACGTTGTTGCTTAACTTGTAATTGATTTATATTTCACGAAAAAAATTACCCTTTCTTTACGGAATATGTTAAAGTAGTATTCAGAGGTAAGGTTCACGTGCAGGTGGTGGTGCTATAAAGTTGTTGAAAAAAACTAGTAGGCCATCACACCTCACTTTCAGGTTGGATGTTTCGGTAATGTAGGAGACAGTTGATCTATCATAAAATTGCTCATAGTCATGCCTAGCCAATGTAAAATAAAAAAAGCGTTGGGCCCGATTTCCGTACTAGGATCACAGCATGAGAAGAAACTTAGCTCATATCAAAAAGCTGTAAGAGTACGGCTTTGCACCAACACGCGAAAATGTAAGACCAATGGCGTTTCATATGGCTGAACGTTTGGGTATTAACCATAAATTCAACAAAAATATAGAATTAGTGGGATATGATTGGCTAAACATGTTTTTGAAATGTCACTAAGATCTCAGCGTTCGGAAACCCGAAGAAGTTTCCTTGACCCGCTATCAAGGCATGAACAAAGTAGGACTTTCACCTTTCAGAAAACACCTTACATGATAATAACCGTATGAATAAACTAGTGAATATATTTAATATGAATGAAATAGGCCTGCAATTAAATAATAAGCCTGGGATCGTCATTGCACAAAATTATAACAATGAGTGCTCGTTCTTGCCGCCTGTATGCATATATAATGGAAAAAAAAAAACCAGAATTTGAGGATGGAATGCCCCCCGGCTAAGTTTTTTATATGAATAGAAATGTTTTTATTCCAGCACAAATATATTCTTAAACTGATTGGAAGTTCAGTTTACACATGAGATACCAAGTGTAAAGGTACTTTTGACTTCAGGTGGGTACTCAACTCATTGTCACTCCTCTTAAAGGCTGGATTATGCGGATAATATTACTGTATCCACCCAGTACTTAATCTCTGCAACCTCTAGGGAGAGCATTAGGCTAAAGCTGTGGTATCCATCCGTGCAACCCTAACACCATTCTATACTATGCCTTCTTGACTGAAGAACATCAATCTGAGCAACATTTGCCACAGGTTGTTGAAGAAAATATGAACGACCATACTGAACCTGAACATCACTTACCTGGTCCTTCAGTACAAGAAATTAATAAAGTGATTCCCATTAAAGACACGCCAGGTACAATGCTGAGTAACTTTAATCCTTTTCACAGTACGTCAAATACCGTTCAGCAAACCATAAAAATTGGGAAACAAGTTGCAGCTTTTTGGCCTCATCTACCAGCATTGAAAAAAGGAGAAGTGACGAATGAAGGAAATGTAAGATTGAAAACAAAACGAGCTAGAAATTCATATACTTCCAAGTCCAAATACAAGAAAGTAATCAATGAGTCATTTTTGTATGAAAATTCTTCTAATTTTGCTTGAGCCTGATGACAGACCTGAAGATGACACCAGTGCTGAATGAATGGGATGTGGTGGGAGAGGAGTACTGCTCTACATCGAAACAAGATGATCGGGTTAAATGTACCAATTGCATAAAATTCGTTTCAAGACGGATGTTCAAAATGTGACTGTTCTGAAAAAGTTTTCGCTATGAAAAAAAAAAGAAAATAAACTATCGTTTGCGTCAAAATATATATTTCCTGTCCGGGCCATAAGATCCTAAATGGAGGGTGATCTTACCTGAACAATCCGCGTAGATGACCTTATGCATAAGTGTGCAATTTATTTTTTTGTGACAAAGTGTATGACTATTTCTGTATTCGGCAATTACCTTTTAGTTTTATAGTGTTCGCAAATAAATTTCCCTCTATAAGCTATTGTTACATACTCTGCTTCATCTTGTTTTGCATTAGAACAGGCCATAATACTTTTTCTGTGTAATGGTATTCCCGTTTGCCACAATGAGAAGAAGCCAATCTGACGCCGTCTTTTCAAAGGTAATAATATTGTGTTTCCTACTTGAGTAACGTATATTATGATCAAATTTCATATTGAATGAATAAATATCTGGTGTGGAACACCACACTATTTTCCATCCCACAAAATTTAAAATAATTTTAATAATATTTTTTAAGATAATTATAAAAATTTACTTGTTTCTGATTTTATAACACCTGTACAGATACCCTGATTTTTATTTTACTATCATATATATATATATATATATATATATATATATATATATATATATATATATAGTGTTAATGAGCCTTGAGGTATTATTTCCTTGTATGTAAGATTACATGTGACGTTTGCCCTATCTCACAGTACTATTATATGCGACTAATATAAGCTTAGAAGATAAAATAGCTTCGATTACGTTCTTGTTGCTAATTATTTAAATAGCAAATTTTGAACAACACGACCTTGCAGTAACGACGATTTCATTATTTCGGCTTATGATTTCGAAGAAAGCTTCTAACGTTAAGAATTATTTTGTTAGTTTTTCTTTAAGATAGAGAATTTCACTGATAAGAATTAACGTAAAGTTTAATTAAAGTAAATAAAGTTGAAGACTTATCTGCTGGTTGTCTAGTACATCATCTTATTTTGATTGCGTGCAAATATTATCAAGCTTTTACAGGAAGTGCCGGACCGAGGTTTTTGTTTCACAAATTCGCCTGGTTTACGCAACATAAGCTACGAAAGTTTTTGTATGTGTTCAGCTTTGTTGTAGAATACTGATTACAGCTATTTCTCATTTAGGGGCAGTTACAAATTGTCCGATTTGATGTCTAGGAATTCCGTGTCAGTCAGACCTATGAGAGGTGCAATTATGTTATTGCCGCTATGCTCTTTAACTTGTAGCCGGTGAGACGGTGCGGTTCTTTTGGAACAAAAAGTCATAAGATGTTACGTTATTCTGGGCGCCACCTTTACGCGACTGGCAACTGATCTCACTCGCCGTTTCCTTAACACTTCTCAAATAATTAAATAAATGTTTAATCAACTCAAAATAATAAATTTTATTCATTAACACATTTATTTTATTTGTGGTTAATAATTCTTTCCACAAATTTAAAATCAAGTAAAACAATAATTGGATTTGGTTATTTTAAAACTTTCGTTAACATCCAATTTCTCCAATAATAATGATTTATTTGCACACACACACACACACACACACACACACACACACACACACACACACACACACCACACACACACACACACA
This sequence comes from Vesta saturnalis, assembly GCA_036346205.1. Classification (NCBI taxonomy): domain Eukaryota; kingdom Metazoa; phylum Arthropoda; class Insecta; order Coleoptera; family Lampyridae; genus Vesta; species Vesta saturnalis. The sequence continues at coordinate 1,810,098 of JARFJB010000317.1, read as the reverse complement.
CACACACACACACACACACACAATATATATATATATATATATATATATATATATATATATATATATAATATATAATGATGACGCTAGAACTTAATGAACCTTTGTACATGTACCTTAATACATTCTTTTTCGACACCTTGTGTATACAAAACTCGACTATACACCTCGCTTTTTAATTATTTAAAATTTTAATTCAATACTCAAAACTAACGAGATCCTTATGAAATTCTTATAAAACTTCAACTCGGCAACAATGATCAAAAAACTATTTCTGCACACAACATTGGCAGATACTTTTATGGAAACAATAAGCTCCAATACGTAAAATTTAAACGACGACTTCACACAAACATCATACAATGTATAACGAAAAATTAAACGTAAAATATACAAACAAAAATCACACCAAAATAGAAGTTACGCCAAAGAGAAGAACCCTTTAGGAGGGAATAATGTAAGTTAGTGAATATTTCATCAATATAAGTTACCTTCGTCGGAGGGTTTTCAGGTGAAGATGCTGCTTTTTCTTTATAGTTAAAGTTTTAATCCCGATACTTGGATGCTAACAGAATACAACATTCACAATACTCAAATTCATTATATCTGCCTGCCGAGGGATTTTGGCATAATCTCTTAATCACCTTACCACTGAGCTTCCGCCCCCCTTTCCTTACATTTTACATCAGATTCTACTGCCAGTTTTTCTCGTAACAAGCTGCACGAGTGGATGGTTATGCATGTAGTCGAAATAGAGCGAAAGATTGCAATAAAGCAACTGTGGAACAAAATTCAACCTGTTAGGTCCAAAAAGGAGAATGTAGTGGATAATGTTTTGTTTAAGCATCGGTATGAAGTTTTTACGATTGCCTCCTTATCATTGTCATATAACCTTATTGAAATGGCATGGGCTACTTTTAAAAACTATTATAATAAGTAAATAAGTTCTGAACCTCCATCGAATAATAGGGTTGAGAAATTATGGCACGAGTCTTACGCGAATGTTCTCCTAAATTTTTGTTCGCACACAGTAAAGATTATTTCAAATGATTGGGAAAACATATCACGAAAACAAGCCTTCACATTGGATCACTTATGAAATTGAGCTATGGATTTTCTGCATACTTCTCCCCTGTTTTGTTTTTATTTTGGAAGTGTGAAAAAAAAGGAGAAGGCTCTCTTATTAGATTTTAAGTCGATTTGGTTAACAAAACATGGTAACGTGCAAAATTCGATATTGTGTCTTTTCGCATCGATTTTAAAATTTTCTCTGATTACTGTTTGAAGAACAAAACTAAATAGGTATCTGTGAATTGAATATTTAAAATTGTTATTTAATGTTTACTCGTTACTTATTTCTCTACCATAATAATCTACATTTTCTTTATTTACTGCCTTTACGATTTACGTTATAAATCGTGATTAAATTATTTCTTTTATCGTATTTACGTTTTCTATTTCATAAGAGTTTTAAATAAATCTATTAGTGCCATCTGTGTGATGTATGTGGGTTCTGGCTAGCTCCCAATTAATACGTTTTACAGATATCTGATACTTTGCTGAATCACTAGATGGTGGTACCATTAAATAATTACATATTATTACAATGCTTTATTGAAACATATACATAGCATTTGATTTTGGCAACAATGATATTTGATAATAAAATTTTGTTGAAGACCTTTTCTGAAGGTGTGCTTCTTTCTGAAACGACCATTTTGTGTGAATACATTTTAGAAAAAATCCTCTTGTTGCTGTTTATTCGGTGTAATCACCAGTTTTATATGAGAATTTTTCATAGAAAATAATTCTTTACTGTGTAAAGTAATATAATCGCATTGATGCGGATGTAAAAAAAATGTTACTTGCACAAGAAGTTGGTAAGTTTGCTCTGCGTCTTCAACCTCGTTGTAATTAGAATCTTTCTTTCAGGATTACTATACGATAATTCAATGCTGTTTTCTTTAAAGGATTATAAAGCTAACCAGATCATGTTATATCATCACATAGAATTCGTCTTCGATCTACAGAGGTAAAACAACGTTATATGAATAAATGTCCATTACATATCTTACCTTATTTCTAGCTATTTCTTCTCGTCCTTTCTTCGGTTCCTTTACGTATTCGTTGAATATCCGTTAGTGTACCTTTCGTCTAGCTTTAGGTTTGCTACGATGTGCTCTTAACTGGTGCTGCTCGTAAATGACTGGTAACTGTGCTGTTCACCTTTGTTGTAACCTCTTTGTCATTGATATCCGAATATGATTTCACTTTCACAAGATTTCACTAAGGTAGAACTTGATCAAACCATCAGCTAATATTCTGTGCACATATTTTAACCAAATGTAGAGTAATTATTACTGAACTTGTACATAAAACACCCAGTGATGTGTTAGCGTCTATTTTTGGTATTACTTTATTAGCTACTATTTACGCTTCCATGCGCAGTAGCAGAAACTCAAAGCATAACTTGGGTATACCGGTTGTCTATTTCGTATTACTTATGTACCTAGATCAAATGTTAGTGCGGGATTCCGTGTTATTTTAAAGTAGGTTTGTTAGCGTTTAGGTACAAGTTTCTTTCATTATGGATAAGAGTGTTCAGGTCATTAGTATCTAATTTTACTTGATGCTAGGATTAGTATAGTGAACTGAATAAGCTTCTCCGATTATTTATATAATTAAATTTGCCATTATTAAGGGGGGTTTGTGTTTGGATATTGTGAAATGAAAGGCAAGTTGGATTGGTACCTTTCTGAATTATATATATATATATATATTATATATATATATATATATATATATATATATATATATATATATATATATATATATATATATATGTACATATATAGTTTTACGGCTGAAAGATCCTTCAACGTACCAGAGAGGGGCATTACATTCACTTGCGGTTATTTATAAATTAATAAGTTGATGTTTTACAAATAAAATCTCGTGACTTGCCTCGTCATTATTAATCTTGAAAACATGTTATTTACGAATTTTTAATGTTTCATATCGTGATAGTAGGATAGGCTATACTTATCTTTGTTTTTGGGGAAAATATATGCATGTTCTGTGAGTATGCATGAATTATCTAGTCTTTGAGGAAATGTAATCAACGTACCGTTGTAGAAATATAAGGGTAAATTATATCGACTGCTTAGTCGTCGTGTTGTTATTAGATACATTAATATGTACAAATATTACACACTGTTGGGAAATTCATAAATTCATAAAACTTTCGTGTATTTGTTATTCCTGTTGCATTCCTGGCTGAAGCTTTACAGGGTCTCTTTTTCAAGAAATAGTGATTTATCTTTTCTTTCTTTAAAGCTTGTGGCGCCTGTTTCTTGCCTGTTTTGCCTATCTTTCTGTCTACATTTTTGCTCTTGCTTTCTAACTAATCAAACCAGCTATTTACTCTTTGTCAACGCTTCAAAACATCCACGCCATCCGAGTGCTCTGGGGTCTCAGGACCGTTTGACCGAGTTAGTAGTCGAGCTAACTGAATTCTTTCAATTTTATGTGACGTCTTATGTTAGACACGTGACACGAATTTGTCATTTGACAATGTACAGACCACTGTAAAGATTGTACAATTTCCGTTTTATGTAGGTAATGTTCAAGGTCTGAAGACTAAACTTTACTTTTTTTTAGACAGGTCACTCGAGATTCAACGATTTGAATGCAAAGTCTAAATAGCGTGAAGAACTATGTTGCAACGCTGCATTAGATTCACTTTAAAAATATAACCTATTGTTTTTAAAAGTCAAGCTACGATAGTAACTTTTTGTTTTTTTGGCACGATACCATACTTTCCCTAGATCTCTATGCAGTGCTGTAGTGCAGAATAAGATGGACCAAAATACATGTGCAAAGTTAAATAATTTTTTTAAAGAGGGCACTGCGTTGCATTTCTATTTTAGATAAAAATAATAAATCTAAGATTCTTTTAAATGTGAAGAATTATTTGTTACGTTCTGTATGCGTTCAAAAGATTGGAATAAAAACTAAAACTGTTTAATTTATAATTAAATACAGACGTAATCGAATTCTAATAATGATACTAATATTCTTCGTTCTTATTGCAATTAGACTGCTTTTGTTAAAAGTGTTGTTCACATTCAAGTAAACAATAACACCACCTTGTTCGTCCACCTGGGCAATAAATATTACATATTGCTTTAAACTGAGCACTTCACGTGGTACTGTGTGCTGTCTAGTTTATATATAGCAATGCACCACATTAAAATAGCTGTTAAGAAAGACCTTAAAGGCGATTATAAATAAATTACAAAATTGCAAATCAGTAAGGCTTTCTTTTTAATTATCCCTTGAAGTGACATTAACTGAAAACAACGGGTGATTAGACACTGGTTTATTGGAAGTTTCTTTCATGGTTTCGGGCGACGAACTTGTTTTCAAGTTTTTCCTGATTTGAAGTACACCTTCTATATACTTCATTATTAGTTCAGCCCAGAAAAGAGTAAAGAGCAAACTAATTGTTGTAGTAAATCAAACACAAAAAGGCCAAATACATAATTTTTTACACAGAAGAAGTTTGCAACAAACTATACGAAATAAAAATAATCGTTAAACACAGTGTCAATGACAATAAAAAAAATAAATTACATTTTAAAACTTTAACTAAACAGATTTAGAAATTTAATGAGAATCTGGAAAGTAATAAATTTCTAGGGAAAATTTTCTCTTATAGCTTGATGGCAGAAAAAAACAATTTTCCGTTAACATAATATTATGTAGCCGTTTTAATATTGAATCGAATAAGCTATAAAGAGGATGACTTCTAATATGAAGGAATAAAAAAAAAAGAGACCACCAAAAATAAACAATCTCTAAATTGCAGAAGCAATATGCCTGTAAGTTCGATCAAACTCGACAAACCCGAATTTACTCGCCCCCTTCTAACAAAAAGTTGAATCCAATTTTCCACTTGGTCTCCCGCAAAACTTTCTTTTGCAATTTTGTCGGAAAATAAAACAATTTGGAACATATTGTCGCATTGGACAGACGGGCCGAGTGTAATAAGGGAGAGATCATGTCTGTGTTGATATAAAAGTCCTGTTCTTTTGTTTCTTTCGAACAACATTCTTGAGTTAAAATTGCAATTTTCCTCTTAGTCTGAGTTTTTACTTTTTACAATCGTTTCGAAATTTATTTTCTTTATACTACTACAAGTATAACAAGTTTAAAGTGCAATCTTTTGGATAAAAAGCATTAGGATTTTGAGGTAAATCCGGCGAGCATTGTTTCGGAGTCATCCTTTCAAATCTGCGTGAAACTGTGAGCGGTTCGGAAATGTGCCGTGCATCAATTGAAAAACAATTCTATTCTCTGATCGAGGTTTGCGAGTTGCGGCTTAGCTGGATCCCTGGAGCATCTCGCTACACATGCTGCTGCTGTTACTACTACCGCCGCCTCTGTGGACCCCATTATGTCGAAACGAAACACGTCTCATTTTGATTAATTTTTGAATTTACAACTACTACTTTTTTCCAGCCATTCCGCGATGACAAATATTTTAAAGTTAACATAAAAAAGTAATATAAGAAAATGTCAGAATATTTTCTGTGATAAATGAGTGTTGTCAGTGAACTTCTACATTACGTAAGTAGTTTCTGATGCTCTTCATTTGAATCTTTTCATTTATTTACCACATATCTATTCAAAACTGTGTCATTAACAGAAAGCTCTTCAATCATGTGCCGTTGAATTTTGAATATTATAAATTTTAGTTGCAAAGATGCACTACGTTCGTCTATATCGTACATTTATGCTAATCTACGAAATTGACGTTTCCAAAATCATCAGGAGTGTAATTAATTTTCCCTAAACAGAAAATATTTCCAACTTTTTTATTGAGTAAGGAATAAACCTACAGACATTAAATTCCCTGATCGTTCTAAAATTCAACATTTCAAGACCAACTCGTGCTTGTGCTTTCTATTAATTTAAGAGTGAACACATTAATTCCGTAATGATTTCTGGAAATGAATGTATTTTCGAAACATGCTGGAATTTAACATTATTTGTTAAGTAGGTTTATGTGGCCAGTAATTTTATCTTAATCTCTATATGTTATTCAAGCTTTATTTACTTCATTTATGTAACAAACAATTATTCACATTTTCTGTACTAAATGTACATTTAGAAATATCCAGGAATAGAAGTGCGATGTAACACAACTCCACTTATTTTATACAATTTAATATTTTTATACTCGTGCACATTCATTCACAACTATTATGTTGACTTTTGTGTAATTTTGAAAGAACTAGGACCTTCACTATCTATAATACTTTGCAATCATAAACAAATATCATTTCTGATCTCACAAGTTAAAGCGCACTATGCAAAATTGCACGTTACATACCAATTTCACAACATGAATTGTTTGCTGAACTAATAAGTCAGTTTTATATAACCAAAATAATCTAGAACATAACAATATAAGGCAAACTTCATCATTATTAATTTCAAAAAGTCAAAATGTACATTAGTCACCTACATAAGATCGATTTTTACTTAATAATACAGATCCAAATTTATTTGTTCTGCAAGTCTTATTAAAATTTGGCCGTTGAGACTGACTGTCACAAGTACTAATCCACCAACCAATCCAACCTAGGAAACACCTACCTACCCATTATAGAAATGTAAACTTTCACGATTATCCCGAATAATCTAATACCTATCCTTTGAATATTAAATTTGTTTATTTATCTGTTATAAATGTAAACGTTTCTATACCAATTCCACATATCGCCCTCAATAAACGGTAATAGCTATAAGAATTGATTGAGATCTCGCAATAAATTTATTTTAGTTGTGGTTCCTACGTTCCTGTTTGTAGATTTGCCAAAATTAGTTGATTAAGCTCAGAGATGTTTTGGTATTTTTCTAGCCATAATTTTGAAAGAGCTGCATTTAGTTCTGGGCTAATATTGTGGTATAGAATGAAGTTCTCTGTAAGCATTTTATGTATTTTTTTTTCGTTCCTAGTTCGAATCTACATCAGTTTGTCTTGTGCTACTGTTTTCATGTGGAGTTATACAATCCTCAGAGTCAGTTATCTCTGCTTGTGTTGCTCTATCATATTCCAATATTCCAATATGGGCTTAGGCAAAGTCGTTCAACAGGTGATCTTCTTTCATATGTGACCCAAGTTTGGAACAATACACTAGAGCAGTCCGGTAAAACAGTTGTAGTCGCTTTAGATACCTCAAAGGCATTTGACCAAGTTTGGAATAAGTGTTTACTTGCCAAACTCAACTCGTTTGGGTTAAATGATACGCTCATCAACTGGGTTTCTAGTTTCCTTGATAAAAGACGAATAGGTGTCGTAGTTGATGGATTTTTTTCAAAAGAAGTTAGCATTAACGCGGGCGCGCAACAGGGATCCGTTATAGCGCCTACACTTTTTCTGCTGTACATAAATGACCTTATTTCTTTAACAACTAACTCCATCCATTGCTTTGCTGACGACAGCACTCTTCACTGTAGTTAATCTCAGTCTACTCATAGTGATAATCCACCTTCTATGTCAAATCAAGGAATTAAAGCTGAAATGGCAAATT